>JARJHM010000321.1:0-342467 GCA_033356055.1 Carex pumila | reverse complement strand
GAAACTTTGTGCATACGCTTTTGCGCGCATCAGAGTGCAGCGCTCTTTTCTTAAACAAGCTACCTCCAAAGTTGAAGGACTCCAGGAGTTTTGCAATTCCATGTATAATTGGTGATACCAAATTCAAGAGGTGCCTATGTGATTTGGGTGCGAGTGTGAGCCTTATGCCAAAGACCGTATATCAAAGACTAAATCTTGCTGACTTGAAACCCACAAGAATGTCACTACAACTAGCCGATAAGACGGTACGCTACCCCAAAGGAATTGCGAAAGACGTGATTGTTATGATAGGTAAGTTCTTTGTCCCGGTAGACTTTGTGGTAGTTGAAATGGAGGAGGATACCCATACCCCTCTCCTATTGGGACGAGATTTCTTAACCACAGCCGATGCAAACATAAATGTCAAAGAATGAAAAATATCCTTTGACATTGGAGGCGAAAAGGTAAATTTTCACATGTTTGATGCCATTAAATTTCCTTCAAATGACAATGATTCTATTTGTAGATTAGATGTTTTAGATTCAATTTTAGCTATCCATGAGGAGGAAAAGATGGTGAATGAACAAATTGACCCAGATCTAGAAGAAACCAGGCCTCAAAACAACGAGAATGGTGAAGATTCTCCCCAGTGCGGATGGAGCACTCGCACTACAGATGAAGTGACCCGCATTGAGCCCTCTGAAGCTGCAGAACCGAGTGAAGATTCTCCCCAGTGCGGATGAAGTGACCCACACCGAGCCCTCCGAAGTTGCAAAATCGACTTCTATAGCCCAGTGCGTCCACACTGACCATTCAGTGCGGATCAGCCACCCGCACTCAGCCATTTCAGCTCAGATTTGTGAAGTTTCGATCGATTCCAGTGCACTGAAGGTCGAGCTCAAGCCATTACCACCTACCCTTCGCTATGAATACTTGGGGGAAGACGAAACCTACCCGGTGATTGTCAATTCCGAGCTCAACAAAGAACAAACCGAGAAGCTTTTACACGAGCTTAGGCTTTGCATGCATAGGATCCTAATGGAGGATGACCACAAGCCCACCATTGAAGCTCAATGAAGGCTCAATCCGAATCTTAAGGAGAGTAAAGAAGGAAATCCTCAAACTACTTGATGCCAGGATCATCTACCCGATCTCCGACTCCAAATGGGTAAGCCCGGTTCATGTAGTTCCAAAGAAAGGAGGGACAACGGTGGTGAAGGGCGACGATGACAAGATGATCTCTACAAGGGTAGTCACCGGGTGGAGGATGTGCATCGATTACCGAAAACTCAACAATGCAACACGAAAGGATCACTTCCCTCTACCATTCATGGATCAAATACTCGAACGGTTAGCTAATCACACACACTTTTGCTACCTTGATGGATACAGCGGATTCTTCCAAATCCCTATACACCCTGAAGACCAAGAGAAGACGACTTTTACTTGCCCCTACGGCACGTTCGCGTACCGAAGGATGCCGTTCGGTCTATGCAATGCCCCAGCAACCTTCCAAAGATCCATGATGGCTATTTTTTCAGATTTATTAGAAAGTTCCGTGGAAGTTTTCATGGATGACTTTTCAGTTTTTGGTACTTCTTTTGATAATTGCTTATCTAACCTAATCAAAGTTTTAGAACGCTGTAAACATGTTAATCTAGTGCTAAATTGGGAGAAATGCCACTTCATGGTGCAAACGGGGGTTGTTCTAGTCCACGTGGTGTCTTCCAAAGGCTTGGAGGTCGACAAAGCAAAAGTTGAAGTGATTGAGAAACTACCATATCTGACTTGCGTGAAGGATGTGAGAAGTTTCTTAGGGCCTGCCGGCTTCTATCGACGGTTTATCAAGGATTGATCGCGCACACCACCACTACCACCTTAAAAATTCGGGACATTGTTTCTTTCCATTTACTTTTGTTTATTTTTATGTATTGGGGAGAATGCTTAATTTAAGCTTGGGGGATGAGAATAACTTATCTGCATGCATGTTTATTTTTTGTGTTTATTTTTGGAATTTTAAGATTCATAACTATGTTTTTACTTGACCTTGAGTAGGATTTGTGAAATTGAACTTAATTGTTTGAGATTACAAATTTGTCAAGATGTTTTATGTAGTTATGAAAAATAGAGTCTTGCATAATTGGACTTAATTGTTTGAAAATGCATAAAGTATAAAATTTTTCGTATTTTAAAATTGACAAAAAGAAAATTTTTGATAAATTTGAGTGATTGACAAAACATTAGAAATTTTAGTGCAAATTTTTATAAGTTTTTAGGAATACCCTTGGAGTGATTAGAAATAACCACATAATTTGGCGAAAAACTTTATGGAAATAAAGGTTTATGAAAATAAAAACTTAGGGTTTTAAATTTGTTTTTGAAAATACAACTTGTTTGTGAAAAATGAATTTAGAAAGATCGGGATATCCATAGGTATGAGTTAATACCCAAGGATGTGTGTATTCATGATATTTTGCAAAAATGTTGAAAAATTGTTTAAAATTAAAAGAAATTTTTAGAAAAGTGATTCCGCTTGCTTATGTTACGGCGACATGACGTACTTGTAGCAATGAATCATAGACACTTTGCTCCGCTAGTTTGCCCGATAAAGTGACCGGGTTCGCACTAAACATGTAAGTTCGTGTCATGGAAGGGTTGAACCAAGAGCAATGCAAAATGCACTTTTGAATTAAAACGGTTGGGTATGGTTAACTACTTATAACTAACCGGTTTTGTTCTAAGGATAAAGAATTATAGTGTCATAGAATAAAAAAAACAAAAGAAGAAAGGAATTTAGCAAAGTTCAACACATATAAAGTTCTCGAATTTCTAACCTAAGCTTGTTCCAAGTTTGGGGGATTTTGAAAGAATTTTCGCAAAATAAGTATGAAATTTTCATAATGAGTTTAGATGAACAAAGTTTACAAATTCTAAGTCTTTAAGGAAATAAAAGTTAGAGTAAGCAAATTGTGGGGTGAATCATGATTAACCGAGTGTTGAATTTTAGATTTGTAAAGATTTACGTTAAGGTCTCTAACTTTTGTCAAGATCATACAAATTTTTCGTAAAATTTTTGGAAGAAATGAATACTTGATATGAGGGTTAAATTAAAGATTGAATTGTAGTCCAAGTTTAAATATTGCTTGAGGACAAGCAAAGTTCAAGCTTGGGGGATTTTGATAAGCATAAATTATATATGCATTTGATCTAGATTTTATCATAAAACAACCTCAAATATCTTGTATTTTTAATATAAAGTGATTTAAATACACCTAGAATCAAGTTACTACGGTTGTCTGGCTTTTCGTTGCAGGAAATGATAAAAAATGGTGAAAATACACTCCAGTGCGGATCAAACCACCCGCAATGTGGATAAGATGAGTCACACTGAGGACTTAGCCGCATTTCCAGCATCCAAGCGCTGCACAGGAAAAAGTCCGAGCGTAGTGCGGATGAGCCCAGCCGCACTCAATACTTAGCCGATTTCAGAACTTTTAGAGAAGCAGAAACCACCCGCAGTGCGGGTCAGCCATCCGCACTGCCACCCGCATTCAACTAATTCGCAGAAGTTAAATAAGGAAACTTAGAGCCAATGCGGATGAGGACCACCCGCAGTGCGGATCATCCATCCGCACTGGAGCCACAGAAAAGCCAAATTTACACAGTTTCAACACGAGTTCTATTTTTGGCACTTCATGGACGTGTTTTACAGTCAAATATGGACAAGGCATCCTGGGAAACAATCCAAATATAACACAAACTAACTCCACTTTCTAGGCTCTTAATTGGGCATGGTCCTTGGCTATAAAAGAGGGGGTTCATTCTCCATTCAAAACATCCCTCATTCTTTCATTCTCTCTACATACACACAATACTTAGCAATATATTCTGGAGAAAATGAAAGCTTTCAAGCAAGGAGAAGAAGGGTTTCCTGAGCAAGAAGTCGGCAAGATAAAGGTTTTTTATTTGTCAAAGGGTGTAATTACTTCCTTTATTTCATTTCTTCTTACTTTGCCAATTTTTGTAATGGATCTCTCCATGAGAGAGTAGTTCTCTCTCTAAGAGTTTAGGTCAATGCATGAACTTGTTTAATTCTATTTTATTCGGTTATTTGTTTTTATTATGATTGTTTTATGAGATTTGATGTTAATTTCTGTGATTTAATCATTTATGTTAATTACATAATTAGTACTTGAATTGTAGTATCGCGTTTTTGATTCGAAAGAACCAAAATTGACTGTGATCAATAGGATAGTACCAAATTATGAATGCAAATACCCTATGTTTAGGTTAAGATTGTAACCAATTTAATCTAAGCCAGAACTATAGAAATTAAAATTAGGAACTTGGTGAAGAACCTAAACGAGAAGCCAAACCCTAATTAGGACATCTCAATTCAAATAGGGTATTGGTATGATGGACTTAATTGTGAAGTACCAATATTTAAGAAGAAGAGAGACTATAAGCGCTCAATGGGTCTAGATAGCTAGGGTGAGGAACCTAATCGAGAAGTCTGAATTACCTAGGCACGTTGTTAATTTACAAAAGTAACCCTTAATAACATATTATGTTAGAAACCTCGTCAAATCATACATGAATTTAAACAAATACCGAATTAATAGAGTTAGCAAGGGATTGTAGACCGAATACCCCTAGATCTTCTCATCTAGGAAGCAAACCAATCTTTTATTTCATTCATTTACTTTTATTGTTTTAAACTCTCTATTCGGATATTGAACCCAAATTTAGGAATTGTTAGAACAAACCCCCAATTTACTTTTATTGCACTTTACTTTATTTTATTTTTTTAAATTTATTACTAAAGTTTGAACTAAGTTTTTATCATACTCCCTGTGGATTGATCCTAAAATACTACTTTAATAAGAATTGTACACTTGCAATTCAACTCAAACGCGTGTTAAAAGTTTAAAAAGTACATCATTGTACTGAAACTTTGCACCATATCCTTTAGACGCATCAACCTTCTGTATTATAATTGCATCTGCCCAAGCAGCTCTTCGTTCAAAAACTGGGCTTCTGACGCTCCAGCTCCTTAAACCATCGACCTCCAATATATCTCTTTCTTTGTCCATTACAAAATTGCTCTCCATATCGCCAGCATTAGTATCTTTGTTGAAAGACGTCGACACTGGATTTGTTTCTTTTTGACCAGGATCTTGAGCTCGTTCACAGTTCAACACAACTCGTTGATGTAATCTATGGCATTTGACACTATTGTTGCCCGATCATCCTATATATAAATATACCTCATATGTATATATTTTTTGAGAAAATATTAATACAATTAACATAAACAATGAAGCAAATGTACATGTACCTTGGTTCTGTTGGAGATCACTGGATCAGAGCCTTGAGCAATTCATAATTTCATACTTATCACATAGCCTCTCTCTCATTTGCTTTTCCGTCTTCTTAATTTGTTCCCTTCGGTGCTGAACCGCTGCCTCTCTGCCTCCTGGTTCCACCCTGCACGCTCTCAAACTGGCCCACATTGTACCCCTCTATGATCCCTGGGATGGACCCAGAGCTTTTGCTTGGCGGCGACCCGTAGGTCATATTAGACAGTTGTTGATGCTGCTGCTGGTATAGTACCGGAACTCCTGTTGGTCGTACAACAGGTCAGTGGGTGGTGCACAGAGCCGATTCAATAGGTCCGTGTGGTATGTGGAGTAGTTGGATCCAGTGACATCATGTTCCTGGTGGAAGTCAATTTCTGGGTAAGTATCAAAAATACACGTGCATTCAAAAGACAGAATTCAGCCTACGACTAATTACATTGAATCTTCTCCATGGCTTCAAGTTGACTTTAAGTACCAGTTCCAGATGCAAAAGAAAAGTATATCACCAGTTCTAAAAAATGGAGTACAAATTTTGAAAAGTTAACAAGCCTAAATTAACCCTTAATTGAGATGACATAACATCCCAATAAAGCAAAAGTTTAACACAATTTTTATCACAAATATTAGCATATGCGAAATTACCTGAAACAATGAGACAGAGGGAGGGGGTATAATTGTCTTATTATTTTTTTTTATAACTATTAATCATCATTTTGAATTGATTTAATTGAGAAATGGGTAAATTTATAATATAGTTATATTTAAATGGGGAAATAACTAATTTTGAAGTTTTGATTGGGAAATATCTAATCAAACAAGTTATGATGGGCTTATATCTAAATTTCTCATTATTTTTTTGGGGTGGGGGATTGTTGAAGGAAGTAGAGAACTAACAATATCGACTATTGCATGAATGGTACAGATAGGATATATGACATTTTCAAACTTGGTAGGAAGATTTCACCCAAATATAGAGAAGGTTGACTCATCACCTTCATTATCTCTGCCGCCACTATCTAACAAGTATATTCCGTTTCTGCATCAATTAATTTTTAAAAATTATCAACATGCAAATAAGGCCAACCTGTTTATTATTTTTATTCACTAGTGACAATGTATGTTATCAGCTTACATAAAGCATGTATCATCCCAGTCTCAGTGCTTTTGTATTGCACTAAACAAGTTGATAACTTTGAAGCTTATGTCTGTGTGGTTCAGTTCAATGCACATTTCTCTAGTGTACTGTACATGCTTCATATGTCCTAATTCAGGGGTATAAAATTCAAATAAAACTGAAAGGGTGATGCATAATAGGTAAGTTTGAGAAATCACCTTGCTGATTCAAGAAGCATTTTCTCACTGACTGGAGGGCAGCTAATTAGGAGAACTACACATGTCATCTCAGATAAACCCTGCATGTGAAGGAACTATATGTATCAGTACCACATAAGGCACGCAAATTCAGGTAAAAGGAAAAATATTGTATCCATGTGCAATTAAGCTGGAATTTATTCTAATTTCACTATATGCAATTCCTAATTTTGGAAATACAGTCAAGTCTTAGTTCGGGCTAAAATGTTTGAAACTTGGCTGTATGCTGCATCCTTTACTGGTACGAACTGGTATAGAGAAACTGTTGACAGAAAATATTGGTAAACAGAAAACTGATTTTTCAAAATGCTCAATTGTATTTTCTCATACAACAAAATTACAGAAGTTCATACCTACTTAAGTACTACCTAACAATAATAAGCCACTACTTTCTAAAATACAGTTTAATCTCGATATAACATCTACTTTTCCGACACTTCCCCTGCTGTGCATTATGCAGAAAAATGCTATTACATGACTTAACAATAGACTTTACGATAATTATAGAACATGTTAATTATGGTATCTACTAACTCAACTATTGAATCAATATTCAACATAAAATTCTGCAATCCACAAACCATGATTGAAATAATAACTAGCATGGTTGTATTTTAAGTTTCCAACTAATACCGATACTAGCCCCTGGCTGGTACAATAACCAAGATACTGCAACCAATGACAGGTAACAGACACCTAGTTCAAAAACAGCACGGCCATCTCTATCTCTTAAAACTAAACAACAAAATTTGCTTCAAAAGAAAAAGAAAATTGAAAGCTAATAGAAAAAAATCAAATGAGAAGTACTCTGATATATAGCCCGATTTGTCACATGTTGTCCTTGTACTCAGACAGAGGCACATACCGACTCAGGCCAAAGAAGACGACCCAAACAGCACTATCACTGGCCTCCAAGCTCCGACATTTCCTTCTATTATCTCTAATTAGAATATTAATCTGAAAATGAAACAATTAATGAAAATCCAGTACCTCAGTAGATAACGAATGCTAGTTTCTATCTATATCAAGTCTTTTTCATTCAAGAGAATGGCAAGTAGCAAGAATCATGTCCTTTTTTATTTTATAGAAAAAATTGTCTATGATGATTTGGTCCAAAATCTCGTGATCAGTATCTGCACACTAATTGGATTTTCTCATGGTCTCTCATGATCAGTATTTTGTCCAAAATCTCATGATGTCATAACTATACATATCCAATTAGGCTTGATTGCTGCTTGATCCTCAAGAGCACCTAGCCAATACTGTTAATTATACATGTTGACAAGGTATCTCCTGGCAAATAAGGCTGTAGCTAATGAATTAGAGATATTACTAATAACATTTTTTTTTGTTTAATAGTCTGACCTCATTGATCTCCTCAGCTGGACTAAGAGTGCATAACAACTCCTCTGGGACAATTTTGCATTTCCTCCTTGAACTTTTCCAACTGCAGTTCTAGCACTGGCCAACTCAAACAGCACTATCACTTCAGTTCTATCACCTGGTCATCAACTGTTTCAATTAATATGCAAATTGGGTAAAGTCAGTAAAGGGAATCTTGCACTAAAACAACTCAGCAAGGGACCAGTGTATATTATATGAAATATTTATTTTACCCCAACATACATCTGGTACAAGTACTGTGCCAGTATGGCTACAGATGCAGTTAGTTCAGGACTAAACTGGGACAACATATTTTCTTATCCAAGTAAAGACAATAGATCACCCAGAGAACCCAAAATTTTTGCCTCAACTGATACCAAAGGTAAAAGATAAATTTGTGGTACTAATTGTAAGCAAAGGAGGTACTGCCAATTCTGCACCACTTAAAGAAAATGAAAAGGATAAAAAGATAGCAAAAGGAAAGAACTGCTATAAATAACTTTGGCTAACAACATCAGACACTTTAACATGGAATATAGGCAAACTTGTCCCTGATAGAGTGGAACTATTGTTAGAAATGCAGTTTGGATGCTTTGTGAATTTTGTGCACGTCCTTTGAAACCATAACTTTTAATTTGCTTTTTATATAAAAAAACTTGTTATTCATCTAATCAGCACGTCATTTGTGAAGTTCTGTTGTGTAGTTTCAACTGTTTCAGTTGTTTTTGGAAACATTTTTGGTTTTTTTTTTTTTTTTTTCTTTTTTTTTAATTGCTATTCATCTAATCAGCACTTCTAAATTTTTTTTGTTGACCCTTCTTCTTTTACCCGGGCTTGGAACCAGTTATATCATTCAAACATAGGCGGAATTAAATTTTTTGATAAAATATGTTAGCATCTCAAATTAAAAATAAAAGAAGTAAAGTAGAACAGATAGCATGGAAATAAGGAGGATTGTACACAGTATACCTGCATGAAAGGTCACTTGTTTGTTTTTTTTTCCTAAAAATTAATTGCATGGTGCTTTTGTGCATGTATTATTATCCTCTTTTACTCTGCATTCTTTCTGTAGGCAAAAATCAGAAGGAAAAAAAAAAACTACGCATATTAGTTGAAGTTTGAGAAGACAAGAGATGGAAGTGTCAATATTATTATCTGTTGAATAACAGATTCCAATTTATTGCAAGAGCCTTTTATTAATTTTAAGAAATTGAAAACAATGTACCTTGTGAAATAACGAACCACTATCCTACTGCACATGTCTGATTTCTTTCACAACCAACGACCACCACAGCCTTTAATTATCTTCACTTTTAGAGAAGCAGGTAACTTCGGGAGTTCCTCCAGCAAATCAGCTCTCAGGATTTCTAGCCACCTAAGGGCAGTTAGCCTCTCCATTGTAGCAGGCAATGACTTAAGAGAGCTTCCATCTTCGATAATCAACTCCCTTAGAGAAGCAGGTAACTCCGGAAGCTCTTCCAGATTAGCTTGTTCGATTTCTAGCCTTTCAAGAGCAGTGAGACTCATCAGTGTAGCAGCCAATGACTTCAAAGAGCTTGCATCCCCAATATAGAGATTTCTTAGAGAAACAGGTAACTCCGGGAGATGCTTCAAACAATCAGCATGAGGAATTTGTAGCTCTTCAAGCATAGTGAGCCTTGCCAGTGTAGCAGGCAATGACTTCAGAGATCTACTTGGCCTTATAGTCAACGACCTTAATGAAGCTGGTAACTCTCGGATATGCTCCAGCGAATCAGCTTCGGAGATTTTTAGCTCTTCAAGCACAGTGAGCCTCGCCATTGTTGCAGGCAATGACTTTAGAGAGTTTGCAGACTCGATGTTCAACTTCTTGAGGGTACTGTTGTTTTGCTGCAGCCATTGCTCTGGTAATTCCTCTATACTTGAACAATATCTGACTTTCAGTTCGCTTACAAATTTGAGGCTTCTCAGTGGTTCAATAAAAAGGAGAGAGAGGTGATCGATTTTAAGATCAGAGAGCTTTAATGATGCAGAGTTGCTTCCTTGGTTAACACCAAGTGCTTGTTCCCTAGATGAATGTTCGACAAGCTTGTCACATCCAAAGATAATCAAACAACTAAGTGAGCCAAAAGCATTTTCTGAGGAGGGAATATGAGAAATATTTGCACAGTTAACAATCAAAAGATTAGTAAGAGTAGTGACACGTGATGCTGACTCCAGCAGTGGAACATCAAGTTCACCGCAGTTTGCTATTAAAAGATTTGTGAGTGATGGGGGCAGGAGGTTGCTATGGTTATCAATTGCCTTTAGCATTGGGCAATTGACAATATTTAAGAACATTATCGACACAAATTTCCCAAAAGCACCTATTGGAATATCTACAAGATTCATGCAATCCCTGATATCCATATTCCGAAATGACTGAAAGTTTATGTTGTCTACCTCCAAAAAACCATTCAATGCTGTTAATTTTGGGCAGTTCTCTATGCTCACTTTTCTTAGTGATGACGATGTTGATGGCCTGCCCCTTGAGGCAGAAGTTTGGTAATATCTTGGAAGAGCACTAACTCCAACATTCTCTATCCAAAAAGTATCCAGAGAAAGTGGTAGACTGGGACATTCGGTTAGATTTTGGCAATCTTTTATGGACAAGTAGCTTAATGACAATAATTTCCCAAATGCATCTTCTGGTATCAATACCAATTTCTCACAGTTGCATATGGTTAATGTCACAATAGATTGCAAATCTAGGTTGTTTTGCTGCAAAAATCCATTCAAAGACATTAAGTTGGGGCAACTTTCTATCACCACTTCTCTTAGTGATGATTTCAGGGATAATGGTTGAGAAGTGTTATTACTAGAAGTTTGGTGAAAATCCGGAAGAGCAGTCAGACTTACATTATGAATTCTAAATTTTCTTAGAGAAAGAGGCATATTAGGTAACTTGTCCAAGTTTAGACAATTACATATATCAATGCTTTCCAGATATGGCATTTGCCATGAAAACAATTGGATTTTCCAAACTGGACAATTAGAAAATTTTAGAGATGATAAGTTTAAAGGGGACGAATCATTCATCCAGCTAGGAGATCTTTGGCCTTTATAATTCTCAACTGTCAATTTCATGAGATTTGGATGGGGTTGGAGGTAATTAATAATTTGCTCGGGGTTATTAAAATTGCTCTCTGAGGTCCATTTCAGGGAGAGTGATATGAGATTAGTCTTCTCTAATAGGTTGGCACTCTTAGCTTCATTGGGATCTTCTATATTGTCAATGTTCTCAATGGAAAGGTGTTGAATACTGTTTAGTTTTCCCAATTCATTTATATGTTGACCACTCTCTTGTCCAACAAAAAAGGTTAACTCCCTTAGAGACGTCAGCTTATGGACTCCATGAATAGTTTGCATTATCTCCTTGGGAAGCCTTAAGTAACGCAACATAAGTAGATTGGTCATTCCAGTTGTTTCAATTCCCGAATGGGATGAATTATCACAACTTGTTGGAAACTCTAGTACTTGCAAATGATAAAGTTTGTAAACTGAAGCGAGGAATGAGTACTTAACGGATTCAGTTTCAATGGATAGGTAGCGAAGGTGTACTAAACAACTCATCTCTTCGGGCAATTCAAGGCAACCGTATCCATTTATTTTCAATAAACGTAAAGGTTTTTTTATTAAATTACTCGGTAAAACAAAATATGAATCATTTTCAGTAATAATAACCAAACTACGTAAATTCTCAAGATTATAGACCTTGTCAATTTCTCTTCCATGTACAGACAGATGTCGTACAGTGCTATGTATGATAATAGATTTATCATTAGGCTCTATTCTACAACATTCCCCAGTGGAAACATTACGGGCCAAGTCATGCATCAAATCATGCATAACATACCTTTCACCTTTCTGTAAGTTAGAATATTCAAAGAATGATTTCCTCAAAAGAAGATCGAAGTAATCTTCTCCAATATCTTCTGGGCTTTTTTCTTTGCTTGATTGTTGTGAGATAAATCCAGAGGCGATCCACATTTTGATCAAATCATCTTTATTAAATTGATGATCTTGAGGAAATATGCTACAAAACCTAAAGCATACCTGCAAATCTGCTAGTAAATGGTAGTAACTCAACTTTAAAACATCCATCACATCCTCTGCTTGCTCTAAGTTAAAAAGAGACCCGTGATTCAAAATTTTTCTCCAATACTGGTGGTCCATACGGGAATTCAGCAAGCTTCCGATTACCTTTGCTGCTAATGGACTACTTCGGAGCAATTTCAGTATTTGATCTGCAACTATTTGTAAATTTCGATGATTGTTAGGGTTAAAACCACGAAATGCATAGCTATAGAAGAGCAATCGCAATTCTTGCTCTCCTAAGCCTTCTAATGCTAGAGATTTATGCTCTGTATTTATCACATTAGCAAGCAATTCTGCAACAGATTTCATTCTAGTTGTTAATATGATTTTACTCCCTTGTTGTACAAACTTCAAAGGGGCAATCAGTTGCTCCCAATCACACCTTCTCTTATCATCCCATACATCATCTAGAATGAGAAGGATTTTCTTTGACAATACCATATCTTTCAAGCTCTTTTGAAGTGCATTCAATGGTTTACCACAATTAGTTTCGCTAAGCATCTTTCTCGTTACATCTTCAACACTGAAGTTGGTTGAAACACAAACCCAAATTGTTTCGTCAAATTGTTTTTCCTTCAATATCTCTTGATATGCAAATTGCACAAGTGTGGTCTTCCCTTGTCCACCCACTCCGACAATACTAAAACAAGAGAGGTGAGCATTAGTTGGTTGCTTCAGCCAATCAATTATCTTGTTCTTCTCAACTTCCCGCCCAAACACCTCATTTTCAGCTAAAAAGGAAGTAGTTTGCCCCTTCAAAACTTTACCGACTTCTTGCCTTGATTCCGAAAGACCATTAAAATTAGCAAGTTGGAGGAGATCTTCCACACCATCACTAGCCCGATTTAATATTGTTATAGCCTCCTTCAACCTCTCCATAAGATCATTGTTAGTACACAGTTTTCTCTTCTTTGCGCTAGAAGCGGAGTCTTCTGCCTCATTCCGATTTTTCACCATATCCTCCAGTTTTTTGTACTCCAACTCATCGAGTACATCTTCGGATGCTTCAACAGCCTGCCTAAATTGGTCAACCCATGAACCGGCACTCGGGTGCTTCATCTTGAGTGCTTCAGCAATGGCCATGACGGCTGTGATCTTGGGAAGAGATATCTGTAGCTTCTTTAGTTCGGCTTCGCTATCATCTGCGAGCATATGGTCATGCAAGTATGAATAACCCGTGCTGACAAGGTTCTCAACAACAGAGGACCCTGCAGTGCTGACAAGGTTCGAAAAAGCGGAACCAGCTAGGCTTGCAATGGTTGAAAAAGCCATCTTGAAGTTTCTTCTTCTCCTGAGTCACCTTCCTCAAATCAAAGTCGGTATTTTTATATATTTGTGTGTTTTGTGTTTCTTGGGAATGACAAGGAACGACTAGCAATACTTTTTTTTTTTTTGGCTGTAAGCACGTACCAAATTTTTGGATTTAGAAATGAAGGTAGCAAAAAGTAGCTTCTTTCAATAATAAAATAAAGGGAATGAATAGGCCAGAAACGAAGATAAGAAGAGATCAAGAGTTAGAGATTCAGGAAACAAATACCGTGCTTCAGATGACAAGAGATCGAGAGAGAGGGCTGAGATGAGAAACAGCGATTTGGAAAAAGCAAGCGCGTACCCTACAGCAAGAGATGAGAGAGAGAGAGAGAGAGGGAGAGAGGGAGAGAGTCGGAAACAGAGAAAGGTTGATAGATTGAAGGTAGTTGCAAAGAGATGAATAGATCATTAGATAGATTGACTGCTGTAACAGAGGTTGCTTGATTGAATTTAGCTGGGGACAGAGAGCTTGACTTGAAACTCCCAAGTCTACAGAATTATTGTAGATGGACAGATACTAGGATATCAATCTGCTGTTTTTCTATAAGAAAAACAGCATGCTGTTTTTCCGAATCTAACAGTTCAAAATTTTATATTCACATATCTCTATAAAGAAATTTTTTTATGCACAAATCTCAATAAATTTGAACGGTTAGATTCGGAAAAGCAGCAGATTTGATTCCCAGATACTATGTGACATTCACCGAGTTGCAAGCTTTAGTGATATCCCTGCAGGATGAATACAAGTACTTAGTAGTTAGTAGTTAGTAAAGGCAAAGTGGAAGCGTCAATGACTCGCCACACTGTCGGTAATTTCTGTATTGGATTTTCCAAGAAACTTTTTTTTTAGGAAAAATTGTAAAAATGCCACTCCAAAACCTTCAAATTGTGAAAATGCCACTTGTGAAAATGCCACTCTAAACTTTGAAATTGTGAAAATGCCACTCCAAACTTCATTAATTTGTAATTTTGCCATTTATACTCAATTCTTATACTATTTTTATTAAAAATTAATTGAAAAAATATTGTTTTGAAATACATATTTATGTATCGGGTTGTGCAATTCTGAAATATGTATTTCAAAATAATATTTTTCAGTTAATTTTTAATAAAAATAGTATAAAAATTAAGTATAAGTGGCAAAATTACAAATTAATGAAGTTTGGAGTGGTATTTTCACAATTTCAAAGTTTAGAGTGGCATTTTCACAATTTAAAGGTTTTGGAGCGGCATTTTCACAATTTTCCCTCTTTTTAAAAAAAAAAAAAAACTTGAGCGACTTTTGTCATGGAGCTGGTAGAAGCACTTTTTTAAATGGAACAGAGGGCCCTTTTTTATTTTTATTTTATGGGATATCCTAATCTGCAATCGTTGATCTATTCGAACAAAAAAAAAATGTAATTTTAAAGAAGAAGATAAAAAAAAAGTTTAATTTATAGGGATCAACTAACAGTCCCCCTACTTCAGTCCCCTATCTGTCCCCCGCACTAAAAGACAAAAAAAAAGTTAAAACGTGCTAACTACCACCAAAGAGCAAGATTAATGCTATTTTATTAATAGTCAAAACGTATAGTATTCATACCTACGAATTTGTAGTATTCATACTTATTATTAGAACCATTCGTCATATGTAAACACAAGTTGGAGGGGACTAGTAACAACCAAGGGGGCCGCTGACGTCTTGTGACAGCCTGGATTGGGGACCACAATAGTTTGAAAGCGACATTTACCAAGATTGGGGACCACTACAGCGAATCTATATATTATTCATATCTAAATAAAGAAGTATTCATATCTAAACAAATGAAGTATTCATTCTGACGATTACAAAGTATTCATACATGTTTAAAATAATTTATACAATTCAAAATTCAAAGTTAGATTCATCTCTCTCACCCTATCTCTTCCAAGAAGTATTCATACTGACGATTACGAAGTATTCATATATAACTAATGAAGTGTTCAATATCTAACAAATGAAATATTCATATATATAACTATTCATATCTAACTAATGAAGTATTCACATATGACACTAACAATATTAACATCTGACACTAATAATATTCACACCTGTTCAGATTAGGACAAAAAAGAAAGGTTGTTAGGGGGACAAAAAATGAAGGTTGAAAATGGTGAATTTTGACCACGTGGGAGAACAAAAAAGGAAGGTTGTTAGGGGGACAGATAGGGGACAGATTCAAGGGGGACAACATCTTTACTCTAATTTATAATGTTATTTTATTCTACCATAAGTTACTCGTTCAAGTCAAATTCAATTTCTTTTTTATAATGTACTCAATAAGATCTACGTACATAAATATTGTAGAATACAAAAATTTACAAATTTTATAATATTTTACTAAATTTATCATGTTTAATATTCATATATTCATACTTTATATTATTTTAGGTTCAACATTAAATTTAAAAGTTACAAATAATAATGAAATTAAGTCGAGTGTTTAACATCTTGGTAATGTTATATAAGAACATTTTTACTTCACTGTAATACTAATATTTTTACTTCACGATAGTACTAATAAATAAATAATTGATTGTTCTTTCTCTGATTAACAAAGAAAAATTCAGATATACAATTCTAGACAACGTCCCGGAAACTTCTGAGTTAGACATCAAGAGGTGAGAAGGAAATATGTCATACCCACTTGGCCACTACAAACCCTCCATATGCACAAAGAATAATATAGTATATATCCACACCCACTACAAACCTAATTTTATATCATCTGATATATCTCAAACTTTGAAAAGAAAAAAAGAAAAGAAAAAAAGAAAAAAAGAAAAAAGAAAAAAGAAATGTAAATGACAATATTATTATTGATTTTTATATCATTAGTTGTTGATTTTTCAACTTACTGAAATATAAATGACAATATTGAAAAGTGTTAATTTCTTATGTGTAATGTAGATAAAATAGTATAAATCATCTCACAGTTTTAGTTTAACATATATATAATTTTAGTTAATTTCAGTTACATTGTAACCAGGCCTCGGTCTTTTCAATAAAAAAAAAATGAACATATATATTTTATAATTTTTGTTATTATAAAATTAAAATTCAAGATAGAATATACAAAAAAATAGAGATAATTGAACCCACTCTTTTTTTCATTTGCTAAGACGAGTGCTTTTTTTTTTAAATGCTTGATAGAGACTAAGACCTTGCTTCTTCTGGAGAATACTCTTGCTCGTGAATAGGTTCACACTTCCCTCGAAAGCTTCAAAATACTAGATTTCTCATGTCTTTACGAGTGCTGTTGCTGGACCAGCGGCGACATTAGATCTAGACATGAGAGAATACTCCAGTTATGTTTAGATCTTCATCTCTTCTCTCTTCTACATTCAATCGCATTTCCTGCAGTGTATTTTTCCGGTTCAACTGAGATATTGGCATCTGATCAATCTCAACATCTGAGATCTCATTGTCAGAATGTGACCTTCTAATACTCTCACCAATGTATCCCGTTGTTCTATACTGGTACAGATCGCGAGATGCAGGTGATGCTATCGGACTTTGGCCAGGGATTAGACTTGGAGTTATAGATGCTGAATGTGAGCTTCCTTTTTTGTTCCTTCTCCTGGCTGCATCACACCATCTTTTGAGGGCCTTGGATGTGTGCTCGTCAAAAATAGACATTTTTATGTGTGATCCCATCTGAATAAGAAATTATATCCATAAATTAATTGTTGGTTTACTTATTGAGAAGAATAATTTTGCTGACAAGTAACTATATGCTTATAAGGTCGGGCTTAATAAATAGCAATTGTTAATAATTACCTGAGATACAAGAGCATAGAGGGGGAGTGTGATGTAGCTGCAAAGGAGATGGACAATGACTCTACAATAGAACCCACAAACATAAATAATTATATCATATAACAAACTATTATATTCTCAATTTATAGCTAGCTAATTTAGTAAATAAAATTGTTGATTATGAGAGATACATATATATATATAGAGGAGGGTTCAAATGCCTCCATTATGCCTCCATCTCTCTCCATCATTTTCAAAGTTCAAACAGTTGATCCGAACTGTTTAACCTAACCTCCATACTAAAGTATGTTTGGAGACCAAATTTTATATTTTTAGGAATTTTTTTACTATTTTTTTAGATAGGTACAAAATCAGTAAATCTGAACCATCTAAAAACAGTATTTTTGTGCCTATCTAAAAAAATAGTAAAAAAATTCCTAAAAATATAAAATTTGGTATCCAAATATATTTTAGTATGGAGGTTAGGTTGAGTGGTTCGGATCGACCGTTTGAACTTTGAAAATGATGGAAAGAGATGAAAGCATGATGGAAGCACAAAAACATGAAGGCATTTGAACCCTCCTCATATATATATATATATATATATATATATATATATATATATATATAAAGGGAAAAGGTAGTTCTATTTTTAGATGATTATAAAGTTGTGACTTACCCAATACATATTCTCGCAACGACATAGCCAAAGCTTTCATTGAAGCAAGATTTTAGACCAAACAAAAACTGCATCAATATATATAAAAAGTTAGTGCATCCAACAGCCTTTTAGGTTTAGCTCTCTCATACACAAAATGAAGTACTTACCCAAATCCACAAGAAGTAAGCAAGTTGGAAAGCATTCTGCAAGAAATGAAAAATATCTCCTTTACATTTAACAAAAACAATATATTTTGTATAACCAGAAGTGGTATATATACAGTATTATATAACAATATATCTGAAAAATGTTTCATATATACCACGAATAACGTAAAGTGAATCAAGAACAGAACTAAGTGGGGCCGTCCGAACCAGAAATGGCGATTACTTAATTTCACAAGTGGCATTCCTTGTGTAACTGCATGCCTCTGCTGTATCTCAAGCGCCATTGATGCGATTATCGCTTGCAACTTGGCTCCAACTGCCAAAATCACCTACAATTAATAAGAAGCATGAAGTTATGCTTTTTTTTCGAAAACTTGATAGTGACTATCAAAACTATATTAATAAAATTTGTTTAATACATCAGTTCCTACTAATATTACATCAAACTCAAACTAATGTAGTACATCAGTACCAGTACCCATGACAGCCCAACATTTTTGTTCCCTTTTCTACAAAATTTCAGCCTTAAATTTGCTTCCTCAGCAGCTTAGTTAGCTACTAACCACGGTGGTAGCTTGAAGTTATGTTTTTAACACCTCACTCGAGTCGGCACTAGGGCTGCAAACAAATCAAATCAAATCAAATTGAACTTACCTTAGTTTGAGTTTGAATTTGAATAAGATTCAAACTGAATTGGTTTGATTTTTTTCAAAACGAACTTCAATCGAATGAGTTAACTGCGAATTTTTTTTCCAATCGAATCACGAACTACGAGCTTTTTTTGCCAGCTCTACCACCCTTAATTATTTTTTGAAAATTGAATAGCTTAAACTAAGCATTACATTGGATCTTATCTAATCATATCAGGTACCTATTTATACCTATTTTAAATGAAACCTTGATTTTGCACTGAGTCACTGGCGTTTCTCTAATTTGAATGATACATGTTAATTTGAGATTTGAGCCTAACTAGTTCACGAACTAATTTCGAACGAACTATACCCAGTTTGAATTTGAGTTTGAATACGATTTGAACTAAACTGGTTTGATTTGTTTCATAATGAACTTCAATCAAACGAATTAATTGCGAAATCATTTTCAAATCGAAGTCAATCAAATCACGAGCTACGATCTTTTTTGGCAGCCCCAGTCGGCACCCAATTTAATTAAAAAACAATACATTGCTTTGAATTGGATTCATGATATATAGGAATGAGTAATTAGCAAGAATGGAGACAATGTCTGCGAGATGCGCTGTAGAAAAAAAAATCATGATATAGTGAGAGCTTACAACTAGTGGCAGTAAAGTGACCCAGAATAGTTCTTGAAACTCTGAAGAAAATAAAAAAATAATGTGAAATAAAGAGTTTTAAAATAAATTTATGACTACAAATGACCACAAAAGAAAATATATTTGAGACTATAAATTAATGTTCTCTAAATAATATAGATGAGATGCTTACCTTGTACATTTAGAAGTAGGATGACAACGGCACATCCCCACAAAATTGGACTATTACACCAAAAATAATGCAATCTTAATATTTATATAAATTCAGTAACAACAATAACTAACAATTTTACATACCTTATTCCAACAACCACTTTAAAATCATCCTCTAGTGAACGTTTAATGTACTTCTGGAAATTAAATTTCATTCCAGGATTTAAATGAGCCTGTAAGAAAGTAAATGATGTTAATAAAAAAATTACTTACATGAGTTTATATAATAATGATATTGAATTGAAGAAAACTCACATTTATGAGGCCATGGTGCAATGTTAAATAATCAATCTTCTGAACAGACCTAATAAATTGTCTAAAGAAGCTTACCTATTAGAAATGAAGGACAAATATCACATAAACGGATTAATATGTGGTAGAGTATACAGAGATATCAATTTAATTTTTTATCAGTATAACAAAAACAAGTAAACAGTTATAAGCAGTCTTATTTTTGTAGAACTTCCAAGTGTACCAACCTTTTGTGTGATCACTTTGGTTTTCTCCTCTTTGTTTGTTACCTATATGAAACAACTTCTTCCTTTTATGGAATTTGCCATGTGGTGTATGCTAGAACCTTAATGTATCTTTATTGGGAAAACAAATGTACGTAGAAGCAAAGTATAATAAAGCAAAAAAAAATAATAATAAATAGGGTAACTCTTGTGCATATATAGTCGAGGCATTATATATAATTATTAGTTTATTACCAACATATTGGCTGTACTGCTTCAAAATTGCACTTATTGATGTTTGAACATAGTATCAGAGCCGTTTGTACTTTGTTGTAATCTAGACAGTGAAATTTCTTACAATTTCAAAATTATTTGTAGTTTTTTTCCATGTCTTACAGCATATCTGAGACCTAGATGGCCAGATAAACACATGCATGTTAACAGGTAATAATTGGTTGTTGCCTGATCAATTTGCAATTAATATAAAACATGACTGAAATGGACACAAATATTAAAGTTGTTTTGTTTATAATACTAGTGAAAAACACTAAAAAATGTTGTTCAAATAAGATCAAACTTGGCTAAAGCACATGAAATAAATCTATACTCAGAATAGTGCTTACAATATAAAGAAGAATGATTGATCTGCTCCAACTGTTTGTATGTTGACGAACAAAGGATGTCTCATGAGTGAACCTGAACCTTGAAGGATCTGAAAGATCAAATATTAAAAAATATTTATACAATAAATTCAGCTTTCATTTGTAATTTTTAGGAGTTCCTTTGAAATTGCCGGTCACCAATGTGGTGAAATTAAGTATTTTATTGAATGATAGCGTGTAAATTTTTTGTAGATCTGAAGTACAGAGATTTACCAGTATCTGAGAATATATTAGAAATAATGTAGACCTGCCAATAAAATATATTATCTTAATGAAGAGATAATTCCTAGATTGTTTTTGTGTGTGTTAATTTTGGGAGACTAATTTGCTTAATTGGAGTGGTTAATTGTCTTTGAACAACTAATGAGCAAATAACCTAAGCACATAAAATTCTTATGTGGAAAGAAAGCTACCTGTTAAAAACTCATAATTATGTGACACAGTCTCCTTTTCCCATTCTTTCCATGATCGAATCTGCATTAAAAATTACTTCTTAGAAGTCAAAATAATAAATAAAATTTCATTATCATAAAAAATAAACATAATTATATATGGGTCTATTGTACAAACCTTCAATCTTCCAAGAGCCATTACTGAAGCACTATATACAACATGAACAACAGCCAAGAAAAATATGAAAAGGCGCAAGTCGTGTAAACTTTTTGTTGACATGAGAGGCACCTTTCCGGCCTGTTAATGGTAGTAAACACTCAAATTTACAACACCAAATCGGAGAGCAACCCCCTTTTTATTTTATAATATGAAATTTCATCCATCTAAACTGGAAGTTCATCCAAAATTTAAAAGATCTTGAATTAGCTTTGTTTTAAACATAGAACCTGACGACTAATTAGATCCAAACATACCAGAATAAAAGCAAGAGAAAAGTACTAATAGTCTGCAGACTCACAGCAGAGCAATTAAATGGTTTCTTTCCAGCAAGACTTCTACGGTATGAGCTGAAATCATTTGAACTGAAATCCATGGTTTCAGCCCACAAAAGCCGTCTACTATTCGTTCCATTACCTTTTTCTCTGGGATTGCATGGCAACATGATGTTACCAGCTGATTTTGAGATGCATATTCCAGCAATGTAGTTCTGGAAAAAGACGAGAAGCAAGGAGATGAAACCAAGAATCATCAACTCTGCAATTGTCATGAATAATCAGGGTAAAATTGTGGATTTGAAGTGTCACAGAAAATGGAACAAAAGGGGTATAGGAGCTCACCATCTTTAACCTTCTCAACTGCTTCAACCAAAGCATTCTTGTTCTTCTTCTGAAACCACTGGAAAAGAAGTCCAGTTTAGATGTAGTAGAGAACGGAAATACAATTTAAATAAGCAGTTCTCGACTCGGTTTGCAAGTAACGTTGATATTAGTCCAAACTCATACAACCAGAAAGCCTCAACTCAGTAAAAAAAATGAAATATTCAACAATCATTATGTACATAAACCAATTTTACTGGTTCAGTTGATTTTTGGCAAACCTAACAAATTGTTTCATTAACTGCAACAGAACAAGTTAGGCTATATATGGTAATTGTCATAGTTCTTCTAATTAACTTTGGTACCAACATATACCTAAAAAAAAAAAAACTTTGGTACCAACACATACCTCACCAATATGGTGGAGACCCTTATCTAATAAGAGAGAAATAATGATCATCACAGCACAAATTAAGGCCACAGCCCAAGTTGGCGTCTCGGACAGCTCTCTCGTGCTCCCACCTCTGTCACCTGCCATTATTCAACTCTATCAACCTCTCAACTTTGTATTAACTGAATGGTTTCTATAGAATCGGGTGCCACTTGCATTTGGTAATAGCAATGCAGAGCACGCGCGTATGTGGAATTGTGGAGTCACCAAACTGTTTAGAAGACTATAATTTCTCTTTCAGGAGATAAGTATATATACCAACTGAGCTGTCACAATTTCTTTCAAAAAAGGGAGGGAGAACTCTACCAATATAAGAAAAGTCAAATCTATTCTATCTGGTCTCTTGTAAACAACAAACATCACATCTGGAGGATCTAATTAAGTCTCTAGCTTCCTCCTCCTCTGAGTCTTAACTCATCCTCCGTGCAAGGGAATTGAATCTGATCCTCCATGTCAGGGAATTGAAATTAATTCTGATCATTTTTGTGAATGTAAGAGCATTCAATTTGCGACCGAATTGGCCCGTATTTGGATTGGATGGTCTGGATCTAAACAGAAATATTCTGTTACTTGAGTGGATATGAACTAAGTTAGGAAGTAGATTGAGTATCTTAAATATTCTCCTAGAAGCTATTTGATATTTTTAATATTTTTCTAAAATCACTTTTAGAGAAATAGATTGAGCATCTTAAAATTTTGAATGTACTAGAGGAACCACGATATTTTTTTTATTACCCATAATAGATTTTTATACCGGGACCAATAACTCAGATCCAAAACATGTTTATTTTTTTGGTAACACACCAAGAAATATTTTAATTTTTTTACAGCCACAAAAAGTCATGTCTGAAAAATAGTGATCCAGGTTATTTGTTACAGTCTTTCTATTAAATTAAATTCTATAGAACTCCATCTATTTTCCAAAAATTTAAAAATATTTTTAATATTTTAATAGAAAAAAATAATAACATCTATTTAATTAAAATAAAATCAGAAAAATATTCCTATTTTCGCTGAATTACTCAACGAAAAAAGGAATTCCAAATCCGGCAAATAATTTTGCGAAAATTCAGAAATTTTCTGCAAAATT
The DNA here is from genome assembly GCA_033356055.1 of Carex pumila. Lineage (NCBI taxonomy): Eukaryota > Viridiplantae > Streptophyta > Magnoliopsida > Poales > Cyperaceae > Carex > Carex pumila. The sequence goes on along the minus strand of JARJHM010000321.1, from coordinate 318,968 downwards.
ATTCAGCGGATTGGTTAGATTTGAAATTTTGTTGAAAACAGACGTAGATTGTGAACTTTAATTATATGGATCCGGATCCAGATTTAAATTAAATGCCAACCCGATTGCCGAAATTTTTATTAATTGGAAATATATTAAATAAATATTGAGATTAGATAACGATTTTGCGTTTTATCGAGATATAGGAAAATCGTTATGGTTTATCACGCCCAAAGTTAGCACTTAATTAACAAGATTAACCATTCTAACTTGAATCATAAAAAAAACCGGAAAAAAAACCCTGTCCACAATAGATTGGAACGGTCAGAGGAAAAAAAAAAAAAAAAAAAAAAGACTCTATTAGTGATAAACAGTAACGGCCAGGCGTGAAAATAAATAATTTTTTTTTTCACCTCTAGCCGTGATGGGCTATCCCGGCCAGCCACCCCCCCCCCCCCTTTTTTTCTCTTTCTTTCTGCCTCTGGTCGTGATAGATAGTAACAGCCAGGTTTTTTTTTTCGGTTTTTTTCTTGCGCGGTTTCAGTTAGAATGGATAATGATTAATTAAGTGTTAATGCTAGCCGTGATAAGCCACAACGGCCAGAGACCGTGATAAATCATAACGATAATCCTATATCTCGATAAAACATAAAACGCAAAAACGTTATCTAATTTCAATATTTATTTAATATATTTCTTATTAATAAAAATTTCGGGCCGATTGGGATCAGTACGTACTTGAATCAATATATAAAAGTTAAATTAAAAACGAAATATGTAGAAAGGGGTCTATTTTTATGATACCCGGATTTAATTTTTATTAATTAAAATAAATTTTGATAATAAAAGATAGATATATAGATATCTTTGGAGCGATAAAAACGGATGCAGACTTGGGTTAAATAGCCTTCGGATCCAGATCTACTTAATCACTTAGGTCAATTTCAATTGATTTTTCCTTAATTCTATCGCATTCCCTAAAACCTAATCTCTCCTTTTCTCCTTCATTCTCCAAAGCCTTACCATCGATCAGACATGAACTTAGAAGGACATCATATGGATACCATCTCGCCCCGACACTCATGCTCCGAGATGATCAAACCGGAGAGGAAAGGTTAGCCTTATGATTAAATTTGTTGCTAGATATAGCTAATGTGATATGACGGGTTAATTTAGAGCGTAATTTCCAATCATCGATCATAGCCCTCTTAGCAAAGCCAACATTAAATTTTAGTATGCATGCATTGAAATAAGAGATGCAAACGAACCCTGCTGGTGTTACATGTACATGTCCAGAAAGACAATAGAGATGGGCTAACTTGCTTTTAGAATTAAAAATGATCGATTTTTTACTTTTTGTTCATATTTTTCATTTTTAAAGTTTAAATAGTCAATTCGAACATTCAAATATGTTCTTTATATTATAATGTGCTTGAAGACTGAATTTTATATATTTTAGAAATTATTTACTAGTTCTTCAGATTTTTGAAAATCATTGCTTTGCTTATTTATTTTATTTTATTTTATCTAATGAAAAGGTGTGATTTTCAAAAATTCTGAAAAAATAGTAAAAAAATTCAAAAAAAATGTAAAATTTGTTCTCCAAGTACATTTTAATATGAAGATCATGATGGAAGGTTCAAATTAACTATTTAAACTTTAAAAATGAAGATAAAAGCGGGAAGTATAAAACCTTTTTAATTACCAAAACAAGTTAGTCCATCTCTCTCTCTATATATATTACCAGCGCCTCTGGGGTCATTTTGGGTGTTTCTTAAAGTAAATGTTCCACATATTTAGTTAAAATATAAGTACAGATGCCTTTAATTTCATATGTGATTCTTTGATTTGGAAATTCATAATGTCATCAGATAGCATGTAAATCTAAAAAATTTACTGAAAATGTTCTCTGCAATTACCTTTCCCTGACAGTGCTAAAAAAATCAGGTATATATATGATGATCCTTGCACAAAGAAAAAAAATTTTAAAGGAAAATTTACTAAAAACCATTATAAATTTATTATGCATGGTTCTATTTGTTGAGTGAAATATTTTTTGTTTGTGTTTCCTGAATTAAAGAGAGGAAGTAGCTAGGCCAACTAAAAATTTAACTACCTTCCAATTCTTCAAGATTTTGCACTGTCCATCCAGTCAAGGTACTTTTGTACTGCACAAGCATGTGGCCACTAAATCTGTCATGTTCTTAATTGCTTCAAAGAGTGAAAATTCTGATACATATTTTTTCTTTTTCTTTTTCTTTTTTGATCCCTTAAAGCTACCACTGCCACCTCAGTTCAGTGCGAGAGAAACAACGAGATCGGAAGGCTCAAAGGAACCACGTCACCTGTCAGTATGCTCCCAGATGAGATGGTGATAGAGATCCTCTCTCGTGTGCCACCTAAGACCTTCTTTCGCTGTAGAAGCGTCTGCAAGTATTGGCAATCCCTTTCCTCAGATGCCTTTCGCAGAAACATGCACTTGCAACCAACTGTGATCGGTTTATTCTACAACAATGAACCTTCTGTTGCTTCCTTTTCATACCTATCATCTGGTAGTAACAATGTGGAGAGTGCTGATAGCACAATCAGTGCCTTACCACGTAATCTCACTTCAGTGGAGGTACTCGATTGCTGTAATGGGCTTGTACTTCTTTTAGCCGTGAGCCAGAAAAAGAGCGAACCATTTATCAAGATGATATATGTATATAACCCTGTAACTGAGAGTCTCTCTGTCTTGCTGTCATTCTCTAAGTTCCAAAATGGGGAGCATTCCTGTTTTTCTTTAGCAGTTGACAATCATTCTCCTTCTCTGTTGCACCTCATATGCTTTACTTGCTTCATGAAAGAGGATGTAATGCTGGACTGGGTAGACATTTTTTCATTTGAGGAAGGGAAGTGCAAATGGAAGCATGGGAAAGAATTGCCGCCTGATATGATGGTAAAACATAACTCGAAGGGCACGTTTCTTGATGGAAAGGTGCATCGCATAACAACCCAGAACCAGAACAAAATCCTTAGTATGGATCCAAACGACGGCTCCTTTCAGGTGATCCATCTACCAGATCAGAAGAACCTTAGTTTGGTTGAAATTGGGCAGTCCCAACGGCTCTTACATTGTATGTCTGTGTGCGAGTACAAAATACTAAGTATTTGGGTTCTTAAGAGCTACAGTCGACAAGAATGGACACTGAAGCATCGACTGAGTCTTCATCAAATATATCCGCTTAACTGGTCTTATGACAAAGTTATTGATATGTGCTTTCGAATCTATTACGAGGGCAATTTTTCATTTCATCCCCTGAAAGACGTCATCTTTATGCCACTGGGTTATTCATGTCTTTTAAAATTTGACCTGAGCTCAGGCAAAAGAGAGGAGCTTAATAATTTGGGTGGACTTGGATTGTTCTGCTTTTGGCTTTACATGCCTTTTTACTCCATCGGAATGACTCGCTCTCAAAATTAGAAGGTTAATAAATTAATTTTAGTGCATTCATTTTTTGAACTATTTTGACCGCTTGACTTTATACTAAATTAATTCGAATGTTTAAAAATTTCACATGTAGATGCATCACATGTAAGGTAGGCGGATTTTAATGATTCAGATTCGTCATTTGAAATTGATTTGATGGGTTTTATAGTTAAGCTCACCAAAACTTTGGTGAGCTTAAGAGCACCCTAGTTCTACTCCTCAGAAACATCACATCTTAACAAGTTAAATAAGTTATTACAAAATATAGTTGAAATACAAATTTTAAGCCATGACTTAACTTACTCCAATCAAAATATGAGTAACTTAATTTACCTAGTTTGAAGTAAGCAATTTAATACAATTTAATCTAGAGTAACTTTACTCAGCAACCAAAAACATCTTCTTCTTCTTGTTTTTTTTTTTTTTTTAGGAAAAGACCTTAAGCACATATCATTAATCAGACATGTCTGTTATGACATATTACAACACAATTTAAACTACCTAATTGAATAAAAAAACGACAAACTGTTATCTAAATCAGATTTCTACACATCTAGATATTTCCTGAGTTTTTTATAAGTCTTGATCCTGCTCCACTTGAAAGATATGCCCGTTTTGGTACTATGGTTGTACCGGTCATGCAGCCCAAGCGTATGATACACAATTGTTGGGGACTGTTGCAAGGAATGCGCTGGCATAGAGACAGGAATGTGTTCCTTGTAGCAAGGAACTCACCCTCGAGGATATCATCCTTGTCCCTTGTGTCACTTTGCATTCCAGATATCTCCATCTGAAACAAACAATGCGTAATCAGAATTTATAAGTTGCAATTAAAAAAGAATTAAGATAAATCTACACTGGAAGATAAAGCTCTACTGGAAGAGAGAGCCCAAAAGAAAGAAATGTGTTTCTCTCTGCTATGACTTGCGTGCCTCTCCTGGAACTCACACTGTTGCTCCGCTTTGTGACAGTTATCATAATCATCGCTCTTGAGAAGGGGACAGGCCCAAATATAGTTGTCTCCAATATCATAATTATATATGTTATCAGTTTGATAATTTCCTATATTGGTAATTTGGAATCAAATAAACAAATAATTGGTTAAAAAATTATATTTGTATATCTCTCGGATAGTTTCCTCAAACGGAAAAACAATGGTTACTTATATATAAAGACCAAAGATGGGCACAATTAAGTCACACTTGTTTTACTTAAATTTGCATGGAGTTTTTACATAGATATTAGATATGTCATGCAATTTCTCATCCTTGTTATATACCTAGCTACTTGAAGATGAGTTAAAACTTGTGATATAACTCCCATTCAAGTTTCAACGTACCCCTCTTTTAGCATGAAAAATTAAATGCAGTTTTATCTTCCCTCTAATATAAACCATGGCAATGCATTTTTAGATTCAATCAGTGAATTTTGTTAAATAAGGCATGAGTTACATAAGCACTTTTTGTCAAATTGGTCAAGAAGACCTTTTTGTGTTATCATACAACAATTAAAACTCAGTTTAATATTGAACTAAAAATATTAATTTGTTGCATTTGAGTTCAATACTGTTGTAAATTGTCTACTTGCATTTGAGTTCTTTTCGTCGAGGTTCTATATCATTTGATCTTTAATCAAGTTTGTGGGGCGCTTCGCTCATGTTTCAATATCATTTGATCTTTAATCAAGTTTGCGGGGCGCTTCGCTCATGTTTCAATTGAGTTCTTAAGTAATTTTGAAGCGTATGGTTATGGTTACTCCAAAGAGGATGAAAGTGTAAAAATTATATATTTTATATGTAATTACTCCAAAGAGGATGAAAGTGCAAAAATTATATATCTTATATGTAAATCCATGTAACAATGATAATCTACCTTCCTGTGAAGTGTCAGAATTTTTCTCAAGAGCTATTTTTTTAAAGTGCAATTTATCCAGGAATAGTTTGGAGACAACAAACAGTTATTTTATACTTTTGATGGATGAACTTTTCAGAAAATCATTCAATTTACTAGAAATTTCTATAAATAGAAAATTTTAAATGCCATGTTCCTGAGGATGTTTACTAACTGTTGTACTAAAGATTTGGTCAACTTCAATTCCTAGATATATATTTTTTTATTATTTTCTATGTGATTTTAATGTTTTTTATGGAGATTTTGGTACCAGTTGGGTATTTCCTACCTTTGCCTTGTACTTAAGACTGGTACAGTATCAGTCATGGTTTGGTTAGAATCTACACATGGTGTATGAAACTTCTATGGGCTGGTCATGCCATGGGAATTAAATTGGGGCTTAACAGTACCAGGACAGAACATATAAGAAGAAGATAAGGAATACCTTCTCAAATCATTGTTTAATAAACATTCTATCCAAATTACTAAAAGTAATCTACAATTTTACTTTATTTTTTTCTTTTGACTAAACTTTTAAATCTATGACCAAATTTTGGAATACCTTGTCAAATCATAGTATTTAATTTTAGTAATTAATTGAAATGTGATCTTCATATTTTATTAATTTTATCTTAAGTTGTGTTACATGATATAGAAATTAAATTTTGAAGCAAAGTTATGAACAATCTTTCAATCAATAAGTCATAAGCGCTTTCAAAAAATTATTTTATGTGATACTATGTTGTTGTTTTTTTTTTTTTGTTAGAAAATTATATTGGTCAAATAGATCTACTATCCTCCAACTTAGCTCAGACATGGCCCATAAAATGTGTGCATTTCTTTTTCAATAGTACAAAGCTGATTCTGTTGTTGTGTGTCTAGTCATCGTTACCATTCAGTCGTTGTCGAAGCAAATTTAAATAATGAAGTCTGAGTTAAAACTTTTAAACTCGGTCATTAATTAAATTATGAAATATATCAAGATTCATATTTAAATTTTTTGTAAGAAACCAAAATAACTATATTAAAATAATTAGGTCATTAGAACTCATACTAATCATGCTTGTATAAAAATTACAAAATTGGTGGCACATTTTGAATATTGAATATTCAATTGTAAAGATGAACATATTTTCTTCTGCCATTTGGCGCATTTTGAATATTGAATTGTCAAAATGTCAATATAAATGATGATAACAAATTATAAAATATTGAATAGTTAAATTAATTTATCATTGATGACAAGAAGAAAGATTGATCTTCCTACATCAATTGAATTATCTTAAATTAGAGGTGTAAACCGTGACTTCATCAAGTGATGTATGTATAATGAAACATGCATAAAACACATCATTTTGTAAAGACATGATACGTAAATAACATAAATCATGATTATAATACATATAAATTTATGCCATATTTTTTAAGATTGTTAAAAAATTTATAATAAAATATTGTCCAAGTGATCTCTTTGAGAAGCTAATGCAGTTTGTGTGATGCAAAATGAATTTTGTATGAAAATAATTTTATTTTCGGCAAAACAATTAATTTTGATCTCCATGTGCCGGGACGTTCAATTAAAGTAATGCAGTTTGTGTGATGGAAAATGAATTTTGTATGAAAATAATTTATTTCAGTAAAACAATTAATTTTGATCTCTATGTGTTAGGATGTTCAATTAAAGTAATGCAGTTTGTGTGATGCAAAATGAATCTAATATGAAAAGAATTTATTGCTTTTAAACTATATATCCATTTCTTTCGTGTTATATATCGATGAAATTACAAAATATAGAAAATTTCTTGCTTAATATCATAAACACATAATACGGAGTATAATTATTCAATTGTCTTTTATTAGATATTAGAGAGTATCAAATAATTTTAATTGCAATATCTCCTTCAAGTCTCAAATTTTAACTTAAAAATGGTGGTCCTTACTAGTACCTAAAAACAGTGTTTGTATCGATACAAACATTACATACACTATGATAACATATCAACATAAAATCAAAGTATGACAAAACAATTCAACATACCTTCTACAGCATTGTCTACTCGTCTTGTCATTAAAATTTGCCAATATCTTGGTCCAGCTGAAATTTAAAATAAAAAATATACAGTTAAGTCACAACTAAATCTTTTAAATTGATGGATAGTCAAAAAAAGGAAAAAAGGAAAGAAGATCTAACGAACCCGTTTGTTCCATGAATTTTAATTTGCTTCCGAAGCAGATCGTACTCCTACAAGAGCTAAGCTAGAAAGAGTGTTCATTCTCGATCAACAGTTAGCACTCACCAAGGAATATTAAAAAAAAATCCTTAATGTTGGATATTAAAAATAATTCTTTAGAATATTTGAGCATTTATATTAATTTTTAGAGTAAAGATGTTGTCCCCCTTGAATCTGTCCCCTATTTGTCTTCCTAACAACCTTCCTTTTTTGTTTTCCCACGTGGTCAAAATTCACTATTTTCAACCTTCCTTTTTTGTCCCCCTAACAACCTTTTTTTTTTGTCCCAATCTGAACAGGTGTGAATATTATTAGTGTCAGATGTTAATATTGTTAGTGTCATATGTGAATACTTCATTAGTTAGATATAAATAGTTATATATATGAATATTTCATTTGTTAGATATTGAATACTTCATTAGTTATATATGAATACTTCGTAATCGTCAGTATGAATACTTCTTGGAAGAGATAGGGTGAGAGAGATGAATCTAACTTTGAATTTTGAATTGTATAAATTATTTTAAACATGTATGAATACTTTGTAATCGTCAGAATGAATACTTCATTTGTTTAGATATGAATACTTTATTTAGATATGAATAATATATAGATTCGCTGTAGTGGTCCCCAATCTTGCTAAATGTCGCTTTCAAACGATTGTGGTCCCTAATCCAGGCTGTCACAAGACGTCAGCGGTTTCCCTGGTTGTTACTGGTCCCCTCCAACTTGTGTTTACATATGACGAATGATTCTAATAATAAGTATGAATACTACAAATTCGTAGGTATGAATACTATACATTTTGACTATTAATAAAATAGCATTAATCTTGCTCTTTGGTGGTAGTTAGCACGTTTTAACTTTTTTTTTGTCTTTTAGTGCGGAGGACAGATAGGGGACTGAAGTAGGAGGACTGTTAGTTGATTCCTAATTTTTATTTAATGTTGGATATTAAAAAATATCGGTACTCCACGAGTCAAACATTGATGTTTCATGTTTTATTTTATTTTGTATTATTTTGTTTCCATAAGATGAAGTGGTTGAAAAGTAAATTTATTTATGCGTTCGTTTTCAATTAATAGGTGTTGAGCTCTAATATTTTATACATAATAAAGTCTAAGTTAAACAATTTAAACTTGGGCATTTAACTTGTGAAATATGTCAAGATTAATATTTAAATTTTCTGTAAGAAACCAAAATAACAAAAAAAAAAAAAATTTAACTTGTGAAACATAAACAAAATGTCAATATAATTGATGATAACAAATTATAATGTATTGAATAGTTGTTCATCTCAGTAACAAATTAAAAAATTTGTTCTTTAAATTTCTTCACCATCTATCCATTTTTCAAAGGAACTTCAAAATATACAAACAGCCTAAATTACAGAGGATAAAAAGTTAAAAGTAAGAAGATAATATTATTTTTTAATGTGGTGTTTAAGATTAAGACAATTTGAGGTTAATTAAAATAATTTTATTTCTACTGACCGCTAAGAACTTCCTTCCTAAATTATTTTTATCCCAAATAAGATAAGTAAACAAAAGGCTTATTTTTTAGTGAGGTTCAAATACCTCTATTTTTTGTGCCTTTGTTCTATCTTCATTTCTTAAACTTTAATAACTTAAAATTGACAACTCAAATGTCAAAATAAACAACTACATGTACATGATTTACATTATTTTCTTTATATGACATTTTAATTTATTGATTCATTTAAAAATAAATTTGAAAGATAATAATTTTTATATTTATATAGAGAAAATAATATAAATAATACCTAATAATTTTATTTTAACTTTTAAGTGAAAAATATTATGTTACTAAAAAAATTATAAGTAAAATATAATGCGGATTAAAAAAAAAAAATAGAAACATTTGAACCCTTCTCTATTTTACTCTAACCCTTCTGGTCAGTGGGACCCTAGGTGATTAAAAAGTAAGGACCAATGCTAAATCTTCAAAATATGGAGAACACGAAATCGTCAAATTATATCTTCAGTTTTTACAATAAAACGCAGCAGATCAAGTCTTGCTGTTAATATGGGGGATAGAAGCTATTAATACTTAGGGCACAGGTAAAATTAAAAGCAATGCAGAGTTCTTCAAGATTTTTAATATCAAGTCTTCCAGAAGTTCCCTGTGGCTGTGGTACTCATATATCAGAGGAGAATGTGAAGTTGAGTATGAACTTTCTTATGAGTAAAGCTGGGATTGAGGCAAGGAACATAGCTTTGCGACCGCAGATACTCGGGTGTAGCTTAGAAAAGGTATTGATCCCGAGGTATAATGTACTGAGTGCACTGCAAAGCAATGGACTGAAGAAAAGTTGCAGATTAGTCCGTACTTGTCCGGTTTCTGAAAGGCGCTTCTGTGAGGTCTTTGTCGTGCCATATGAGAAGAAGGTGTCTGGGCTCGGTGAAGCTTATGAACCTCAAGCTGCTGATTTTGGTGGAAAAGTGCTGGTCTTTAGAAACAGACCTTAGAGTCTTTGAGCATTTGAGCAAAAGCATTAACTGTTTTTTATTAGCTATTTCCAAGTTATTCTTTTTAAATGGGAACTAAATTATATGATGCTTTTGATCTGACATGTTCAAGTACCTTCGTATTTTCCCTTGCTTGATTTTCACTTTGAAAGCTCCTACCTTGATACTAGTATATACATAACCTAATTTGGGACTGTTTTGACACTGGTACGTACTGGCACGAATTTAACATGAGCTGCCAAAGTTAATTGGTGATTCCCCATTGGGTTCGAGCCTTCTTTTATTTCAGAAAATAATTGTGTTTGTGTCTTTTGTCAAATTCTGATATGTGAGAATTGGTTTTGGTCATTTCAAACTGGTTTGTAGTCAAAGCTGATTGATTTTGGATTGAAAAATTCTTGCTTGAGCATTTCCTATCAGTTACGTACCAGTATAAAAGAAGAACACCTTTGTGGTATAGTAATATGTATACTTTGCATAATCTACATAGTGCATATGTTTCTCATGTCTTCCTTTATGGTTCATTGCTGGAAAGTTGTATTTCTTTCTTTTCAACAACCCTTCATAAAAAGGGGCGGGGGAGGATTAAAAATTTTAATTCTAAGGAGCACTTATTCAGTAAGATAGCATGATTTGAAGACTTATTCCAAGAAGCACTTATTTATGTCGTGTCGTGCCGTGATCAAGTTAATTTTTCATGTACCGTGTCGTACCGTAACTAAAATGTCAAGAAGTGGTTATACCGTGCCTAAATGTATTGTGGCCAAACGTGACTCGCATAGTCATTTAATCATAATTTATATTAGTTTATTTAAGATTCACCATTTAATCAAGATATAACGGTCCCAATTACATGTGACTCGCGTGACTAAATCTTTCGCGCACCATATCATGCCGTGCCAAATTTTCTAAAGATAGTCACAGCATGCGAGTGATCATAGCACAGGACACGCAAGTCATGGCACGTAACTAACACCCATGCCGTGCCATTTCGTGTCGTAATTGTACCGTTCCGTGACAGAGCCAACTCTGCAGTGCCATTTTTCCACTCTATTAATATCCTTTTGTTTCACATTGTAGTATGTAAAGACTGATATACCCTCCTCTCTTGAACCAAAATTTAAGCTGAAACTGGTACGGTAATACTTGCTTGGTTTGTTTACCCATAACCAATGATATATTTGCTTGTTTGTTTAACCAATGCATCTAAGGTCATGAATTAGAAATTGTGCTTCCCATCTACATAAAAAGTGCAAAGTGGATATCAGAAACTAAGCTTCCAATGGAGAAAATTCAGAAATTGGACAAAAAACATCAAAGTGGATGTCAAAGAGAATTGTTCTTGCGAAAATGTAAAAATTGTGAGTTCGAAAAGAAAGTTACAATGAGAATATCTTAAAAAGTAAAAGAAAAAGGAAAAAGTCAGATTCTGAGTTTATAAAATTTAAACATCCAATCAAATATATATTTTTGTATGAGATGATATATTAAAGATCAAACTGCCCTTTGTATATTGCATCCGCACAAACTTATAATAATACAATCAATCAATTTACTTAATCTGTACAAATTAATAATATTGCATCCGCACAATAATAAATATCAAAATTAAAACAAAAATAAGATAACATATACAGACTCTGTGTCAACAAATAATAAATGGGAAGAGCTTAATTTGTAGGATATACCAATGGGAAAATAATTGGGTTTGTAGGATATACAGACTCACGTAGGTTGTGGCAGTTCTCCTCAATGTTCTCCACGTGGATGCTCACTAGATGTTTGCCGATCATGCCGGTTGATTCATTGGCCACTAAGATTTCCTTCCCAGGTGTACCAATGTAAGTTGCATGGTCTCTAGGTGCTTCTCCAATCTGCACTGTGCATATTACCATAGCCTCACTCAAGGTACAATACATTTTACCAGTATAGGATCCATAAGCAATATCAATTAGATTTTATTTTAATAATGATTCTTATTCTGTGTTAATATATGCACAGCCCAATTTGTCAAAAAACAAAAAGAGGTTAAAAACAGCAAATGTCCCTTTATTCAAAAGTGACATTTGCAAATAAATTGAAAAAGAGAAAGATACAGAAAATATTAGAACAATGGAATTGAGAATCCCCAATATCCAACTGAAATGATAGTGGAACAAAGAGGTACCAGTTAAGAACTACTGGTTTCTAATGACTAGAAAAACTAATTGAACAAAAACAAAAATTACAAAATAATAGAAGCCTAGCTAGTTAATATCAGCTGTTACCAAATTTACAACTGTAAACTGATACACATAATTTCTTCCCCAGAAAAGCAATATTTAGACCGGCACTTTTCCACCATAAGCAGCAGCATAAGTTTTGCCAAGCCCGGGCACATCCTTCTCATACGGCACAACATAGGTCTCGCGGAAGCACCTTTCAGAAGCCAAACAAACACTGAAAAAACTGGACTTTATCTTGAGTCCCTTGTTTTCCAGTGCACTCAGTACAGTATACCTCGGGATCAATACCTTTTGTAAGCTACACCCGAGTATCCGCGGTCGCAAAGCTATGCTCCTTGCCTCAATCCCAGCTTTACTCATAAGAAAGTTCATACTCGACTTCACATTCTCCTCTGATAATCTGAGTACCACAGGGTGCTTCCGGAAGGCAGCACACACCTCTTCCTGTGACCAGCCATACGTGTTCTTGAAGAACTCTTCATTGCTTTTAATTTTACTTCTGCTATAATTACCGATTGCTTTTAAACCCCATAGAAACATTTTGGATCCCCTCGGAATCCCCAGCTCCTCAATTAGATCGAGTATCTGCCTTAAAGAAACCAGGTTACGGCCCCAGCAGCTTCTTCCTTCTAACAATGAAACCATATCTCCATTTGACAATCCATATTCTTTCAGTAAATTTAATCTGGGAAGAATATGCTTGTCAATGTGCAAGGAGAATAGGAAAGAATTCCTCGAAATAATCTTCAACAAAGCCTTGTCATTGTTCCCGACAAAATCTCTCCAAAACAGTAAGCGTGCAAGTGTGTCTTTCAATTGAAGTACAGTCGGGTTGTATCGAATCATTTGAACCAGTACTTCTCCAGGGATCCCTTTTTCCATCATTTGCTGCACCTTTGGTCTCAAGGTCTTATCAGCATCGTATCCCAGAAGAGCTGGCTGGAGTGAAACAACAGATTTGATCTGAGTATGTGATAAGCCAGTGTCAGTTAGAAACTTTACCACTGCATCAGGCCGTGCCGGGGACTTGATCACCGTAAGATGACTGTCTGCGGAGGCCTTGAGAGCTCGATCGAGAGAGAAGCCGAATGAGGAGATGAGATAGTGGGCAATAAAAGGCAACTCCTTGGGATGGGTTTGGGTTGAAAGAGGAAAGCGGACGAGATGGTGGCAATGGTGATGGAATTGGGGAGGAGAGAAGAAAGAGGAGTAGATTGCTCTCTTTAATTGAGAAGAAAGATTGGAAAACATGGTCCGATCAGAAAGAAGAATCCTTGGCGGAGGTGAGAAATGTCAAAACCCTCGGCGCAGGCGAAGATCGACTCTTTTCCTCTCTTTTTTCTTTGTTTTTTGGTAATTGGTAATTTGGTACAGGCGGAGCGGGATTTTTCCAACAGGTGGGAGTCGCTGGAGGAATTCACATCCTCTCGGTTACCTGACTGAGTACAATTGAATCGGACGGTGTAGAATTGGAATTTTTAACTTGGCACGTATCTCAAAGCATATGTAATACTGCCCAGTCAGGCCCCCCTCGCGCCAACCGAACAGGCACCGTCTGAGATTAAATCTAGACCGTCCGTTTCAATTGTGTTGAGTCAGGTACCTGGGAGGATACGGATCCCGCTAGAGAGGAGCAAAATTTTAGAAGCTAAGCAGCAATGGTGCTAATGGAATTTAGAAGAGAAGAAGAGAAGGAAGCGTAAATGAGGTTATTTAAAGGAAGGCAGATTTTGGCTTTACAATAAATGCAATAAATATTCTATTTTAGTGAGAGTAAATGACAGTAAGGAGGAGAAAGGGGGCAGGAGTGACAATGTGGGTCTCATAAGGTCATTTTGACAAAAAATTTGAAAGAGGGGTATTTTGTTTGATGTTTTTAGAAGGTAGGACATTTTATAAATTTCCCCTTCGATTTTGAGGGTTTTGACATTTCTGACTGGATAAACTTATCTAAAATCTTTGTGAAAACCTTACAAGACTCGTCAAAAGAATCCAAGACAACACCAGCACTGATATCTTTCTTCTTCTTTTTTTAAGAATTTTGTTTTTGTGGACCAGCAGAAGTAATAGTATAGGATCTAATACCCTAACTAGGATATTGACACCGTGTCGTATTGTGTTCTGGACATGTCGTGTCAGCATGTTAAAATTTTGAGATGTTACGTGTTATGTAGTATCAAACATGAGCACAACATGTTTACCGGCACATCACGGTTTGGTAAGATGTTGAAAAACATACCGTATCGGTTTTCAAATTTCATAGTGCGGATGATCCTATTTTTTGTTTTATTTTTCTTTTATGGTGTCCATCAACATGGGAGTGTATTCTCTGCGGAGGTTTTACTTGCGGTGCTATGCAGTGGTTTTGATCTGGCCGTTCATTTCGGATCGGACGGATCAGACTAGATCTTGTCCAAATTTTAAAAAACCTCAAAATTTGATGAATCCTTAATCCAGCTCGTCCAATCCGAAATGAACAGACCAGATTAAAATTACCGCACAGCACCACAGGTAAAACATTCGCAGAGGATAACGTTCCCCATCAACATCACCTAACAACTTTTAGTTTTGACAAGCCTAGCCTTTTTCCTCATAGGTAGTTTTTTTTCATGTTTGATCGATAGAGTTCAAATTAAATGGTTCGATTTTTCCGGTTAAATGAATTGATTTGATTTGTTTTTTAAAACCAGTTTAATTGTTTGATTCGGTTTACAAACTATAAAATTGGTTTGATCGAAATTTTTAAATTTGAAATTATTTTTAATAGAAAATAGTACCAAGGTTTATGGGCTCTAATGTGGCACTTGTTTATGGGCTTATGGCAAGGTTTTCAAAATAAGCGAGGACTTCTACTTCTGGCCTGTGGGCTCCACGGCTGCGGCAAATGAAAAGCAACGACCAATGCAAAATATCCAAAAATGAGGAGAATCGAGAAAGAGAGAGAGAGAGAGCACGAAACTATCTAATTACATGTGTATTTCTACAATAAAATACGCAATATTCTAACAGCCCACTACCAAGTGACCATCTGGCACATTAATTGCTGAAGGTAGAAAAGTAGTAGAAATCTTGTGTCTGTGAATTATATGGCAAATGGACAAAATTGCTGATGAAAAACATTGAAGCGACAAATGGGTCCACTTTGTAAGTCAATTCAGAACTGAACCGTTATAATTTACAGTGGTTTTCAATGTCGAAAAATTTACAGTGGTTTTCATCAAAAAAAAAAAAAATGTTGAAATGTCGTAGACTACGATCGTCTGCGCTAAATCACAAATATTCAGAATTTGATGTTAGAGGGTTATTTTTTCATATTATAGAGAAAAAGTTGGGCAATCTGATTTCATTATCTTACAACAATAAAACCAGGTGACTCATCAACGCGCGCAGCAGATCAATTCTAATCTAGTCTGCAAATAAGTCAATTATTTAATTTAACCTCAAAGGAAGGGATCCATTGTTAGTGACACCCGTGTTACCTTTATGTTGTACAAACTAAAAAACGCTGCTGCCTTGTGATTATCAGGGCTTATGGAACTATAATGACAAATGAATAGTTCGGATTCAGTTCAGTGGCATTAAAATTTCGTGATTCGGATATAATTCGGATATAAGTCGGTATTGATTCAGTACAATAAAGAAGCAAAAAAAAAAAATATCCAAAAAAATCACGTTTTTATCGCAAATAATTCGTGACTCGCGTTTTATTAACGAATAAAATATATTATATGTTTTATTCAGAGTTCGGGTCGGAAACGTAAAAAAAATAAAAATAAAACACTAATTATTTGCAAATTATTCGTTTACTATGCAGAACTGGTCATGGTCTCTTTTTGATTGCTTTAGAGGATTCTCACACTCTAAAATGACAAGTTTTTATTTCTAGAAATTTTTATTAAATAATATAAAATATAGAAAGAGTACCTTGAATTTTTAATGGCGATGAATTCGGAGAACAAAAATCAAATTCGAATTTTGAAGCAGAATTTTTTTTTTCAGATTCAAAGTTTCCTTTGCTGTTACCCACAGCTTAACAATCCAATAGCCACAGAGAATCTCGTTTTAATCCAAAAAGAACTTCCGAAAAGACTTCTTTTGTTTTGGAATTCATCTATACCATACAAAATGGTTAGCATTCTTTCTATTTTTATTAATTATTTAATAATAATTTCTACAAATAAAAAGGTTCTCTCTAGAGTTCACGGAGCGAGAAAGGGAATCTGATTTCCCACGAGAAATAAAAATACCATACCAGAAAATAAGGACCACATGAGCCGCTCGTATGTGGGGCCACATGGACAGAAAAGATTCGCAGCGTCACACCTTGAGATTAGAACAATAAGAAATGAGAAATATAATGTACACAGTAAAATTTTGTATATAATTACATGTATTTGATCAAAATAATATGACGTTAAAGATAAGCCCACGAGCGCCAATTATTTTAAAAAAAACTTTATCATGTATATAAAAAAAATAACACGTAGAAAAAATATGTACAAATTTGATTGTGAAAAAACTTTATCATATATATATAATTTTCACACGTCAAAAAAATAAATTATGTCAAATTTGATTGTAAAAAAACTTTATCATATATATAAAAATTTGATACGTAAAAAAAAGTAAATTATGTACAAATTTGATTTTATCTTTTGTGGCTCATCAGCAGCTGAACCCGTATTCTCTAAAGTAGCCCAATTTTTACGTTTTGATCCGGACCAATCAGGCCGTCTAGGGTTCCTTTAATATTCGCGTTTGAGCAGATCGGACGGTCTGTATCAAAACTATAAAATTAAGTTACTTAGGAGATCCGAATTCATCCAATAATTGACTATTTCTTTCGTCACCACCATATCATCTCATCTCCTTATCAATTCCTTTATCTATCTCTCTCTTCTCTCTCTCTCACTTTTCCACATACCAAAAGACATCGATCAAATGTGGAACGAGCTGCCTCTTGATGCTCTCAGTCACATCTTCTCCTTCCTCCCTCCCAATTCCTTAGCTAGTGCTCTCTGTGCATGTAAACACTGGTACTACTGTGGCCGCACGCCGCTCTTTCCCCCTCGCTATTCTCCTTGGTTCCTTGCAATGCCATCCTGCCATGGCCACCAATCCACCTGTTGTTATGTTCATAATCCCGATACTGATCTCGGTCGATGGTACTCTCTTCCCATGGATTTCAACCCCAAGCCGATCCGTCTCGTGTCGTACCTCAGTGCCGGTCTCCTTCTTTGCCGGTTGACATTATCTGCTTCGTTACGTCTAGTTGTGTGCAATCCTTTCACTCGTCAGATCCGTACCCTTCCTGACCTGCTCATTTCTCGATCCACCCCTGCCATTGGAATTATCACAGGAAATGAAAATGGCAATGCCTCCTTGTTTTATTACATCATAATTGTCGCAGGTGGTGCTTCTGGCAACTCCTATGAATCAACACTGGAGATGTATGATTCAAGGAAGGGAGGAGACGGCTGGCGTCTGGTGGGTCCAATGCCGATTGAATTGGCTGTGAGGCTGACAGTGTGGACCCCTAACGAAAGCGTGCATACTGATAACGGGTTCCTGTATTGGATGACATCGGCAAGGGCGTATAGTGTGGTGAGACTCGACTTGGCATGTTGGGTTTGGAGTGAAGTAAAGCTGCCCATGGCAGACCGGCTCACTTGGGCCGCTATATTTAGGCGAAAAAATGGCCGACTCGGGCTCATGGGTGGTTCAACTGAGACCATCGGGCAAGTGTGGGAACTAGACATGACAACAGGCAATGAATGGGGAAATGTAAGTAAGGTGCCTTTGGATTTGGAGAGGCAGTTCGGGCAAGGCGGTATCAAGTGCGCCGGGGTCGGAGATGCTGTGTACCTGTACAGAGATTTGGGTTCTGACATGCTGGTATGGAGTGAAATTGAAGGAAGAGAAGGATGGAATTTGGTGGAGGGTAGGAGCAATTTAGGGATCAGTATTCCATTTTTTAAGGCTGTTTCTATACATCCTTCTCTCTCTCGGTCTTTAATGTAGCACACAATTCAAGCCTCCCTACTGTTTTTATAAGTATTCTCTGTGATGTTTCTAAATTTTATTAATATCTGGTGGTTTTCATTTTGTCGTGTACACAAAAATAAAATAAAAAATAATCTGCTCTGCTGCGCTATATGAATCCATGATTCCATTTGCTTTATTGGGTAGTTCGGGGTGTCCAAACGGTTCGGTTTAAATGGATCAATTCGGTTGAAATTTGAATTATTTCATTTTAAATAGATCAAGTTCGGTTTAAAATTCTCAAAATCGACTAAACTAAACTGACCAATTATATTGGTTCAATCCTAATTTGATTGATGTTATAAGGTTTCAATTGAACCAAACCAAAATTCAGTTGTTGTGTATAACAATGTATTCTTTCCGTTAATAATAGTGCCAATAGTTTACCGAAATTTATTTCAGTTTGTTCAATTCAATTCTTAATCGATTCGGTTCTATTTTTGAAAACCGACTGTTTGAACACCCCAATGGGTACTTTGATAACAGCTTCAACAATGACCACTTTTCTTTTCAATAAATGGTAGCTATAGAATTTTTGGGTCCCCATTGATGTTGATAGAAAACAACCAACAGCAATCTGAGGACCCACTAGTTCTCAGTGATTGATAGAACTATAATGCAAACTTTCCCATGTGACATTTTTAAGTAATTTCCAATTATACAAGAAGAGACAAAACATACCTATTTCAATAGAAGAAGAGAGAAAAACTAAAGCAAAAACACAAAAAAGAAAGTGATGAGCTTCAGGAAGACAGAGATGTACTTAAAAAGCCATAAAAGAACTCCAAAAGCTTATTCAGTGATCATGAAAGGCCACTTTGAATCACACAGATCGACAGGAGAGTTTCCGTCATTGTCAGTAATTTGAGGATTGGCACCATGCTTGACTAACAGCTCAGATATTGTTTCCCTGTCACAAACAACCGCATAGTGCAATGGTGTTTGTCCCTCATTGTCCTGCCATATCAAGAAAAAAATGTTGTAATTTGTAAAATAATCAGGTCAAATAACAAACACAGTACATTCCAGTTGAGCTGCAGTTCAGGCCAAACATTAAGAGCTTGTTGATTTGATTTGGGTCAGTGACTTTTCAATTGTTTTCGGGATCTGAAGTAGAAGATTTTTGAGGCTCGGAAAAATTCTAGGTCTGTGATTGCATACTATTTCAGAAAAGAATAAGTAAATTTTACTTGGTCCATTTTAATCTGGACATGATGATATTAGTTCCCCTGCTCAATTTAAAATGTAAATCAAAGAAAGAAGAATGAAACATGAACATGAAAAACCCTACTAATCGAAGATTACAACTGCAGTATCTATATTCTTGTCACAGGTCCTAACTCTAACCAAACTGGTACATTATGGTACAGCTCATGGGTTTTTTATTTCTTGGAGTAATCTGGATGTCCAAGCAAGTACATAAAATTAAAAAAATAATAATAAATAAAAAGCTATAAAAACAATTTGGATCAACACATAGCAGTTATATCTGGTAGATAACATCACAACAAAAGACCTAAATGGGCTAACAGATCCTGCAGTGATCATTTAAATGACAGGTACGTACTGCACAGTACCTATTACCAGTCTTGAAAATATAATTTCCTAGTAACCACATCCAAAATTAAAAGAAATTCAGATCCAAGTACCTTAGCATTGACATCAGCATGTGTTTTAAGAAGTTCCTTGACAATGTCAAGGTGGCCACGATCAACTGCCCAATGCAAAGGAGTCCTTCCTTCTCCCTCTGAAACCCAATAAAATTACAAAACAATGTAAGTGCGTTTCATTTTTCGATTGAAATTTAGATTGTCTGGATAAGCACAAAGAATGTTACATAGCTGATGAAGCCCATAATTTGGTAATATTTAAAAAACAAAAAGAAGCAAACCTTTCAGGTTCACTGAAACTCCACTACCCAACTGCTTGAGTAAATCATCTCTTGTCCCTTCTCGTGCAGCGATGTGTATTGCATCCAAACTACTGGAGACAAAATATATGAAAAAAATGGCATGATATATCTTTTCTCCTTTGAAGTTCACATACTTACTCATAACCAAAGTGAAAGCTTTAGGCAAAATATGAATATCTGAATAGAGTGAGGCTATGGTACTATGCAAAGCGCATATTGGTCCGTACTATGGATTGATATCTCAGTTTTCAAAGTCCAAGCAGTCGATCTGAACCGTTCAACATAATCTTTATATGAAAATACACTTGTAAATCAAATTTAACATTTTTTAGAATTTTTTACTATTTTTTTAGATAGGTAAAAAACTCACTTGATCTAAAGATTCTAGACCATTCAAAAGTAGTGATTTTCTACCGATCTAGAAAAATAGTGAACAAATTCTAAAAAATGTAAAATTTAGTCTACAAGTATTTTTTATACGGAGATCGACTAATTGAAATTTGAAAACGGAGATATTAATCCATAGTATGGACCAATATGCACTTTGCATATTACCATAGCCTCACTAATATTAATATAATAATCAAATAAACCATCATCTCCTTATCCCAATTTTTATCTCTACAAATACAATTTCTGAGTGAACTTCAAAAAAAAGGAACTATACATGTTAGTGTTGGAATTTTCTTCTTCTTCTTCTTCAATGAAACTGCTGAACACAGGGCCCATCGGCCCTTTTGCCATGGAGCTAGAAGTGCCGGCATCCTCATCACTCTTCTTTTTCTTCTGTTGTCATTGAATACATATAACAAGTTTAAAAAAAAAAAAAAAAAAAAAACCATTCATAAGAACTTTATATTACAATTCCATTTCTAAACTTCATAATGCAATTGGCTATTTGATCCCACCTGAGGAAATCAGTATTATTTTTCAGCAACTGAGGAAAGTTCCAATTTTCCACCAAAAGAAATTGTAGATGCCTCAAATTTTCATGTTGTTTTCAGTGGAGGGCAAAAGAGGATACATTTTTACCGCTAGAAAAAGGGTCACACTAAAGCAACTACTTATAGCCTCCAAACCATCAAGCTAATTATTTAGCTGATACAAATTTAAATGAGAAAGTTGATACGGAGCCAGATTTGAGGCAATTGACTCTGATTTTCAAGCTATGGGGGTCACACTATAGCATTTTTCAAAATAAAGAGTCACACTAGCTGATACGGAGCCAGATTTTCAAGCTATGGGGGTCAATTTTACAGTACCCATATCATTTTACTCTAAACTATATAGAAAATCCTTTTGAAAATGAATGGGGGTCAATTGACTCTGATTGGAAGTTACCTTGGGAGAACCGCTAGCCCAAGATGGGAAAACCTCATCGACAATATTAATGTAATTTTGCATGGCTTCTTCAGTTGGCATTGCACCCAATCTCTGCCACGCATTCCTTGCAGGAGTTAAAACAGTTTTATAAATATTACTTCAAGAATGTTCTCCTTTTTCTGATTTTGTAAGGTGAAATTTCTTCCAATGAAATAAATAGAACACTAAATAACAAGTCCGGAAGTACAAAATCAAACCAAATCAAAATAGAATAAAAGTATATAAACTAAACATCAGATTATTATTGTAAGTTCAGTTGCAAGTTCATAACTATAACAAGATTATTATAATTGGGTGAACTATTGAACCAACAAGAAAAATCAAGGTCAAATTAGAGTTTCTCTAACCTACCACTTGGCACGAGCTGTGAAATTTAGAGCTGATGGCTGAGGTGCTGTGCAGGGACCTTCTGTGGCAATCTTATACAAACCATAAAGCTTCAATTGCAACTCACTGGAAACCCTAGCTGAATCTGAAGTGGCGGCCATGGTGGCAACAAAAGCTGACGCAGCACTAAACTCTTCATCAAGTTCAGTACCTTCTATCCCTTCCCAACTGTCACTATCAGTGTCACTATCTACGATACTGGTACCGATGTTTTCTTTAACAGAAGTTGTGTCAATCGGGGTTTCTTCTATAGAGATCTCTGTTTCAGGTTCAGGTTGAGGTTCGGATACAGGTTCTGGATCCGGCACGGAACGGGTGAGCTTGAGGTTGCTCTCCTTGAAGGAGATGGCGACGGAGATGAGCTTGGCAACGAGGAAGGAGAAGATGAGGCCTACGAAAACAGCTTGGCCAAGCTCTTGCCAATCACCCATGGTTGGTAAAGATGCTTCCTTTATTCAAAGAAGACTAGATTGGGACATTAGGTTGTGAGATCATTCAAATGAAGAGCGAGAGAAGTGGGGAAGAAAGAGGAAAGGTTTAGCAGGAGGTAACTCGCCGAGGAAGAAAGGGTTAATGGGCCTTATTGGGCTTTCGAAATTTGAACCCATTTTATTCTACTGTCAAATTTATTTGTGCCTAGAAATCCCAATCTGTGATATTTAGCAGAGATATAATGATTTATTTTGATACTTTTAATGATATAATTTAAATTTATTTCATTACTCTAATTTTTTTTAATATGTTTAGAATAAGGAACTGGTTTCTTAGAGTGACTGAACAAAACAGTTAATGGGCCTTATTGGGCTTTCGAATTCAAACCCATTTTATTCTATGGTCAGATTTATTTATGCCAAGAAATCGCAATTTGTGATAATTAGGAGAGATATAATGATTTATTTTGATACTTTTAATTATATAATTTAAATTTATTTTATTAGCCTAATTTTTTTGAATATGTTTAAATAAGGAACTGTTTTCTTAGCGTGACTGAACAAAAGATAGCTCATGGGCCTTACTGGGCTTTCCAAATTTTAACCCATTTTATTCTACTGTCAGATTTATTTGTGCCACGAAATCACAATTTGTGATATTTAGGAGAGATATAATTATTTATTTTGATAGTTGAATAAGTTAAGAATAAGGAACTGGTTTCTAAGCGTGGTAAACAAAACAGTTAATGGGCCTTACTGGGCTTTCGAATTCGAACCCATTTTATTCTACTGTCAGATTTATTTGTGCCAAGAAATCATAATTTGTGATATTTAGGAGAGATAAAATGATTTATTTTGATACTTTGAATGATATAATTTAAATTTATTTAATTAGTATAATTTTGTTGAACAAGTTTAGAAATATATAGCTTACCATCAAAATTTTATATAATTTGATTATTATTTAGTTATGAATAAAAAATCATAATTATTAAAATTTTAAGTTGCATGATAAATATTAAATGGCACCATTAAATCTCATAATTTTTATAGCCAATATTCTATACGAATTATCCTCTGAAATTTCTTTACACAATTTTTACACAAACTTTATGAACCCAAATAGTATGATTATTACAAACACATAACTAACTATTGCCACCGACAGTACGAAGTTTGGTGACTTGAGTCCCATTTATTTTACAAAAGAAAACTATAAAATGCTTAAAACACTAACATACATTTCTGCTATAACATACAAAATATAGGGGCAGTAGCAATTTCCATCTAAGAGTTGAATTTGCAGCTTCCATAACCTACCAAAAAAAGGAAGATATATAAGTTTCTGAATAATTCTGTTATAGCAAAAAAAGGGAAAATATGTAATTGTCTGAACAATTCTGTTATAATGAAAATTCAAACACATTCTTACTTGGATCAGCAGTGGATATAAGTCCAGTCCCACCAAAGTAGCAGTCGAAAGAATTCTTTCCGTAGAATCGGAAGTATTCATTCATGGCGTATGCCGCATGCGAATGAATTGTGTCCGGGTTGAAGCAAAACCCGCCCGGTTGTATTGGGTGGCAGTCAACTTGGGTGCATGCAAAGTTTATGTTTTCTTGTAACATTGTTCTATCGGCATTCGGTTTTGGAATGCACCATTGCTTCACATCGGCTGAGTTCGGATTTGTTGAATTGGCAACTGTTGTTTTTTCTGGTGGAGTTACCTAACAAAAGCACAACAAAATATGTAGAAATTAGTAACTTTTTTAAGTGATTGGAATATGTTATGAATCATACTTTTCATATCTTTAAGAAAATTGTTTGATCTAACCTCTGTTTTGAGAATTCCAATGTCATAGACTGGTGTGAGGTCAGCATGAAACAGCCCGAAGTTTCTCTCTGATGCGGGCCCGGGCTTAAGATCCTCATTGAACAATTCGAAAATGTATGTTTCAAATGTGCGGTTACTCATGAGTGGCGTGCCAATTCCAGAGATTACATGGCGAATAAGGTTCTTATTATAATTCCATGCAAAATCCTTTGTCACACCGAGCTCTGATTCTCCACCAGCCGATGGCCACCCGGTTTGGGCAATTACTATATCAATGTCAGTAAAATTTAACCGCTTTATTGCCGAGTATACGGCATCTATCTGTGCATCCAACATGTTTGCGTAAACTAGCCCAGTTTTATTGTCAACCACACCAATATTCAACCTAAACAAGGCGTAGTCTAGTGTATCTACACCGAAACCAAAGAAAGGATATGCATTCACCATGAAAGGGGAGCCCGTTGCATTCAAGAAACTAAGCAATGGCTTTATAACCGCAGTATCATACCCATCTTTGAATTTTCCCGCAGATGGGGGAACTGAGGTTGAAAGAATGGCAAGTGAGTGTGCAGTTGAGACCTTGATTTTATGTTGAAGTGAAACACTAACAAGTGCCTTGTGAAGGTTTTGCATGGCTGGCATGAGACCGAGAACTAGAGATTTATTAGCAGTAGAGATCGCTTCATTGCCAACTAAAATCCTAGAAATGTTAGTGCGCGAAGCATAGGGGATAATGTTGGTTCGAACCCAACGCTGAGCGAAGGATACTTTGGTTAGGTGCGGAATTTGTTCGTTAGAAATGGTGATATCTATTGAAAGCCCGGTATTGGCGAACGCTTGTATGGTTGTGGGATCACTATCAAAGATCTTAACACGATCAATTATTGTGTTTTGAGAAAGAAATTGAGCCACTTGGTATGGAGAAGGAAGATTTGTTGCCCTCCTCCCATAGTTGATTCCAATGCCAGCTCCTTCAGTAACTGAAATATAAACAAAGCAAAATTAAACAATAGGTAAAGGTTGTTTGCTGGCACCGAAATTTGCTCATCATTTGGTACAACCGGCGAACTTAACAAACAAGAACATGCAGAGAAAATAATGTACCTTGAGGGATGAAGAGAAGAAAGAGTGAGAGTAGTGAAGAAAGTGCAAGCATGGTAGTTAGAACTCTCTAAAGAAGAAAGAGTGAGGGTTGTAAAGGAAAAGAATGTAGTTCAACAGAATTAATAGAGGAGATTGAGAAAAAGGGACAAGCTCCTTTTGCAACGGTGTTTGATTCTTTTCTTTCAATATGAGTTTGCATTGGATGCTAAAACATATATAGTACTTTTGCAATAAAATATTTTAGCTTTGGATCTTTCAAATTTCTTCCTTGCTTAGCATGCACTTCATGCATGTAGGTAGTATGCTCTCTTTAGTAGGAAAATTTTGATGACTCATATTTTCATTTTTAAAATTCAGATAGCCAAAAACAGTGAAAATGTACTTGCTTACAAAAATTTACATTTTTTAGAGTTATATTGTACAATTTTTTTAGATAGGTAAAAAAAATCACTACATTTGAGAATTCTGCACCATCCAAAAACAGTGATTTTCCACCTATCATAAAATTTAGCAAAAAGTTCTAAAAAATGTAAAATTTAGTCTCCAAGTATATTTTTATCTGGAAATCTTGTTTAACAGTTCAGACTGACTGTTTGAACTTTGAAAATAGAGATATGAATCCATAACACGAGTTGATCCGTAATATGCATATCACCAAAGCCTCACTAATAAATAAATCCACAGAATAAATGCAGACAGCAGACATCATGGAACAACTTTTGTGTACAGTTAGGATTATTAATCAAATAACAAGCTTTCTTTTTACACACACACACACACACACACACAACACCTTTCCTGAGAAAGCAACCGAAGCTAATTCAAACCCAAATAAAGAATAAAACGAAAGGACAGATCACAAATACTTTTTTTCACAGAATACATGCCTATGAGGATCTGTCGAACCTTGCTTCAACAGAAATTTCCTTTTTTTTACAGCCTCCATTCAATTCAAATCGTGAAATCACAGCAGCGTGCTGATATTCACATTACGGTACAGTAAACAAGAGGTCATGAAGTTACATTGTTGAACTGGAGGCCAAGTAAAAGCAACAGAAGTGACAATTTTAGTCTACAGTGATATGATATCAGAGGAGTTGCCACTCGTCTTCACCGGCATGGCTGCACTCGCTGTAATGCTCCAAATTAAACGTGTCACCAAATCTATTGCTAGTAGGGGCACCAAAACTGTCGGTGACAGTAAATAGAGGTGCTCCATTTGCTTTCTCTCCAAGCTCTGATGACCGAGAGCATAAATCATCAAAGTCATCTGCAGGAGCAAAAAATTCATAAACAAATATTCATAAGGATATTCTAGAATTAACTTGGCAGAAGATACAATTCCATACACACCCCTGGAAACTTTTCAAATTTTCATGCATACCCTTACCGCTCCCAATTTCTTAAGAGGGAGAGGAAAAAAGAAAATCAAAACTAGACCCCTCCCTCCAGCACAAATATGAGAGCGCAAAAGTAGTCTGCGCATCTTTAGAAATAAAAAAAAAAAAAATCACAAGTGGATCCTTCTTATGTTTTGTGGGCTTCTATGCAAAATTTCTCAATTTCAAGATTATACATGAAATCTTTGCATACAATATTATAAATGGTTATAGATAGTTTTCATTGAATATAACTATATAAGTAAACCTTTATCACGGCAGTAGAAGCCAATAGCCAGCGAAGGATCTATCTGGTCAAGTGGTATATGCCGAACAGTGCTGTCAAATTAAAAAAAAAAATGTATTTTTGTATGAGTTGAATTAAAAATATATACATATATATTAGATCATCTTGACTATAAATAACTATTATATGGCACTTTTAGCTCTGTACCTGCAATGGTATGAAGTGGTATCAGCCTCCAAATTGTCACTTTCAATATCAACTGCCTATCAAAATATTGTTAAGCATTCAATTAACCAGAACTGTTACTGCATACTATTAACCAAAAATTTAGTCAAGAGTAAATCTATGATTATCTACTATATTTGGATTAGGAGTTGGATTTTATCGAAATGGCTTTGGACAAAATCTCAGCCAATGCTGGACCTAACCGTCTGATTTGCGTTAAAATTTGTGCAAACATTTTTAAAACTTAATAAATTTAAATGAACCCGTAAATCTAAACCGTTGATGCAAATTTTAAATCAAATCAGACAGTTTAAGACTGACTTTGGATGGGACTTAGTCCAAAGTCCTTCGGACAAAAACTCCACCCTTTTGATTATGTATGGTCATGGACCAAATCATGATATCCAAAGTCTTCTCTAAATTTTGTTCAAATTCATGAAAATAGAAGTAGCAAGAATGAATCTTGGCTTTGGGATTAGTTAAAGCTTATAAATAGAGATGTCAAGGCCCATAAATAAACACTACACAGATTATTTCTGCAATGTTGTAGTCAGTTTAGTAAGTACCGGCTGGACTTCATGTGGATCAAGGTATAATGCTTTCTCGTCTTGTACACCAACAATGTAGGTAGATGCTCCAGGTTTACCCCCTAAAATACCCAAGCTCTGAGGAAACATGAGCGTTTCTTTAAGCAGTGGTATATACCTAAAAAAAAATGCTACATATTACAAGAAGCAAGGCAAGATTCATAGAACATTTACACAGTTGATAAGTTATATTGAAACTATTGATAACTTTTTTTTTTGGGCTTTTTCACTGGGCCACTAAAAATTCAACAATTTGCAATTAACCCCCTATATCTCTTAATAGCATAACTTTACATATTAGACAAATTATGGTCGCACTGCAACTCTGCCAATAATAAGTTTTTGGATATTATACTTGCACCATTTTTAACTACATCTGGCATCCATGATTCCATTCGAAGAGTAAAACAAATAAATGAATGCAAAAATTCCGAATTGGAATTACATGACCCTTTTTTTTCAGCATACCTGGGATTAACTTTGTCAAGGCCAAGAACAAGAGGAACCAACAAGAGAATTGGGGCCCATGTCGGGCCACCTTTGCTAAACTCAGCAGAGAGTCTAGATGCCACATCTCTGCACAAAACCGGGGCCCCACCTCTTTCTCCATCGCCATCTCCTGAAACCACATAAACAGCAAATCGCAGACTCTCCTTTCCTTTCTCGTTATTCTCCCTGGCTAGGGTTTCCCATGCCCGACACATGGCATAGGGACCCACCCATGAGCCTGCCACTAAACCATAGTCCTTCCCAGCTTGAACAAGGTTGTGAATTGAGAAGACGCATGACTCAGAGTCACCGAATTGGTGCAGAACCTTGATATAGTCTTGATTGTATGGCTGCATGTCAACACGGTACCATCATATAAAAATCCTACATTGGAAATTGAGGCTGGTAACCCTAAGTGAGTTTTGTTCTTAATTTTCACTCAGAGGGAATCCCGAAGCCCTCATTTTATTATAGAAATTGAACCTTTTTTTTTTCAATTTACCTTTTCAGTGGGCTTTCTCCAAGATCTTCCCAGATAGTGGAAAATCAATGCCTGCACAGTATTTGCAAATAATTTAAGAATACTTTTTGTAACCAAAAATTAAGAAACGACCTTAAAAAAACAAAATTAATATCATAGCCTTGAACTTTATCAGAATAACCAAACTGCAAACTCCTGATGCTTTCAACCAAATTGGTCCTCAAGCATTCATAAATCTAAAGAGTATCCTTCCATTCATTTAATTTATGGAAATAACTAAATATGTTCACTCTTCATGTTTTAGTCCCATTTATAACTCTTTAATTCAACCTCTGTTTTATATGCCAAACATGATTTATCATTGTTCCTGCTTAGACATCGTAGCCAATTAAAATGGTGTAACACAGTTTTGGAGACCTCATGGACACAATAATTAGGTTGTTTCATTTAAATTGGTGCTAGCAATCTTCCGAGGTTGTTTCTCATGATTACACAGTATTGTTTTGGAAGGTCTGGTAATGGTATAAGTATAATGAAGCAAATAACATCCAGTATGTAAAAATATTAGTACAGGCTGCGAAACAATATTTGACCAGATTTACTTCTCTTTGTTGGCTTTGAGTTAATAGAGCCATTGATGGTAAGATTTTTAACCCTGCAACGAGTTAAACTGAGCAATTTACAGCTCAGGGTTAGTTGACCTAGGTAGAACAGTATTACCAACCAACCCTCAAATTAAACCCTTTCAAATATAGCCGTTACCTGAGCAACAAGCATTTGACTGCTTCTAATCATACAACCCCAGTTCACATCACTTGTGTACCGTGCTTCACCCATTGCTTCAAAACCTAGTAAGAAAGGAAGGAGAAAAAAAAATTGTAGATCAATTCACATCATCCCTATATGCTAATTCTTTCCTTCTACAAATAGTAACAGCAACCTCTTCTGTAGGTAACCCAAATCCGTGATGAGAAATCTTCCAAGAAGGCGGAAAACCCGTTATCAGCATCATCTCCAGTACTGCTCGAACTGGATTCCTCTGTTGCAACCTTATAACGAACTCCAAGAAACCAAATCTCACTGGAGGGGCTTAATGTGTCGATCCGACCTGTTCCCAAGATACGCTCCTGTAACCGCCTCATCGCACTACCACTTGTCATGATCCTCTTTATAGTTTTAGTCCAGTCATTTGTTCTTGGTTTTGTCTCCTTCTCAATTGAAAAGAAATTAGGATTTGACTCGAAGATGGAGAAAGGAGATGTGAAAATGCTCGAAAAAAGAGAGTTCTTTGAAGGATTTGAATTGCTGTCTATTTGATTTGAAGCTGAACTGGAACTGTCAGAAAATTTCGAATCGACAGCCCCCTCAGGCAAGCTCGTCATTACCTACACAAAATCGTGCAGTTCCACATATCCTGATGCTTAATTAGCTGGAATTTACGAAGGTAGCATTCAAATTGACAAAAACACATAACAATTGGGAAGATAATGACATGAGACCAAATGGAAGGTACCTGGTATCGATCAACCAAGCTAGAGATCCATCAAAGATCGGGCCTTTATCGAGCTTCTATTTTCGTTTGGGAGAGAAAAGGGGATGGGGAAAAGGAAATAAGTTCGTTTGGTGGAAGTTTCTGTTTCCTCCAGTTTGCAGTAATGGAGATCTAAAGATTTCTATTTCCTCATGTTACCGGAAAGTGGCCCAAGAGAGCACGAAACGAGACGACGGAGACGTGCTTCTGTGGTGAACCAATTATCTCTTTGGTCCTCGTGCCACGCGACGCTATCACTGCCGGTAGGCCCCGGTGAATTAGAGTCGAAGGAGATTCCTAAATCACAAACACCGGATCTCTTTCAATATACTATGTTTTTGTACTAATGAATTATCTCTTTGGTCCTCGTTGCACGCCACGCTACCACTGCAGATGGGCCCCTGTGAATTAGAATCGAAGTAGATTCCCGGATCACAAACACCGGATCTCTTTCAATATAATATATATGTTTTTGTACTAACGAATTATCTCTTTGGTCCTCGTGGCACGCGACGCTACCACTGCAGGTGGGCCCCTGTGAATTAGAATCGAGGGAGATTCCCGGATTACAAACACCGGGTATCTTTCAATATAATTTGTTTTTGTACTAAATAAAAGGAAAAGGCTATTTTTAAATAGGTTTGATGCAAACATACAAAACTAAAACAATTAATACAATTGAATTAATGTAAATTTACTCGTAGTTGATAAAAAAAAAATACTGCATATAATATAGTTGATAATATACCCAACTGAGACTTTAGAATATACATGATATACTTTTATTGAAAACTAGATCATATATAAAATACTCCGAAACATATATTTTAATAAGTAGAATACTTTTTTTTTTTTCTTTTATTGAACCAACCAATGTTGTACTAGTTAGGTCACGTTAGTACGAGCATAATAGAAAAGTATTAAAATGTACAAAAGCTGATAAAGATAGGCATAATTATTTAATTTTTTTTATTAAATATTTATTAAAGTAACGTGTTTGTTCAATATAAAATATGATTTATGATAATTAATATAAGTTTTTATTTTTTTTGTCAGATTCTGCCCATTTTTTATTTTTTATTTATACGATTAATGTATGTATATTATAAATAATTAAAGGCAAAAAAATAGAAAAGATAACATACATCAATATATTAAAATTATATAAAAGAAATAAAAATGCAGTTATTTGACGTCTACGACGACTTCTCAAATTATAAAGATAAGTTATTTGATATCTTTAATCTGTATTATATAATCCAATTAATAAAAAAATAAGAAATGATAACAGGCCTATCACCCACACAAACTCCAGGGAAGAGGGGGCTGTCCGATAGCCATCGGATCACTTTTGTGTTCGATGAGTTCTTTCATCGTTAGATCTGTTTTAGGATTCATGTGTACGGATTTTAAAGCAGACACGAAATTGCTGGCACGAATCCTAAAACAAATTTGACGGCAAAGAGAACTCATTGAACACAAAAGTGGTCCGATGGGCGTTGGCCGCCCCCCTCTCCCAAACTCCAGACCGTTCGATTTGCTTTGGCCCGAATTCCACCTCAAATTGGCCCGGATTGGATTGAACGGTCAGGATCTAAAATCAAAATTTGGGTCACTTTAAGGCAGCTGTAACTCAATCTAATTGCAGCGGTTCATATTATTTGGTGCGCGAATCTCGACGAAGACATTTTTTCATGCGTGAATCTCAATGAAATTAAATGGCTGCCATTGGAATAACAGGGTATTAGCATTTAAATTTGCTCGTTAATTATTCATGTGGATGTCTAAAATATATATTTTTTTTTCTTGTCAGCACATTTTCATATTTGTTCCTATGAGATGTAATTGATTTTTGTGCAATTGGGTCTGGTGGTCATGATCCATTGAAATAATGAATGCAACTATGAGGCTAAAGCCAAATAAAATGTTAGTTTTTATAAGAGCTGTTTTACATGCATATTTTAGTGTCAACAATTTTGTGGTGCTACCTTTTCCAAGTAAATTTTCTGAACTATCCCTTCTCTCTTTCAGCAAAAGCCATCATTTATTTTGTTTACTAGGTTTATAACCATTACCAGTATGATAGTATACTGGTTTTGGATCTAATTTGACTGCCTATTGCTTATTTTGTGAATCTCTTTTGTGATAGTATACATCACCGCTATTCCTACCTATTTATACATACAAATGTATTCTTTTACGAATTCGAATCACCTAAGGTAACAGTATATCTCTGTTTGGGTCTGAACCATCTAACCAGAATCTGCACGACTATTAAAGTGGATCCGTGGGTTCCATCTCGGGCCGGATTGGCCCTGATCCCAATCGGACGGCCATGATTCAAACAGAAATATTCTGTTACCTCAGATGAGATGAATTCTTCTTTTACTGCCTTCTCTTGATCGAGTCAACTTTCGAAACGCTCCAAATCGCGTTGACCGACCGTTCTTCAATCGTCAGCATCTAACCCTTTTCTTTTTTTCTCTCCCTTCTCTCGACATTGCCCCATTTCAAACCCTAGCTCCTTCGACAAAGCATCGATCTTGAACTTTTCAGCAATGGATGCGGCTTCGATCTTCTTCCCCCGACAGATGTTTAACTCGTTCGCGTCCTGGCTCGGGGCGAGTGTTTCCTCCGCGTTTTTCTCGTCCTTAGATCGGTTCTCGTGCGTCAATGTCGCGGCTAGCGATGGTGAAGAGGACGAGGTAAACGATGAATCTATGGATCATCAATTGACTGTGGTTAACTCATCCAACGCAAATCGTGATGAAAATTTACCTCCTGTATGATCTCTCTCGGCATTTATCCTCTTGATTTTCTATCAATTTCAGCTTCAAAGAGTGATTTAGCGTGAAAATTTAAGAACTGCTAATATTGTAGTGAGAATTGATTGTGCTTCTTTTTTCCCCTTTTCTTGTTAAGTATGATTATGGAACTGATTTGAGTTGAGATTGATGTGTAAATTCCATACTGGTTTGATGTCATTATTTGGAGTTGCTTTCTCTGTAATAGTTATGGTTTTTGTTTCCAATTTATCTTGAAAAAGAAAAACTGTATAAAACAGGTTGTAGAACTTCTAGGTATTTCATATACTGTTAATTTTTTTTTGTATATTGCTTGAAATGTAATTCAGCTATTATGTTGTTGGTTTAGTGTTCCTAAACTAATACCCCTTGAAGAACCGAAATTATAGCCATTATTTTTCAATAATGTGGGTCACTGTGATGTAGTAAAAAGGATGATTTTTAATTTTGATTTCTTTCAAATATCAGAAGATAATATAGTTCTCAGTATGATATTTAGGCAAGATCAGTTAGCTCTCTCTGGATGTTACTGCTATTTTCTGGTTTTAATTTTAGTGTAAGGTATCTCTCTCCTTTTTTATATCAGGTATACAATGTCTCTTACCAAACCCTAACCTTAGATCCCCTCTTCCACCTGGTAATGTGCTATAGACGTGTTATGCTGTGCCTGACACTCGGGTGTTTGTCAGTCGTGCCGTGCAAAAACGTTCTATGAGTTACGAGTGTTGTGTTATGCTGTTGCAAAAACTGTGGAAACCAGACACAACAGTACTTGTGAGAATACGGATTGTGCCTGAATTGTTGTTGTTTTTTTTTTTTTTTTCAATTTTTAAATTCAAAAGATAATGGTTAGAAATAGTAATAAAACTGAAAAAAATGTGGATAAATGCCAAAAAAAAGGGAAAAAAGTGAAATAATTTTAAGGGAAAAGATTTTGAACTTTAATTTTTATTTTAAATTCTAAATTTTTTTCCTCATCATGCCTATTCAATAAAATGTGTGCTTGTGTCGTGCCGTGTCCCACACCCGCATGCTTCATGCAAGTACATCAAACTATATGTAGAGACGTTAGCAGATACGTTCAAGGATTCATGTCGGGCCATGTTTCCGGGTCATGTGTCATGTGCTCTCTTTTCTTCTTTGCCTAAAAAAAAAAACTTAAACCTTCTATTTGCAGCAAACAAAAAAAAAACATTTGACCAGAACAAAACTAAAATAGCTATCATGTTTCTCCTTATTGTTATAATGCTAGAACAAGGTTGAAAAAATTACAACCTTGACTCCATCACTCGAGATGGCATCAGCCAGCATCTTAGTCATCGCCTTAAACCGGGTGTCTAACCTTTCTTCCAATCGATTGAATCACTCATTGATCCTCTCATTGATCGCCACAATGTCCAGCTGCTGATAACCTTCCTTAGGGGATCATTTCTTCTTGATTTCAGCATTTCTTGTGATTCTTGATTGTTCCAACTGTTATTTCCAAGCTGATCGCAGCAGCTTTCAAAGACAAGCTAATTTGGTGGAAATTAAGATAAAGAAAGAATCAAACTTGGAATAGAACAAAAGCGAAATTGATACTGTTATTGACATTTTTCATAAAACTGGTTCAACGGTTACAACCCCTTTATATAGGGGATATAAATCCAACAGAAATAAAATAAAATGACTAACTAATTCTTTCTAATTATTCTCCGTTCAGATCTTCCCCAGTTCACCTCCGTTTCTGACAACGTGGGGCCTTCTCTTCAGTGGTTGAACCCTTCAACAGCTAATGCTTTCCTTTAAACATGTAGGACCCAGTCGCAGTGACAGTACCTTCACCCACGGTCGCCCCCAAATTTCCTCCCTCTCGCCGCAGAGGGAGATAGGCCCTCACAGAGCAGTGGGTTTTAAGTTTGAGTTTCAAGTATAGCCTGTAGGACCCAGCTGTCTATAACACCTGTCCGTTTTGAGGGAGAAACAGTTTCCACCACTCCAGTGCTAAGTGTTTATGATCACACTAGAACCACTCAGAGATGTGCAACACAAAAACTACAGGCAAGTATTCTGACCTTACGCGAAGTTCAGGTTCATTATTGTCATATCAACTTGACACTTTATGTTTTTCTTTTCGAGGAAAGAAGCACAACCTTTTTCCAATTTTCTTGATACATTGTACGCTGTGTATTAGCTTTAGTCGGTCCAGTTTTTGAGACCCACAGAATAAACAACATAAAATCAGCAAGTATCAACATATACCAACTTAACACTTATGTAATGACACTAAAATCTTTACATTCGTGATTTTTCGTTGTCAAATATAATTCGGACTTTAATGTCTGCCCTTACAAGCTGGTACTGGTAAAACATAATAGGAGATTAGGAGCATAGACTAAGATACTTGGAACATCTGTTACTAGTACCATGACAGTTACCAATGACACTACAATGAATAATGATCAATACACTATGAAAATCATTCGGTCTAGTACTCGAAAAGATTCACTCACAGCCTCTTGAACTCTTTCCCCATTCAAATACACCTCTTCTCCTTCAACCTCAACAATAACCGCTAGCCGAAATCCGATCTTTGCCCAGCTTGAATTATCATTAAAAGCAATATTTCCAAAGTACCAACCCCATTTTAAGCCAAATAGTAAGACCACTACCTTTCAACATAGGCCCCTTCCCTTCCCTTTTCCTTAGCACCTTGTTTGGATGAGAAAGATTTAATTTTTATGTTTTGACATAACTGTATACTTGAGGTAATGGAGCAAAAGCTTGATTACAACAAGGCCTCCGCCACCATTGATGTGCTGTGCTCAGTGAATGTAATTAACAACAAAATCAAACAAAAAAACAGAAGTTTAGAAAAGAAACAACATGTTAATTAAAAACTCCAACATGGGATATATTATTCACGGAAAACTACAACATGGACACAAACCAAAAAAAAAGAAACAACTCGTTAATTAAAAACTCCAACATCAATGTGTGTGTGTGTGTGTGTGTGTGTGTGTGTATTATTCTGGCCTGTTCTCTTGGAAGATCCCTGAATAACCTGCTGTCTGACTTTCTTCCAAACCAGGCACTGCCATCCCCACCTTTCTTCCAGTAAAATACCTTCCTAACCAGTAATTGCCACTGCTACCACCACTGCCATCCATTATGATATCCGGATTGCCACTTCCGTAATTGCCACTGCCATCCATTTTGATATCCGGATTATACTTTGAGTAGAATGTGTCAAATAGTACTTCAGATTGATCATGAGGGAATCCTGCAAGAGGCACTCACAAATTTTTATTTACTAATATTAGTAGGCATATGGGAATCAGCATATTAGAAAATTGAGATAATCCTGTAGAATAATCAGTTTATATAATTGAAAGTGAAGTACTTACTGCCATCATTAGTATGTTGCACCAAGTCTCCAATCTCATGGAAAAGAGGGTTTTGCATCTCCACAATATGCTCACCACAAGCTGAGATGGGTTCATTTGATAAATTCTTTGAAGGCCAAATTGGCATACCAGCTATAATTAATAATAACAAAAGAAACTTAGCTCAGTCCGATAACATATAAAAGGGTTCCACAAAAGATGAGTAAAATACGGCACCTTCAATTTTATCCTTCTCTGAAGGGTTTGGCTTTGATGATCCCCAATTGACAACACAACGCCCAACTTTTGTACAGACAGATGAGTGTTTTTCTATCGGCTGAGGTATAATCATACAATTCTGAGTTAACAAAAGAAAATTTTAATTTGTTAGTATGCATCCCATTCAGTATATTTCTCTCTCACATTCACATTCGCATGCTGAAAGAATAAACAAAAATATTACATTTATGTTGTTCTTAATTGATATCCAAAATAAAATTGGTTTGAATTTGGATTAAAAATGTCCACTTCTTTATCCATTGAAACAAACCAAATATGTTAACTCAACTTGTAAAGAATACAATGAAATTATAAAACGAACAACACACTTTATAAAGAATAAATGTAATTAAAATCGAAGATATAATCGGCCAGAAACAATTGTAAAATTTGGCAAATGAAATTGAGATATAATGAACGCACCTGGCAAGGCTGACTATTGTTGTTTGAGACATTGCATTTAGCATGAAATTCATCGGCACACTGCTTCGCATGCTCAACCATAGACTCCCACTCTTTGCCAGATTCTGACTTAATACAAAGTATCTATAAAATATGAAAGAGGAAAGAGATGACAATGAGTATTACCATCCATGAAATTTAAAAGCAAAATTTATTAACAAACGAATACGAAAAAAGAATGATCATGATCTTAAATCATGGTTTCGGTACCAGTATAATGCAGTAGGCACTAGATCTGTATCAGCATGTACCTTTTCAGTACCACTACCAATATTAGTCAGGCCTGAAACAAATATGAACTAGTATAATTGATGCACCTTATTGTACCAATGCAATATAAATACTTATAAGTGGTTACATGAATTGTAACATTACGTACTGGTACTGAATCTATTCAGCTGCCAGAACTGAACCAATCTGAGATGTGCAAGTGTAACATAAAAATTACAGGCAAGTATTCTAACATTGCGAAGTTTTAGTTCATTATCGAAATAACAATGGAGGAAGTCCCCCACTGTTTTGATGTTTTTCTTTTCGAGGAAAGAAGCACGACTTTTTCCAATATTCTTGATACATTGCACGCTGTGTTTCGGCTTTAGCAGGTCTGGTTTTTGAGCCGCTGCAGAATAAATAGTATCAAATCAGCAAGTATCAAACATACAAGGATTTAATTGACCCTAATATATACAAACTTAACTCATATGTAGTGGCACCAAAATCTTTATGTTCATGATTTTTGGTCATCAAATGCAAATTGGACTTTACATGCTGGTACTGGTAAAACATGCTAGAAGCATAGACTAAGATACCTGGAACATCTCTTACTAGTACCATGCCAGTTACCAACGACAATATAATGAATAATGATGTATACACAATGAAAATCATTCTTTACCTTTCATGCGGCTGTCTTTTACCCGAAAAGGTTCACTCACAGCCTCTTGAACTCTTTCCCCATTCAAATAACCCTCTTGTCCATCAACCTCAACCATAACCCCTAGCCGAAATCCACTCTTTGTCCAACTTGAATTATCATTAAAAACAATATTTCCAAAAGTACCAACCCCATTTTCAAGCTGAATAGTAAGACTACGACCGATCAAAATAGGCCCCTTTCCTTCCCTTTGCCTTAACACGTTCTGAACAAATTCACTTGGGCTCCAATTTACTTTGTTTGTGCAAAATTCTGCATCAAGCAAAATGAGTCTGACTTTGGCAGAAGAGATAATGTTGTCAGGAGAAATGATAGACTTAATGTAGGTGTCGTATATTGCAACTTTTATGGGATATCCATTCTCATCTCTCACTGGGTCAGTTGTGAAGGTGGTGTTTTTTACCTTGTTCATGAACTGTAACTGGTACTGAGCTGGGATCTTTGGATCTGACAGCAACCTTTAAGAGAAATTTGAAATCCATAATTACTTACAGGAGCCAGAAGCAAAAAGAAATACAGCTTGAATCATGAGGTAAATTTTACAGGCATGGATCATTTGAAAACCAATAACCTACTTCCTCCGAAGTTGGAACAAAAATGATATTCAAAGTAATTTTCACAAAATTAGAGTTGATGATGAGGGTATGTTGATTGAATAAAATCGTTGACTGCCATAAATGAGGATCAACAAACTCCTGATAGGCCTATTTGGTGTTCCTTGTAAAATTGGGTGTTGAGATAAAAAGAGGAAATAATAGCTCACCTTGGTGCAAGTACTCATGTCATAGACATGTTTTTAAGGCGAGATTGTTTGAGTTTAGCTGGGATTTCAAATGTGAAGTGAGTTATAGATGAGTGCTGGTACAGCAAGGTGCATGCACATAGTTTCATAGGATAGATTGCTAGGTCTTTAGATTAGTAGTAGTTTTTTTATTATTTTTATGTAAATAACTCTTTTTTATCAATCAAAAATGTGTGAAGGCAATTGCCACCTCACCCTAAAAAAAAAAATAGCTCACCTTGGAGTTAAATTGTGGTGAGACATTTTACCAAGCTCTTCCCTAACCTGGATCTCTTCTCTAACCTGTTAAATTAAAATAAAATTGGCATTACATAAACATCAGAGACTCAATCAGGGATGTGCATGAGAATAACAGTCTAGGAACAGTACTGATACAAACAAATAAGCAATTAAGCCTAATAAAATTGCCCCCGATGTACCAAAAATTGTGCAATCAAATTTAAGCTTAAGCAAACATAGACTAAAATAACTCTTGACGTGCAACTAACGACCAGTAAAATCAAGAATAAACGACAATAAAACAATTCCAAGGTACACAGAAAAAGTAATTAAGCAAGAGTCAGACTAGCTAGGGGTGTAAACAGACTGCTTATTATCAAATTTCATCTGCATCCGAATCTGAAAAATTACATAAATTATACGATCCGTATTTGTATCCATATCCGTATCCGTATCCAAGAGCAGATTCAGGATTTTGATCAGGAGTAGACACAAAATACTAATAAGAGTACAATTTTTTTTTATTCTATATAATCTCATGAACTAGAGTATAAAATACTAACAAGACTATAAAATAAAAGAAATAGTATTGTTTTACTTATTAAAATAAACAACACTATAGTAATACATATCTAGTCAAATGGAGTTGATGACGGCAAATAAAGTTTACCTCTACAGATCTTCATATATTCAAATATTTGCATAATTCTTTCATTATTAACATTCTTGAAGAAATCTATTCAAAAATTAATTTAATTAATGAATTCAAATTAAAAATTGAGACCTTACAAAAAGAGTCCAAAGATGAGGAGAACAGATTCGGATCTGCTGAAATCCACAAGGGATGAACAGTAACCTTGAAATTCTTGGAATTCTAAATCCAGCCGTTCAATTTTTTCTGTGCACGTATCTTGGAACAAATGTTTTTTCTGTGCACGCATCTCAAAACAATTAAACGGCTGGATTCAGAATTTCAGGAATTTCAAAATTACTGTTCATCTCTTTTGGATTTCAGCGGATCTCGAACAAGTTAGGGCGGAGAGGGCTCAGGTGGCGTGCCCGAGTGCTGGTCAAGAAAAAAAAATTCCAGCGTCGTTGCTTCAGTCGCTGAAGTCAAAACTAGGTTTTTCTGTTCTTTTTTCTCTCTGGACTCAAGTGGTGCTCTCTGACTTGCGTCCAAGTTTTTTTTTTTTTTTTTAATTCTCTGACTTAGATTAGTTTTGGGTTAAAATATTGAATGAAAAAATTTAAGAAGTTAATCAGCATAATTGTCAAAATTAAAATTAAAAATATTTAGTGCAAGTTCGGAAGCTGGATAATTTTTTTTTTTTTTCCTTTTCTTCTATTTATTTATCGAAGCGGCTTGGTACTAAGCAAAGAAATGGGCATCGATTTATTTCTTTTCTGGGCATGAACGGATGAGCCAGGGTTGGGCACGACTTTGTTTCAGGGGTAGGCACATCTTGTAAATTAGACTGGACCTAAATTAATTTTTCAAATTTAGGGGTAGACACTTATCTATCTCTAAACCTTAATAGATCCACTTATGTCTGTATCCGAAAAATTATAACGGATAAAGATACGATAAGACTTTTAACTATTTGTATCCGACCGTTTACACTTTTGAACTACAACAAATATAATGTATGTTCTTAAATTGATTTATTAAATAACATATTGTACTAATTATTTAATAAATTGCATATAGATATATATTTTGATGAAT
Source organism: Carex pumila (assembly GCA_033356055.1). Taxonomy (NCBI): domain Eukaryota; kingdom Viridiplantae; phylum Streptophyta; class Magnoliopsida; order Poales; family Cyperaceae; genus Carex; species Carex pumila. The sequence goes on along the minus strand of JARJHM010000321.1, from coordinate 278,063 downwards.
AATATAATGCTATAACATAATTAGTGGCTAATATTTTAATAATATAATAAATGTTTTGTAACTAACAAACTAATTATGAAAAATATCCGTATCCATCTGACATCCGATTTGTATCCGTAACGTTTAATATCCGATCCGTATCCATATCTATATCTGTATCTGAAAAATTATAATGGATAAAATTACAATAAGACCATTATCCAATCTGTATCCGATCGTTTACACCCCTAAGACTAGCACAAGTGACATATGGTGGCATTGCCACTGATTTCATTCTCACTGAAACCATTTGACCAAAACCCAGTACCAAACCACTGATACAAGGCCTGGAAATAAGCAAAATACAAATAAATTAGAACAGCCAAGTTTTTAACAACTAAATTTCAGATCAAAACAACTAAATGAAAATGGTGTTTGAAATTATAAGGGAATGTTTACAATTCTCCGAATCATCTCTTCATTTTGCCTTCGAAAAGCAGGATTCCTAGTAAACAACAGATAGAATTAAAACAAAGGTTATTACAAGGAAAAAGATTATAAGTAATTGAAGTATTAAGAGAGATTAAGAGAGGAGAAGAGAAGAGTGGAACTGACATAAGGATATTGGTTTGGTCTCCGGGGAGAGGAGGTGAGAGATGAGCTGAACGGCTGCTCTTACCGGGGGTGAACTGACAGTAATGGTTGTTTTCAATAGGATCCATATCGCCTCTCTAGTCTCTACAACTATATCTATCTCGGATTTATACAACAGAGGAAGGTGAATAAGAAATATCGACCCATCTGCTCCTTATATAGGTTAAATCTAATTTTTGAGTTAGATCCTGACGGTCCGTTGAGTTAGATCTGACGGTCCGTATTTAAGTCCTAGAAAGTTCTTCCCGTAGGATCGGGTGCGGCACGTCTCATAGCGCAATTAATATTACTCCGTGTGTCCGTCTAAACTGTGTCGGGCAATCCAATTTTTGAGTTAGATCCTGACGGTCCGTTGGTTAGATCTGACGGTCCGTATTTAAGTCCTAGAAAGTTCTTCCCGTAGGATCGGGTGCGGCACGTCTCATAGCGCAATTAATATTACTCCGTGTGTCCGTCTAAACTGTGTCGGGCAATCCAATTTTTGAGTTAGATCCTGACGGTCCGTTGAGTTAGATCTGACGGTCCGTATTTAAGTCCTAGAAAGTTCCTCCCGTAGGATCGGGAGCGGCACGTCTCAAAGCACAAGTAATATTGCTCCGTGCGCTAGTCCATCTGACACCGGAAAGTAAAGTGAAAGGGAATCTTTTTACACATATTGGCGGGAAGTTCCAGCGTGCGTGTTCTCCAATATAAAACGTTCTGCACGAATCGCAAAGCTATCTCCTGCGGTGCAGCGGTATCGCCGGTTGGCACCAGACAAGTCGGTCACGCAAAAGATGAGATAACTCAAGAAGTCAAGAGGATGCGAATGAGATGAAGCCGAGCGGGCGAGCGGAGTCAGCCACAGCCAGCCAGGTCGGTGTCTATTTGAAATGGAAGAGGCCAATTATAATTTTCTTTGAGATTCGTGCGGAAAGAATTGGAATGATCTAGATTTTGAACAGACCCACTCAAAGTCAAAGGTTGAGATATCTCAGAAGTTTCGAATTCAAGTTCTCACCCGACACGTCCTTTTTATTTTTTGTTTAAAACAAATAAACAATAAAAAGCAATGTTATCAGAACTGGACGGGACGTCGACCTGACAAAGTTTCGATTTGACGGTTCATTGGTCAGACCAATAGTTCAACCAGTTTGACTGTTAATTTTTTAAATACTTACATATTTATTTATAAGATATAATTATTATTATAAATAATTATGTTTTATGTAATAAAATTTTCAATATACATATTAACAATGTACTACAAAAGTAAATTTATATATTAGAAATAATAATTTTTTATTAGAAAATAATATATCTATTATAGCTCAAATGTAGAACTTATTGTTAGAATTAGTAAAATAATTAAATAAAATATTATGAAATATTTTTTTCATCAAATTTTTTTTATAGTTTTATACTTCATAAATAAATTGAATAACTACATAGAAATTCTTTAATTTTTGTTATCAAGTGAACCCCTAATGATTCATATTAGAATTAATATTTAGTAGAATTAATAACAAAAATTCTTTAATTTTTGTTATCAAGTGAACCCCTAAATTATCAATGATTCATATTAGAATTAATAACAAAAAATAATTGTATTAAAATTAACTTATAAACTATCTTTCGGTGAAACCTAATCTGCAGTACACTATAGACGGGAGCAATGATTTAAATAGCGTTTATCACGTCATAGCGGCCGGGTTAAAAAAAGTGCGCTATAGCGCGAAATAGCGTGTTAGTTGGACATAGTGCCATAGCTTTTATGAGAGAAAAACGCTATAGCGCGCTATTTCGAACATTGGACGGGAGAGAATAAAAAGAAACGCAAATGCATAAATCAAACAATTTAAAATTTAAGCTGTTAGTTTTCAACACAATTTGATAATTTAATTGACAGCAAAAAATGAAGGAAATGGAACCTCTAGATTTTGGTATTTTTTAGCATTCCATGGAACCGATGCTACGTTTTTTTTTTTTTTTTTTTCAAATGCGATATATGGATAAAAAAAATCTGTATATGATTCATTGATAATTTAGGTCTAGATTATTTTGAAAAGAATTATGATTCATTCATTAAGTAGTAAACATGAACATATGACAAATCATTTCAAATTTACAAAATGTTCATCAAAAGAAATCCCAATTCAGCAACAAAATTTCAGCTGAAATTAATAATCAGGAAAAGAAAGATCTAGTTCCATTATTACATCCAGTCATGCATATGTACCACCGTAGGGCTGCAAACGAATCAAACCGAATCGAATTTATCCTAGTTTGAGTTTGGTTTGAATTAATTTCGAACTAAATTTGGTTTGAATTAATTTCAATTGAATTTTTTATGAACTCAATTTCGAATCTTTTATGAACATTTTTACAACAAGGAAGAGTGATTGTAGTCGCCGAAAGTGAGAGATAAAAATCGTCTAGGATTTTAGAATTGAAAACGAGGGTTACAACTTACGAGTTATGACTTATGTTGAATTTATTAAATGGTACGCCCGTTATGGGAAATCCGAAATCAAAATCCGACCCGTTATGAATAGATGCCAACCCATTAAGAAGGAGTGCATTGGTTTTATATAAACCATGCATATCATTTTCTCTCTCTCTAATAATAAATATTCAGAAAAAGAGACTATCAAGAAAGAGAGAAAAACACTTTATTAATACAAGAAGGTTTTAGATCGTGGAAAACGCAAGACTTCTGATCGGCTTCGGTTTGTGATTTCTTGTAGAATTAGTGATATTGCTACGCTTGCAAGATCCGCTTCCGCATGAAGATTAACGGAATAATTTGTAAGTTATATCAGTTAATTAACATTGGTATCAGAGCCCTAGTAATAGCATGTATTCTGGTTTTAATACACACGTAAAATCTGTTATAATTAATTTTTTTTCTTCAAAAATTTTCTGATTTTATTTTCTTTAAATAATTTCAGTTTTCTGAAAATTTTCCGAAAATTAAATGTAAAGAAATTTTCAGATTGTTTGGAGAATTTCTGAAAATTAATTTTAAGATTTGATTCACAAATTTTTTTTGTAAATTTGATAGATATAAATACGTTTTATAAATATAAAAAATCGTATTTATTTTGTATTCATTCTTTTGGAGATTTTTTAAAGAGAAAAGGTTATTGTCCACGGACTGTTGTCCACGGTTTGTCCACAAACCTTATCCACTCGCGTTTAACAGACTTTAACGGCCGATGTCCCTTTTTTTGTCGGAAGGTTAAAAGAATAATTTTTCATGCGATGTTCTTCTCTTCCATGATCTTCTTCTTTCCATTAAAAAAAACAAAACAAAAAGAAATCACGATCTCCTCTCCTCTTTCTCTACAAGTCAGACTAACCACTCGCCATCATCCAACCCTCTTCTCTTGTCAGAGCTCCGATCTCTGTCCGATCGTTGATGCGCTTGATCTACACCGTCCGTTTGTGAGATCGCCAATGATGGGCTCAGAATCTGACGGGCCTCCGCCTTCTTTGACGCGTCTAAAATTCTCTCAGTTTTTTGGAGAACGTGTCGCCAGAGAGGATGTGCAAGAAGGTCATATCGTTTCCCCTTTCTCAATCGTTTATTTGATGGTTGAAATTAGTTTCATTGCTATTCTTAAAAGGTGTTTTTAAGATTTCTTTGCTTTATAGGACATGTGAAGTAAATTTACATGATACATAAAGTAATTTTACTGGATATATAAAGTAATTTTACTAGATACATGAAGTAATTTGATATATCAAGTAGTTTTATTGGACACATCGGAAGTTGTTTCTGAAATCTCTTATTCTTATTCTTTCGATATCTTAAATCGATCGATATCTTAAATCTTTCTGAAAGTCAGTAAGATATCGGAAGTTGTTTCTCCGATCTCTTATTCTTATTCTTCCAATATCTTAAATCGATCGATATCTTAAATCTTTCTGAAAGTCAGTAAGTTATATCTGAAAAAGGATTGGACCGATTGATCGTGGAGCGCGATCGAATAGAAGTTGTTTTTGTTGAAGAGCATGGCAAAATTCAAATCTAGTAAGTTATTTCTGTTGAATTTGTTGTTTTCGTTGTATGCAGTAACAGATCTAGCATTTCAAATGAAATCTGGAGGAAAGAGATAATAGAGATGAGATATGGAGTATTGATCTGTTAATTTTACTGTATTGCCCCGTTAATTTTACGGTATTCATATGTCATTTTACAGTATTCATCTTGTGGAAATCTGGAGGAAATAGATGATAGAGAGACGATATGGAGTATTAATTTGTTAATTTTACAGTATTCATCTTGTCATTTTACAGTATTCATCTTGTGAAAATCTAGAAGAAAGAGATGATAGAGAGGCGATATGGAGTATTGATATGTTAATTTTATAGTATTGCCCTGTTAATTTTACAGTATTCATCTTGTCATTTTATAGTATTCATCTTGTGAAAATCTGAAGGAAAGAGATGATAGAAAGGCGATATGGAGTATTGATTTGTTAATTTTACAGTATTTATCTTATAATTTTACAGTATTCATCTTGTAATTTTACAGTATTTATCTTGTGAAAATCTGGAAGAAAAAGATTCAATTTTACAGTATACAAGATTCAATTGTAAATTTTACTGTGTAGAAGATTCAATTTTACAGTATACAAGATTCAATTTTACAGTATACAAGATTCAATTGAAAATTTGAAAGAAAAAGATGATAGGAAGGCTTCTTACTCATCCGAACAATATTCAATTGAAAATTCTACTGTATACAAGATTCAATTTTACAGTTCTGCTGATTCAATTTTACAGTATACAAGATTCAATTGTAAATTTTACTGTGTAGAATATTCAATTTTACAGTATACAAAGATTCAATTGAAAATTTTACAGTATACAAGATTCAATTTTACAGTATACAAGATTCATTCAGACATTTGTGAACCAATGAATGTGAGGGCACGACATGGAGGTAGATACTTTATCACTTTCATTGACGATTATACGCAATATGGTCACATTTATTTGATCTCTCATAAATCTGAAGCTCTTACATGTTTCACGAAATTTATAATCTTATGTGAAAATCAATTAGACAGAAAGGTTAAGGCCTTAAGAACGGATCGCGGTCGCAAATATTTGTCTGATGAGTTCAAACAAATGTGCAAAGAAAAAAGAATACTAAGGCAACTAACCATATCATATACTCCACAACAAAATGGAGTGGCTGAAAGGAGAAATCAGACTCTTTTGGAAATGGTAAGGTCAATGATGGCTCAAGCAAATCTACCAATCAATTTTTGGGGTGATGCATTATTGACTACTACCTATATTCTAAATCGTGTACCCTCCAAATCTGTTTCTTCAACTCCTTACGAACTTTGGACTAATAGAAAACCAGATCTTAGTAATTTGAGACCTTGGGATGCGTTGCCTTCGTTCATGATTCGTCTCATCAACATGATAAATTGGGTCCACGAGGTAAAAAGAGTATATTTATACGATACTCTGAACATTCCAAAGGTTATGTGTTCATTGGTGAACAATCGAGTGAGAGTGTAACAGAATTTGAGTCTCGAGATGTCATTTTCTTAGAAAATAAATTTTCAAGAAAGGGTGAGATAGGTCAGGAATTTTTTCTATATAAAGTAGAGGAGCAAGATGATTTGATTGTTGCAAATCGTTTGGTGCATATTTCTGAACCTCCAACAGTATCTCATCAAAGTGGGAGCAAGTCAGTAGATGATGCTAAGCTAAGTTCAGCACAATCACAAATTAGGCATAGCAATCGTGCTAGAGTTCCTAAACGTCATTTTCCAATTGAAAATGAATCTTATATGATTGTCATGCAAGATGAAGAAGAGCCAAGAAATATTCGAGAGACTCTCACTTGTCCTGCTAAAGAGAAATGGATGAAAGAAATGGACGAAGAAATTGAGTCAATGAGATCAAATAATGTTTGGGAATTAGTTGATCTCCCTGAAGGACGCAAGGCAATTGGGAACAAATGGGTTCTCAAGATTAAATGTCTAGCTGACGGCTCAATTGAGAGGTATAAGACACGTCTTGTTGCTAAGGGGTATACACAACAAGAAGGGATATACTACGAAGAGACTTTCTCTCTTGTTGTAAGATTTACTTCCATACGATTGATACTAGCTATCGTTGCCAATTTAGATTTGAAATTGCATCAAATGGATATTAAAACTGCTTTTCTAAATGACAATCTGGAAGAAGAGATATATTTGGAACAACCTGTCGATTTTGTTGCCGAAGGACAAGAGCACAAAGTGTGCAAATTGTTGAGATCCATTTATGGCCTCAAGCAATCTTCTAGACAATGGTATATTCGGTTTCATCAAGCAATCATATCATTTGATTTCGAAATGATTGATGAAAACCACTGTGTGTATGTCAAAAGATCCAAAGACAAATTTGTGATTCTATCACTTTATGTGGATGACATACTGTTGGCTAGTAACAATAAAGAGTATGTACAAATTATTAAAGAATAGTTATAATTTTGATATCAAGGATATGGGTGAAGCAGCACACATTCTTGGAGTGAAAATTGAAAGAGATCGTTCCAAAAAGATGTTAGCTCTATCACAGCAGCATTACATCAAGAAAGTACTTGAAAAATTATATATGCAAGACTATAAATCCATTGATACTCCTATAGCAAAAGGCGAAGGTCTTAGTTCAAGAATGTGTCCAAAAACTCCAAATAAAAAAACACAAATGAAAAAAAGTTCCTTACTCAAGTGCTGTTGGCAGCCTCATGTATGCTATAATGTGTATTAGGCCGGATATTAGTTTCGTTGTTGGGATGGTGAGTAGATATCAAGCCAATCCAGGACAGTCCCATTAGAAAGCAGTCAAAAGAATATTTAGATATCTGAAAGGTACTGCAAATTATTCATTGTGTTTCCAAGGAGAAAATTTGCAACTCATGGGTTACACAGATGCTGATTGGGGAGGAGATTTAGATGAAAGAAAATCTACCTCAGGCTATATTTTCTTACTTAGTAATGGAGCTATCTCTTAGAGTAGTAAGAAATAGAGTTGCATATCCTTATCCACAATGGAAGCTGAATTTGTAGCATTTTCAGCAGTAGTACAAGAAGTAGTTTGGCTTAAAAGATTTTTGAATCACTTGGGTTTCAGTGAGAATGAAACTAACTCAGTGTTGGTATACAACGATAGCTAAGTAGCAATCGCTTATACAAAAGATCCCAAGTATAACTGAAAGACCAAACACATTGATACTAAGTATAACTTCGTTAGAGACATGGTGGCGAGAAAACAAGTTTGCATGCAGTACATATCTACACACAAAATGGTGGCAGATCCTTTTACAAAGGCAATACCTAGAGATGTGTTTATTGGCCACGTGAAATCTCTAAGGTTACGTAGAATGTAGTTATATTTTTTATTGAACAGTATATATTATGTATATTTGTATTTGTGGGATAAATGCAATGAATGTTATTTTCTTATACATTTATGTTATAACTGTTACAAATTATTTAATACCATTATATTTAGCATAACACATGGGATATAAAATGAAAGGTATGCCAGACAGTTGATTGGTCTTCTCACACAGGCAATCGCTTCTATGTCTTAGTAGGATATAAAAATGAGATTGATTTTAAGCTAGACATGATATAAAAAGTGAGAGCAAGTGCTTAAAATATTTATCTCTTTGATAGAGAATCAAGATGAGGTCATATGAATATATTATTATGACCGAAGGTGAAATATCCACTATTCACCTTAACTGTCTTATGCCAAGTGAGAGTCATGTTATTGAATTTATATGATAAGTAGAGTTGTGAACTCAAGTTAGATATTATGTATATCTGAACTATCACTTGTACGATATTGGATTTTAAATTAGACATACACTCTATAAGAAATGGAGAACAATACTGTAACATATGTTTCATACCATATGTACAATTGACCAACAAGGTAACAGAAGATATGATCTCTTCTTCTTTGTTGTATGAGATCCGCGAGATCAAAAAGATCTCATAGTACTCTTCGATTTTTTACTAAATACCTTGAAGTTTTTTTTCAATTAGTTATTTTGGAATGTTGCCAATGATCATGAATGATACGATCTAATGAAACATATCTGGATAGCAATTGATTTGGAATAAAGAGATTCTAAATAAAAGAAAAGATCATTTGAGTGTTACATTAGGTTATATTCACTGGTGCACCAATTATGTTTATGTAACATAATTGTGAATATATAAGTATGGTTTTATCAATAAATAAAAGAGATCCTGTAATACTTAAAAATATAACTTGATGATCTGGAGTGCTGCATATTTACTCTACTTAGATGTTGTTATACATACTTAACAGTTGGATAACAACAAAGACTCAAATTAAAATATGCTGGTCACGGCCTATTTCCTTGTATGAATTTTAACAAAGATTAGAGATTACATTCTCTTAGTTTATAGCGAGTATCCCATTTTGTGCGAGTGGGAGATGTTTGATTTATTAAATGGTACGTCCGTTATGGGAAACCCAAAACCAAAATCCGACCCATTATGAATAGATGCCAACCCATTAAAAAGGAGTGCATTGGTTTTATATAAACCATGCATATCATTTTCTCTCACTCTCTAATAATAAATATTCGGAAAAAGAGACTGTCAAGAAAGAGAGAAAAACACTTTGTTAATACAAGAAGGTTTTAGGTCGTGGAAAACGCAAGACTTCCGACCGGCTTCGGTTTGTGATTTCTTGCAGAACCAGTGATATTGCTACACTCGCAACATCCGCTTCCGTACGAAGATTAATGGAGTAATTTGTAAGTTCTATCTGTTAATTAACAACTTACGACTGAACGACCTTATGTTTTAAGTCATCAACGAACATAAGTTGTCAGCGAAAATCAACGATTCACGTTTGAATTTGGTTTAAATTAATTTCGAACTATTTTGAATCGAATTTTTGAAAAACTTTTTTGAATCAAATTCGAATCGAATCACGAACTATGAATATTTTGTGCAGCCCTATACCACCGTAATGAATCTCAATACAAACTCAAAAATAATACCAAAAATACTAACTATAGGAAGAATCAAAGACATGCAACCAATACCAGTAAACTAAAGTTTACATGAAAATAACAGGTATATATAATATAAAAACTCTTATCTGTTCTATTTGTGGTGTGAAATCACACAAAAAAAGAATCTGTAGAATGGAAAAATGAACTCACAAATACTTATATATACAAACAATCAAATAATAATCAGATATCATGGATTGTTCATGGTTTTCTTAATCAACTGTACACGCTCTTTGAGAGCATCCATGTCGAGTGGAAATGTTAAGGGAGGAAAAGTAGGCTGTGAAGCACTCGTCACCTTCTCCTCTTTCTCTTCCTCTTTCTTATCTTTTCTTTTGTCAACTGGCGATGATTTGATTGGATCCTCCTTTTCCTTTTTAGTTTTCTCCATATGAGGTTCATCTTTTCTAACCTCCAATGGTTCCTCTTTGGTTGTTCGTGTTGGCCTCAGAATCTCTGACACTGTTGCCAACTAGATCTCCTGTTAAATTCTACCGGCTCTGATTTATTTTCATGCAAACCAAGATATGGTTCCTCTTTGGTTGTGCGTGTTAGCCTCGAATCTCTGACACTGTTGCCAACTACTCTCCTGTTAAATTCTACTGGCTCTGATTTATTTTCTTCCTCTTTGGTTGTGCGTGTTGGCCTTGAATCTCTGACACTGCTGCCAACTCTTACCAGCTCCTGGTAATCTGATTTATTTTCATGCAAACTAAGGGAACCTTTTGAAACCCTAGATGAACTCGGTGGTTCCTTTAATTTTATTTTGGCCAGCTTTACCACCTCCTCTTCATGTTCCAAATTACCATAATCTGGTACCCTCAAAGAACTCAGTACCTTAACTTCAATTTTGGCGTGCTGCGCTATCTCTTCTTCTTCTTCTTCTTCTTCATCAGAGTTCCTTCTATTTGGAGTAAAACGAAGCGCACTTTGCCGCGGAGCTTCTTTCCTTCTATCATCAGATTCTCTACTGTTTGAATTATGTCAACTGTAGATCCTCTCTTCTTCAACCGATGAGTCAGCCATGGATTTCATAACACCATGTCGGTTTGAAGGTTTTGGTTCCTTTTCTAAGGGTTTTAAATTGTAAGGTGGATGTGAGTATCCAGGTCGGCCACCTATTATCATATTTTCAAAATCCAAGGACTGCTGGTTTCCAGAGGCATCATCGTCATCGTCAGAGCTGTTCTCTTTAGGAGTATACTGCAACGGTGCCTTTTCTGCTTTAGCCCTTGGTTCTTTTGTAATTTTGGGCTGTACCATTTCACTGCGCTTTGTACGCATGCTTAGTGCTGATTTCTTTGTTCTTTCTCTAGCATGAGAAAGGGGAGATAGAGAGTTTGCAAATTATTATTCTTCTACTACTACTACTACTTTCTCTTCCTCTACATCATCAGAAAGCACATCTGAGTCGAAATTTGGGCAGCTGTTGAATTTCAGGCAACAGTCGAATTTCGAGCCACTATCGAATTTCTGTCCAGAATCTTCATCAGCTTGAGAGTGAGGTTGTCTACTGGTGCTAGATGATTTCGGGCCTTTGTCGAACTTAGTACCTGAGGCGTTGTCTACTGGTGATCGAGGTGGGTTCCATTCACTAGTGTTCGAAGTAAGGAGGACCAAAGAGTTATTCTTACGTACAGAATCACTTTTAGGCAATTTAGAGCTGGAAAATTTGTCAGAGGAGGACAAATCAGTAGCCCCTTTACTAGCAATAGAATCTTTCCATTCAAACCGAGAAAAGGATTCTTCCTCGTGTCCCTGCCTATCATATGTTTCAGACCTTGAATCATCAAAGGAATCAATTCTTATATAAGAACTGACAATCTCGGGCTCTTCATCATATGTGGGCCCTTGAAAGACCTTACTTTCATGACTATTGGTATTGTTGTATCTGGTATTAGTACTAGAAAAATCGTACTCTTCCTCCTTTTGCGCTACACTTTTTTGCTTAGAGGAAGAACCTTCATTAGAGTACTCTGGAAATTTCCAAGAAACTGGTCTCGGAGATACCTCTCATGATTCACCATAGCTGCTAGAAGAGATGCTCGAATGAGGAGATGGGGGAGCAACAGGTGACCTGTCAGGGGTACATTTGAAGGGGGGCCCACATGGGGGCCTTTAGCATCCCATGATGTATTTATGTTGAAACTCACCTCTTCCATGTCATGTTTTTGAGGTGAATCTCTCGAGCTGTAAGATTTGCTTGAGACATTGGATTGTTCTCGTGAAAGACTACTATGCCTTGCCATGGAAGCAGTGCCTTGGCTACCTTGCTGGTGATTTCTGCTGACTTGGCAGGTGCCTCAGCAGCCTCTTCTTATCTTCTATACTCACATAATATGCATTATGGTCTGCTAAATCTTTACTCTTTAGGACTCTTTTCAGCTTCTTCTTCACTCGCATGCTGGCTTTCACCTCTGATATTCTTACCTGAATATCTCGAGTTAGACTGAGTTCTGACGACATGTACAGGAGTAACAAGAGGAGGATCCGGGGTCCCACTGGAGGAGTTATTTGGTCTAGTCGGCTGATGATGTTTACTGTTTTGTAGTTGATTGGTTGTGACAGGTGGCGGTGATTGTGTGGGGCCAGGTAGCACTGGTGCCACGTTCTCAGGATGTTTATAGTTTTATGGTTGATAGGTTGTGACAGGTGGTGGTGTTTGGGTGGGGCCAGGTTACACTGTTGCCACATTCGCATGATGTGTATAGTTTTGTGGTTGATTGGTTGTGACAGGTGGCAGTGTTTGGGTGGGGCCAGGTAGCACTGGTGCCACATTCGCATGATGTGTATAGTTTTGTTGTTGACAGGTTATGACAGGTGGTGGCGTCTGGGTAGGGCCAGGTTGCACTGCTGCTATTTCACTCACTTTTCAAAACATTTAACAAGCTAATTTGGCACTTCCTCTGTGCTGAATTTAAGAATTGAATTTGAATTTTGCAATATTGGAACAATAGTGGACATCTTTTGGAGAGAAAATTTGTGACGATTACCATTTTTGGTTTATATGAAAGGTGATCTAGAAGAAAATGAGAGCACTGTTAAATAAGAAACAAATGATTCCATTTGAGACTCTCTCAGATGAAAAATTGCTTGACTGTTTGTGTATAATGTGAAATAGTCAACTACAGTGTTAAAAAAAACCATACTTTCATCTACCCCGTAAATAATATTCCTTGTAACAAAATCATATGTGCAATCTCTTGTAGATCCCTTTCAATTGTCTCAAAATTATCCGAAATGCCTTTACCGGAGAGCTCACGTGTACAAAAATAGAATATCTAGTCTAAACAGTCTACCATTCTGAACCTAAAACAATAGAGGGAAATGAATCGAGCGCTACACAGCAAGAGCAACGTTGCTGAGAATGGCGTCGCCTAGAGCTGTCCCAGGAGACTAAAATATCTCCGATAACCGTGACCCTTCTCCGCCTTGTCCTTCTCTCTCTGGAAATCAGAACCTTGTGACCTCTCTTTCTTACCTCCTTAATTCTACACACCTCTTTCTACCTAACCATCCAAACTACGAAATCCCCAGTAGCTCCAAATCCAACCATTAATTAATTTCTTTCCTTTGCATTGATTGATACCTCATTTATTACTCAGTTATTATTCTCTTCTCAGATATCACTCGTTTCTACTCTTCTTCACCTTAATTATTCAAAACAGACCCCTCTTTCTACCTTTCTCCCAAGAGACAATGCAACGCCATTACCCCTATTCCCAGCAGCAGGTACAAAGAGGATGTGCCTATCTCCCTCAAAACGAAATATATGAGCATCTAATGGAAGGGTTAAACAGGACAATTATGGTAGGTGCTCTCGATTTCAATAGGAATGGACAGGGTTCCATTCAAGAGGTACAAAGATACCTTGCGCGCCGGTATGGAGGGCCGCCGGAGCAATACACGGCCAAGCGTGTCTACAGCAACACCTACACAATACAATTACCGGCAGGTGAGGACAGGGATCATGTGGTGGCACAAGCGAACATATGGGGAATCATGGCAGGATGGGAAATCACGCCTTGGAATGTAGTGCAAACTGCTTTCTTGCAACCAGACCACTTCAAGGTACACATTAAGATTACCAATTTTCCATTTGAATTTTGGAATCCATTCTTCGTGCACTTGGTGGTGGCACAATTCGGGGATGCAGAGCAAATTGACAATGTTAATATGTGGGGAGATGACCGATCGGCATTAGCGGTCAGTTTCATGTGTCTGGATCCAAAGAGGATCCCTTTCTCTTCTCTATTACCCTTTGGAACAGAATTGTGGAAAGAATGCTTTATTGAAATAGTTGGTTGGGAGTACACCTGGTCACCACCACCAGATGAGAGATATGAACCCGGCTAGGAGGAAGATGCTAGGGCCTCACTCAATGCGGCACATGTCTGTATGGTCCGAGCCCGGGAACAATGAAATCAGTCTCAACCACCATCACCAACAAGCTCCCAGTCTTCTTCTCAGGTGTATGGTGAACCGATGCAAGATGGAAACTCTACTGGTGTACAAGAACCGATACTAGCCACTGCAACTATACAAAAAACCGGTCACATGCAAAGCAGCAGCTGTAGGAAGAACCTGCAAAGCTGGGAAAAAGGGGCCACTGCCTCAGACCGCAGACCTGACCAGGATCAGCAAAGACCACCCAAATGCCCAAAAACACATCCTAATTTCAGCAAAAATTGGGAACTACTTTCGGAAACTACAGATATCGTCTCAGTGAAAATTGGAGAAGTCCCTGTCGTATGTGAGCAAATACTCATCAGCACTCTCTATGTGGGCACGCATGCAGTGAGTAATTATGTTACAAAAGGCCCCACCCACCTCACGCAGCAAAAACCACACAGCATACTTTCCCAATATAAACACAAGCCAAACAGACTGCGCAGAATGCTTTCCAAAAAGCTGAGAGCAAAAAGAGAAAGCCTGAAACACCCAAAAAAGCCCATTAAAAGACCTATCTACAACAATAAATCTCTGAGTAAATGTAAACCCAACTACCCAATAGCAGTGCTCAAAACCAGATCCATATATCTCCACCCCAATAGCACACCCAAACATACATCTCCTTCCTAACTCCACGAATATATCACCAGATAGGCCCACCTCAAAAGCAACTAAACAAATGGCAAATTCAGATGAGGATTTTATTGCTCAATTTGAAGCTCTTAGTGCTGGACCCTCTGTAAGCACACCTCTTTCTCTCTCTCATTCAGTGGTTCCCAACCTTAATCTACAGCTATGTGCCATCGCTCGTGTCATATCCGACCGATTGGTTATAGAAAGCCAATTTATAACCACAATGAGGAAAGCATGGGCAGTACAGCCAACCACATCTATCTCTATGGTGGAACGAAACCTTTTCGTGATTCAATTCGGAAGTGAGCAGGAGCTGCTCCGGGTCCTTCACAAAGGGACATGGATTTTTCGTGGTGAAGTCATAGCAGTCAAACGGGTATGGATCCAATCGGACCTCCGCACGCCGCATGTGGATAAGATTGAAACATGGATTCAGTGGCATAAAATCTCACATGATGCGATTACCAAGGAGGGGATTTCGGAACTGGCAAGCAAACTGGGGGTACCATTAACCGAGGTCAGTGAGGTTTTTTCTGGGTTAAGCAAATATTATAAAATCAAAGTCGAATTAGACATTGCTACCCCACTGAAGGATGTTTTTCCTGTAAATCACCCAAATCTTGGTGTTTTCCCTATATACTTGGTATATGAGAGAATATGCAAAATATGTCTTTTCTGTCCAAGAATAGGACATGATCACCTTGAGTGCCCTGACCGTACCCGCATGGAACATCTTAAGCGGGATCCTAGATTCAAAGACCGGCCCGGTATGAAACAGAGTACCAATCTGAAGGTAGGACGATGGATAAATGACTCCACCCTTATCCCCATAAATGGCACTAAAATAAACAGCCACACCAACCATGCAGCACCAAACCTCTTCTCTCCCAATACAGACCCAATCCATCACCCAAATCCCTTCCCCACAACTACTAGCCCAACCCAACACCAAAACACTACCAATCTTGGGCCTACCACTTCAATAGAAATTCAACAACCCTTCCCCACCAACCATACAATACCATCCCAACCTCCATTGCGATACACCAGATACCAAACAGCCAGGAACTCCCCAATGGACCTGAACCACGCAAGCACAGCCCAAGAAAATGGTTCACTTGTAATTCACACTGAGTTGCAGGTAGAGGAAATAAGGTTCAAAAATGGCAACAACTCTGTGTCAAGAACAAGGTAGATTATCAACAATCTGGAGTCAAGTGAGAACAGTCAACCAAAGAAAAAACGGGTTATGGCGGCGAGTCCTGAATCACCCCCAAGTGAAATATGAATCTACTCTCATGGAACTGCCGGGGCGCCGGAGGTCCCCGGAAGAGACAGTTCCTACATGACCTCCTCCGGTCAACAAGAGCAGAAATCGCTTTCATCACAGAAACAAAAAGCTCTTCCCAAAAATTCAACAACTACATACCACACCTACCTCTCTCAAACCATATATACGTACCTTCTCATGGCCGATCCGGTGGCTTATGGCTGCTGTGGAGTCAAAACATCCATGTTAGACTCATTCGGAAGACAAGATATTACATATATGCCCAAATCTGCCCACCTAATAAATCACCTTGGACCTTAGTGGGGGTCTATGGTGATCCATCACATTCACAAAATACAACACTATGGCAAGAGTTAGCAAGAATAATAGAAAAGGAACAGTCAGTATGTTTAATGGATGATTTCAATGCTATAACATCACAACAGGAGAAGTATGGGGGAAACAGTGATCTTAACAACAGCAGTCGAAGTTTCAGACAATTTCTGTTTGAAATGGGATTAATTGATCTCGGGTACAAGGGTCCTGCCTTCACCTGGACCAATAGACAAAGCACATCTGACACCATTTTTCAAAGATTGGATCAGGTTTTGGTGACTGAACAGTGGTTCCGGATTTATCCACATGCCTATGTTAATCACCTCCCACGTATTCGATCCGACCATGCACCAATTCTGTTGCGCACTCAAGACAGACCAGTAGCAAAAAGGAAGTTTAAAGTGGAAGCTTGGTGGTTTGGGGCTGATGGGTTCCAAGAGGCATGCTTAGTGGGTTGGCAGCAGGAACGGGGGGGGGGGGGGGGGTTCATGGGAAGAAAAGACAAAGGATATGAAGGCATCCATTAAAGAATAGGCGGCACAAACGCAAACCTCCCAAAACCAACTACAGAACTTGCAAAGAGCAATCCTAGAACAACAGTCACTTCACCCATCGATGCAAAATTAGACCTTGGAAGAAAACTTGTTGCGTGAGTATTACAAAATAGAAGAGGAGCTAGCCGTGTATTGGCAGCAGCGAGCGAAGATTCAATGGAAGGTAGAAGGGGATAGGAACACTGCTTTTTTTCAAGCAGCAGCAACACATAGAAGGCGCTACAATACAATCACTCACATCACCAAACCCGACGGAACAACAGTATTGGGTCAGGCACAGGTCAGACAAACTTTTGTCGCCTATTTCAAGAGTCTCTACTGTCCTCCACAGGTAGATGACCCTCCAGACCCGACCCAATACTTTCAGATTTTTTCTGAAATGGATTTATGAAAAATTCCCGATTCAGCTCATGCGGGATTAATCTCAGGCCCGACAGAAAGTGAAATAAAAACAGCTCTAGATGACATGGGCCCAGATAAATCACCTGGGCCAGATGGCATTAGTGCTAGGCTCTTACAAACTTATTGGGCAATGTTCAAAGGGGACCTCACCACTACAATTCAGACATCATTCACCTCGGCACACGTTCCAGCCGACTGGTTATCAAGCTACATAGCTTTGATACCAAAGTCAGAAGAGGCGGCCCAACCCAAGGACTATAGACCAATTACTGTAGGTAACATTACCTACAGACTCCTTATGAAAATAGTCTCAAGACGGTTACAATTTCACATGAAGGACATCATCTCCATAGAGCAAACCGCATTCCTAAAAGGCCGCCACATCTCTGACAATACTATCTTAGCTCGCGAGATAATCCACTCTTTCAACTCCCGATCATATGAGGATCAATCCTTCATGCTCAAAGCGGATGTCAATAAAGCTTTTGACACGGTTCAATGGCATTTTGTTTATGCGGCAATGAAGGCTGTGAATATACCACAACAACTCATCCTTCTGGTTAGAAATTGCCTACAAGAGAGCAAAGTCACAATCTTGATCAATGGTGCTGGGGATGGTTTTCTCAAACCAAATCGAGGGCTAAGGCAAGGGTGCCCATTATCACCCTACCTATTTATCTTAGTGATGGAATTTTTAACAAAAGGGCTGCAAGTGGCACAACAAAAGGGGGCAATTCGGGGGATTCGACTGGCAAGATCTGCCCCGATAATCACACATGCGATGTATGCAGATGATCTTGTATTAATGGGGGAAGCAACGGTGTGGGAGGTGAGTGAGTTCAAAAGAATCCTTGGTGAATTTGGGGATCACACAGGACTGAAAATAAATCCTGACAAATCCACTTTGTGGTTTAGCCGAACATGTAGTGAGGAGTGCCAAGTAGAAGTACAGGAATCATTGCAAGCAACCATAGCAGAAGGGGATGAGAAGTACTTGGGGGTATTTTTGGGGCCAGCAAAAAATCAGTTGACCAATAACTCACTCATAGATAGGTTCTACTCAAAGTTATCTGGATGGAAAATGAACTTGTTGTCATATGTGGGGCGCCTTACTCTTATCAAATCTGTGCTCATGTCTCTTCCAGTTTACCATTTGTCAATATCTCTCCTATCCAAACAAACAATCAAAGCAATTACAACAGTGATGCGACAGTTCTTGTGGAGAAAAGTGGGGAGGGAGCGATACTTGGTACCAATTGGATGGCATAAGATATGTTGTACAGTGGAAGAAGGGGGACTGGGTATCCGCGATATAGAAATTTTTAACAAAGCTCTATTGTTGAAGATAGTGTGGCAGATGGCGGAGAACAAGGACCGGTTATGGGTAAAGGTTATGCAAGCAAAGTATTATCCTAGAGGGGGATTTTGGGCTGTTAAAAACAAACAAGGATGTAGTCAGTTGTGGAGATCGGTTCAGAGTTTAAAGGTATTTTTTAGGGGGCAGATTCAGTGGGATATAGCTGATGGCAACTCAATTCAGGCAATCAACCAGCCATGGTTTCCTGGATGGGAATTGCAAAGGGTAACAATGAATCAGCAGAGGGATACCACTGTAGCAATGCTCTATAACAGTGAGGATGGAAATTGGAAGCAAAATCTGATTGAGAAACTCATGGGAGATCAGGCCTTGCAACTAATACAACAATCGGCACAAATACCAAAGACACATGTACTTCTAAAAGACAAGCTAATTTGGACTCCGAGCAAAACAGGTGTTTACACCTCCAAAGAGGGGTATCTCACTCTCAAGCAACAGATTGCACAACCACCTCAATACGAGCAAGCAACTACAATAGCTCTTAAGAAACTGTGGGAATGGAGGGGCCTCATACCACGGGTCAGAACCTTCCTTTGGAGGGCGATACATGGGGGCCTCCCAACAACTGATATGTTGCATTCCAGGATACAAAATATCAACCCAACCTGCGTCAGATGCAACTCAGAAAACAAATTCCTCATGCATCTCTTTTTTTTCTGTCCAGTGGCAAGAGTGACATGGTTTGCCTCTCTGTTTGCACTCAGGGTACATTCTCTGCCCTTGAATTTTACCAACACACTACTTGATATCACACAAAACTTTGATGATGCTCAAATAGTAGATTTTTGTAATTTATTATGGAATCTTTGGAAGGCGCGGAATGAGGAAGTATTTGCAGGAAAGAAACCTCAACCAAAAGCTATCATATCCAGAGCAAAAGCGATGAACATACCACATCAGGCAACCAGGAGTCTCGTACCAATATCAACATCGGTACAGATACCAAGGGGCGCAAAAACAATGCTGGTAGACGCATCATGGGACACCTCAAAAAGAACTGGATTAAGGGTAATTTGTTTTGAGGAAACAGGAGCACTTAGCAATGCATTTTGTTATAGGCTACATACAAATGACCCCTTCCATGCAGGCTCATGCTTTACTCAAGGCGCTGCAGATGGTGCAAGAGAAACCGTGTCACTATGCATGGACATCTGGAGAAATGTGAATCATATCACACAGATACACCATACAAAGAGAGAAGCGCTAGTACAACCACATCAACTAGCGAATGCAATCAGAACAGCAACAACGAACAGCAGTGCAATTGACTTGGTAGATCAGTTACAAATAGAGAGACACCTCTTGAATGGGTTTTTTAGTGTGTACTCTTAAGAAAACTGATGTAATAATAAGTAATGTACGCTAGGTAATGTAGGAAATGTAAGGTAGATAATTTTATGAATTCTGTTTTTACTGCAATGAACTTTAGGAAATGTAACGTAGGAATTTCAATTCAATAAATCATACCTACGGGTTATTCTCAAAAAAAAAAAAAATAGAGGGAAATGAATCACATTCCACGTTCATTTGTGCCTATATTCAAACCCTATATAACCTCTTATAAGAGAAAATTGATCAAATATATATGACAAGATTGTTATTCTACAACCATCCTACAACTACTAGCCGACTATGTCTTCGAAGAACATAGCAAGAAAGCTAAGCATCCTTGAGATATTTGGTTAGACCCATAATGTTTACATCAACAATTAATACTCATATTCAAAATCTATGGCCTACTGCAAAACCCTATTTTTTAAAATCTATGGCTTATGAACATAACATGTTGTTTATCACATCATCTATAATTTGTGTCACCTCTCCTTTTCTATCCCTCAAGTCTACTTCAAACTGTGCCCCTACAAAATAGAGTATTTACAAGCAACGGAAAATTTCACACTATTCTTGTGACCAATTCCTCACCAAAGTAACAATTATTCTTAAACCAGGAACTGTATCTAATAAAATAATTTCTTTTGTTGAGATTAATAGAACAGCAAGATTGTGTCAACAAGTAAAATATGTGTATTTAAAACAAGTTGCCAAGATAAGAAAAAAAACATATAGAGAAGTATATATATTGTGTCAACAACCAATAAGCCATATGGAATTATCTATTCAAATTGCACGAAAATTGACACATAGGTGTCAATAATTTGCTATTATTTTGTTTGAAGTATTTGTGGATTTGAGATAAATTGACAAGTTCATCGGCTAATTTGTATAGTCAAGTCACTTCATCATCATCACATTTGAAAATTAACATTACCATGCTGATATGCCAATATGGTAAAATGCTGAGGCTATTAAATTAAGGACTACAATGGGGAAATTTGTGACAAGGACAGGTCATGAAAATTACTCAATATGCTGGGACTATAAATTGTATCTATTTGTACTCACAAGGATATCAAACAAAATATTTACCTAATTGCCGACGAATATTAGCTGGAGTAATCTGTAAAGGATTAGAAGAAAAGGTATAGATTAATGTCAAGATATTTCCCATCTTAAGAACCACTAATCAGATAATTAAAAAGAAGAACAATAATAGTTTTGATATCAATACCGGATCGAGGCTGGCTTCCTCAAGTAATTTGCTGATAGCAGCCTGCAACTCACCTTTTGTAGGGCCCTTAACTGCTTCACTCACCTTCTCTTTTCCTACACAAATAGATCAGATTAACCAAAAAAAAGAAGGGGCAAACCTGACCTCAAAGAACACTAGATGCAATATATCAGATAAAGCAAACAACAATTTTAATGCCTCGTGTGCAGTATCAGTATATAGCAGTCAGGTCCACATTTAATCTCTCAGCTCCTTAGTGATTTATATCTTAAGAAATGAAGAGGCAGTTTTAGAAGTAAAAAAAAAAAACCACACTTGAACTGTGTGGTATGATAAAGACAAACACCAAAAAAAAAAAAGCCAACCACGAAGAAACAAAAAGAACAAAGGAACAAAGGTAGAGCATTTGTGTTGTATCGATATAAAAATAGAAACAAAATTACCTTTTTTTATCAGCAGCTGGTTTCTTCTTCTCCTTGTCAGCATTAGAAGTAGATGCTTTTGCCTCTTTCTTCTCTTCCTTTTTGGGTTTAGCAGCTGCCACCGCTTTTGTAGCATTTACCTTCTTGGCCTCATCCTTCTCCTTCCCCTTGGTCTCTTCTTCAGAATCTGCGGGCCCCACTTCTACCTTAGAGTCACCTTCCTCCATGTCAGATTCTTCATCTACATCCTCTTGCTCCGGTTCAGCTGCTTTCTCTTCACTCTTCTTTCTTCTCTGCAAAGGTAAGAGTATATCAATTGAATAGCATGGAGAGATCACCTCACCACTACAGAGTTATATACTTGCTCAAAACCATTGTCTGAGAAAGTAAATGTAAAAATGGTGGTAAGAGGAGGCAGCTGACTCGGCCTTCTTTTGCCCTCTTTTCTTCTTTCACAAACAAAAAAAACATTTGGCCAGGGGAACACATTCCTTAAATAATAAAAATAATGCTGGAACAACAACAAGGAACACATTCCTTAAATAATAATAATGGTGGTAAGAGGAAGTTTAAAAAAAAAATTACAACCTTTGCTTTACCACTTGTAACATGTGGGGATCCCAAGAATTCAAGCAATTTTCCCAATTAAATTCCAAATAAAAAGTTGTCACGTTTGATACCAGTTTCAGCCAACAGCCTAGACTAAACCATTCCTTTCCTATTCAAAATAGAGTTTGCATTCCTCTAACCAGTCCACTGGGTTCTACGAGGTAGAAATAGTGAAATACCTTTTGATCATGGCCCTCTCTTCTTGTCTCTTGCTGTTTCCCCGAGATGGCATCAGTCAGTTTCTTGGTCATCGCCTCAAGCCGGGTGCCTAACCCTTCTTCCAGCTGATCAAATCGCTTGTCTTGGGCTTCAATGAAAGACTCAATGTCTTTTGAAACCTAAGTGATCTTCACATTGATTGCGACAATGTCCAGCTGCTGATAATCTTCCTTAGGAGGATCATTTCTTCTTGATTTCGGCCTTTCTTGCTATTCTTGATTGTTCCAACTGTTACTTCCAGCAGCTCTCAAAGACAGAAACTAATTTGGTGGAAATTAATTAAGATAAAGAAAGAACCCAACTTGGAATAGAACAAAAGCGAAATTGATAATGTTATTGATATTTTCCAGAAACCTGGTTCAACAATTACAACCCCTTTATATAGCGATACAAATCAAACAGAAATCAAATAAAATTACTAACTAATTTGTTTTAATTATTCTCCGTTCAGTTCTTCTCCAGTTCACCTCCGTTTCTGACAACGTGGGACCTTCTCTTCAGTGACTGAACCCTTCAACGGCTAATGCTTCCCTTTAAACATGTAGGACCCAGTCGCAGTGAGAGTAGCTTCCCCCACGGTCGCCCCAAAATTGCTTCCTCTCGCTGCAGAGCGGTGGGTTTCAAGTTTGGGTGCTTAGAGAGAATGAGAGAGAATTCTGCGCTCCGTAACCAAGTAAAGCCTGTAGGACCCATCTGTCCGTTATTCGGCCCGTTAATTTCTCTTTCAGCCCAGTTATTTTATTTTGCTAGCCCAAACTTCTTTTCTCTTTTTTCTTCGGCCCATTACAACAGATCGCCTCTTTTATTCCTTCCTTCCATCGCCTTTTCTCGTTGGAGTGATTTATATCGTCGAGGGAACAGAATATTTCAGGTTAGATCCGGACCGTCCGATCATAATATTCCGAGATCCAGCAGTTCTTTTCCCTCTTTTTTTTTTGTTTCTTATTTTTATTTAGCCCAAAACCTCCTATTTTTTAGTAGGCCTAGGCGAGCTCTCTATATCTTCTTTTTGTTCTCCATTTCGATGTGTTAATGGATGCCTCCATTTTTCAGCTCTTTCTTCTTATTGTCTTTGTTTCTTGTCCATTTTAACAATCCTCCAAACGCCTCTGTCACTCATTTTCTTTACTTTTTACATTTTTATGTTATTTTTTGTTTTATTATTTTTTAGGGGTTAATAGAGATGTGAATTCATTTTTCCTACTTTATTGGAAATTGAGGTTGTATCTTTGTAACTTGTAATCTAGGCTCCACATTTCAATGAATTTTCATTTTAATTTCCTACTTTTGTAAGTAGAAATCCATGAAATTGTAGGGAGCAAAAAGACCAAAATCGATGAGATTTTGGCAACAAATTCACACACCTTTCGGTGAAAGTCAGTTCCTACGAGCATTTTTATTTTATCTACATCTCAATTTACATCTTGTCAACTTCACATTGGATTGAAATTGTAACGCTGACTATTATATATTTTTATTTTTTATTGATTATGATATTTTTGTGGTGCATGCAATTGGACTGCAAACCAGGTATTTGAATGAAAAACCATGTGTTCATTACATTTTTTTATAAAGCAAGAAAATTAAAAAAATATAAGAATATGTCTTTCGACAAATTAAATTATTTAACTAAATAACAAGATATGCAAATATAACTAACATGTTTAATATTTTTCTTATAACAAAACACGAACACTAAATAACAAAAGTATATTATTAGTTATTGTTCAAACATTATCATATGAAATATTACGCAAATATTTTTGCCATCACTATTATTGCTCAACATTATTATATAATTTTATTTTATAAATTAACTTACAGGGTAACAAGTACAAAATGACATTTACCTGTACCCTTATCTGTTTAGTTAACGAAAAAAAGATCCTTACCCATACCCATATCCGATAAGCTAATGAAAACAAACAAACTTATCCATACTCGCCTTATCAAATACAATTTGAATCGGGTAAACGGTTAATAGGTTATCATGCATTGACACCCCTACTGGTGGTGCAAACAGATCAGATATGGATCAAATAGTGGTACTACAATATCCGTATCCATTTTTTTTTTCTGGATATGGATACGGATACAGATTGGATTTTTTTTTTATAACAGTAAATAATATAACTTTTTTCATAATATATAATTAAAATATGATATATATTTACTATTTAAATACGGATAATTAAAATTTGAACATAATTTTTATACATTATTTTTTAAAATGTTTTCGGTTGGTAGACTTTGGAGATACGAAAAAAAGTAAGAATTGTCGTTTTGATACAGAAGAAATGTTGGATGCATAATTTTTTTTTTTTTTGCGATTTGGGAGTTCTCAATTAGCCAATTTAGAACTATTGCTATCCGTTTCAGCAGTGCTTTGGACTTGTTACATATATGACTACATAGTTATATTTGTAGAAAATCTGGACGTGAAAAAAAAATCTGGGAAAAATTGGAAGAATTCGCATCTGAGATACCTCTTTTTTTTGCGTGACTTTTTGGAAAATCTCACCCGTTCAAATACGTTCTCTCCAAATCTCAAAGCTCAAATAATACTGGTATTGGCACCATCGGATGGCTCATGTTTCTGTATAAAACAATTATTACACCTAGATGGTATAAAAGAAACTGAAATTAAAAAGAAATGGTTTGCCTTGTTTAAAATTAAAAAGCAACTGAAATTAATAAATTAATATCATTTAAGGCTAAGCTATAACATCAAGATCTTGTTTAATTATTTATAATTTATAATGTCAAAAATAAGAACTTGACAGAAGTTACAAGTTTACAGCTTAATTCCCTTTTTATTCTAGCCTGCTGTAGTGTTTTTATTTTGATCTCTGAATTAATTTAATTTGTTAGTGGTATCTACTATCTAACAAGGCTTAATTAATGGGTCCCTCATGTTATATATGTTGAGGAGAAATTATTTACAATAATAAAACTAAAGATCATTTAGCTGCACTTGTTAACACACTAGATAAAATCAGAATAATATTCCAATAACAAAAAAGATTAATGGGAAAAAATGGTTAAATCTTTTCACAACTGCTCACAGCTGCTGTTGTATGAGCTCTTCTATTTTGATTAATGGGATGTTTTTAGTGAGTAATAACTCAACCAGGTCTTCAATGTATAGTTAGATCAGATAATTAATGTACTTTCTATTTTCATACAACCATGACATATGAAATGGAAATTTTAGTATGATTATTGTTGTAAATTGTAATTTGTAATCGAAACACTGCATTCCTGACGAGTAATTGTTTCATATTAAATTCGAATCAAGCTATTATTTGTGATCATTGGTACATAATCATCACATTATCAAATTATTATCAGAGATCAAGGTTCAAGGTAATTAAAATTGCATAATCATATAAATTCTCTATTGACATGTCCCTCGATTTTTGAATAGTTATTATTTTCATTGGAATATTTTTATTATTAAAAATATTTTTTTCCTCTTATAATATTTTTTTTATTAAAAATATTTTTGACATATATCATTAAAAAAAATATATAAATTTCCTCTTGTTAATCTTCTAATTTGACATCTTCAAAAAAATATAAATTTTAAATTTTCCAGAAACAAACGAAAAAATACAATAAACAGACAATTCTGTCTTAAAATATATTATAAAGATGTGCTAAAAGAAGAACACGTTATATTTTTTTGTGATTACCTATTCCAACCCTAAGCTGTGATAATAATAAATAAAAGTTAAATCACATGATGACTTGATTCTCTTACAATACTTGAAATAAAGAAATATAATATTAGTTGAACATCATAAACATTAGAAAGATTTTTTTTTTAAAAAGAAGAAGGAGAAGAACGAAGCATTCTTTTTTACACTAATATATATTACCACTAGTACTCATTTTAAAACCTAGATGCATCTATATATTATTGTACGTAATCTGATAGCCAAAGCAGGTAGAAATTAATGCTATTAAATTCTCATATATTTCGTTAATGAAAAGAATAATAGTACAAAAAAGAAAAGGCATATTTAATGCAACATGTACGTACTTGTGGTTTACTTTTCATGTGTACAACAAAAAAAATAAAACAAAAGGATAACATACATGCCCACTGCACCATATATATTACTAATAATACACGTTTTCCCAAAAAAAAAAGTGAAATGAAAAAGTAAGTGGTCACTGTGATAGATATTACCACTTGATGAAATCAAGAATATTAATTACAATTTTTCAACTGTCACGTGCTGTATCTCAGGAGGCAGGTACACCTCGATTTCTGCATTTACTTTGAGGTTTGTAAGCTTTGGCATGACTCCCTGTGCCACCGTCAAATCCTTGATGTTGCTAGGTGAATCTTTCACTTCCAAATATTGTAGGGCAGGGAATCCTTCTAGACAGATTATTGGACCCTCATAATCCCAAGACAACGCATGAGTTCTCAAGCAAAGTTTTTTTAGGCTATTCAACTTTCCAAGCTCCAGCATTGGATTTTGCTTAAGGTTGGACCGGCGAAGCTCGAGTTTAACAAGGTGTGGTGGAAACAACCTAGCCTCTACGTTGACATTCTCAGGCCAGTCTCCAATCAATTCTAAGGATTGCAAATTCTGATAATTTGGGAGTGCTTTTGGGTAAACAATCTCCATCGGGAGATAGTCATATGTACAGATCCTTAGCGAGACCAAAAGAGGCAACGTTGGAAGTAGATTGGCTATTGAAACCCATTCGTCAGATCTATTATTAAAAATACCTAATTTACGCAGGTTGGGCAACTTCCAATCAAATGCTCCCTCAACTGTTACCCACTCCAGGGTTTGTAGATGGTTCAGATCAATACATTTTGGTAATGGTCTTTGAAAAATATGCCAGTAACCCTGGACATGCCTCAATGTACCAATTGACCAAAAGTCATCACATGGTTGCTTACCCGAAGACCCTCGCACATCCAGAGTTTCCAGACTCCTCATACGATGTAAAGAACACGAGGAGAGGTCAATTTTGCAGTCTCTAATCCCCAAATATTTAAGGTGAATCAATTCATCTAATGATTTTAATACTAATTCCTCATCCCAACCCTCTATTTCTAGAACTTTAAGTAGCCTAAAATTAGACCAACGTATACGTAAGCCTGTTTTATAATATTCAAGAGACCCAAACAATAGTAAAGAACGGGTATTTTCGACCTACATATTTGATGAATTGTGAATTCTTCTCTTCGGCTTGAAGCGAAGCACGTCGGATTATTCTATTGGGCATTGTGTCATTTGATGCATGTGAGAAAACTGTGACAAAGTTTTCATGCCTGGCTTCTCGCATTGCCAATTCGCGGAGAATATCATGTACTTTGAACCGCTTGATCAAACCATTTGCGGATCGGCTTAATACTTGAACCATACTCCTAAATTAATTTTAGTTAATAAACAAGTTAGGAAATACTGAAAATATTGCAGTCATAATTATAAAACTTTTTATATCCTAACTGGACTAATTAGTTCCTATATTGAAAGATAAAATTTATGCTAATTATTAAGATTCACTGAAATTGAAATAAGCAATTAATGAAATTTCTGTGGAACTCTGGAAATTAGATGTTTTGTAAATTATTTTCTAGATTCCAATAGAAAAAATTAATATACATATGTGTTGGTTGAACATTTGCATCAATAATAATAAAAAAAAATATACCTAATCCCTCATACAAAATTATAATTTCGAACCCTCAATCACAAAAACATAAAATTTTGATTTTATAGTGAAAGATACCTAATTGAAAAAGCTTTTGCTCCGTCTATTTTAAAAACAAAATTACGAACATGCACTTGGTAGAAAGTTTTCTAGAAGAACCTATATATATATATAGAGGTAGGCTAATAAACAATCGATTGTTCCTAGCCTCCCGTCCAACTAAGTCATTTTCCGATTTTTAAAGTCCAAATGATCAATCCAAACCATTAGATGTGATCTCCATATTAAAATGTGCTAGGAGACCAAATTTTACATTTTTTGGAATTTTTTTACTATTTATTAAGCCACTTTGAAAATCGTTGATCCAACGGTGGCTTAACCAAACAGTAAAATCAGAAGCTACCGTTGGATCAGCGATTTTCAAAGTGACTTAATAAATAGTAAAAAAATTCCAAAAAATGTAAAATTTGGTCTCCTAGCACATTTTAATATGGAGATCACATCTAACAGTTTGGATCGATCATTTGGACTTTAAAAATTGAAAAATGGCTTAGTTGCACGGGAGGCTAGGAACAATCGATTGTTTATTAGCCTACCTCTCTCTCTCTCTCTCTCTCTCTCTCTATATATATATATATATATATATATATATATATATATATATATATATATATATATATATGTATATATATAGGAATATGCTAGCATGCTATGCATAGCATAGAGCCCCTCCGTGCAACGGCTCGAATTTCGAGTTTTCAAAATTCTAACGGTCGATCCGAACCGTTCATCTTGTTCTTCATATTAATATGTGTTTGGAGACCAAATTTTATATTTTTTGAATTTTTTTTACTATTTCTTTAGATTTATTGAAAATCGTTGTTTTCAGCAAATCTGGACCATAACAAAAACAGCGATTTTCAATAAATCTAAAGAAATAGTAAAAAAATTTCAAAAAATGTAAAATTTGGTCTCCAAACACATATTAATATGGAGAACAAGATGAATGGTTCGGATCGACCGTTAGAATTTTGAAAAGTCAAAATCCAAGCTGTTACATGGAGGGTTCTATGCTATGCATAGCATGCTAGCATGTTCCTATATATATATATATATATATATATATATATATATATATATATATATATATATATATATTCCTCTTCAATTGATTTTTTTTTTTATACATTTTTACGGAAAATCTCTACTTTACTTTATTATAATAAATACAGTATATATCAAGCACACCTGAAGTGAATTCTATGAAGTAAATTTAAAAACGTTTGCAATAATATTGTATAGTTGCCTAAGAAAAAGAAAATGTTACCTTTCAGCAAGTTCTTCAAGGCATCCCTCAGCCAATATCTCAATTGTTGTCGTACCCTCAAGTGGTATGAACCCCTCTGCTACCCACATTCTGATCAGACGTTGTGCAGAAATCACATGGTCTTCGGGAAAAGAAGCAAGATATTGGAAACATGCCTTGAGATAATAAGGCATATTGTCGTAGCTCATTGCTAAGATTTGCATGCAGCTAATACCGTCTGAGTGCCAATTCATTGTTTCCAGCACCCTTTCCCATGCAGGGTAGGCCAGTTCTTTGGTTGCAAGGATACCACCTAATACTATCAAAGCCAGAGGTAAACCCTTACATTTCTTTGATAGTTCAGGTGCAAGCTCAAGCAGATCTTTAGGGCATTCTTCGTTGGGTTTTTTATAAGGGAAAACCTTTTTGAGGAAGAGATCTAGGCTTTCCCTTTCATTTAACAAGTGGAGTTCATATGGTGATATTTCGGAATTAGCTGATTTCGCAACCTCGTTAAGCCTAGTAGTCATCAAAACTCGACTGGCATTCTTATCATCAGGCAATATCTCTTTCAGTTCATTCCATAAATCACCCGTCCACACATCATCTAGAATGATCAGATATCTTCGGCCATTTAAACATCTTTTGAGCTCGCCAACATAATAGCCTTCATCCCGATCGTTTGGTACGGAATTGTTGTCCTTGCTGATCATCTTTCTCAAGAGATCAGTTAGATTGAACTGTTGAGAGATTGACAACATTATATGATAGTTGAAATCTGCTTTGGCACTGGTTAAACAAACAAAAAAAAGATATGTTATTAGATTGAATTCTAGAAAAGTTTCTGAACAATAGTGATTGTTGCAAGCATGTATATATTACAAAGATATTGAGCAATTGTGCAGTTATGATCACTATTAAATCTAGAAATTCGTACTGTATAACAATAGTAGTAGTTGATCATTGCTATTCGCAACAACTCTTATTATTATCGTTGTAATTATTTATATCATTGAAACATATATAGTTCAAAAAGAAAAATTTGCACTTGCCTTTTGTATACCATACATGCAAGGGTAGTCTTTCCTAGGCCGCCAGCACCCACGATGCTTATGACATCCCGTCTAGATGTTTTCTCCGAGTGCAGCAGCTTCAGAATGTGTTCCTTGTCAGCCTGCATGCTGACAACTTCATTTTCGTCTACTTCAGAATAAGTAGCTCTTCGAAGAGGCATTTCGACTGCCTCTCCCTTGCTCTTGTCTTCGAGTGGCAGGTCTCTGATCCCATAGGTAACCGTGCTCTTGGAGATCTCTTCGAGTAGACTTTGAATGTCATCGAGCTCATTGCCAAGTTTGTGGAGGAAATACAGCTGTTTGGGCTTGCTGCACACCTTCTCGATGAGGTTATGCAAGATGCTGGCATCTTCTCGGTGGTGAACTTCAACTTTGAGAAAGAAGGTGTCGGTTGCGTCCTCGATGCGATAGGCCAAATCGCGGAGCTCATTCAGCCAGTTCTGCACTCTCTCATCTCCCTTACGTTTTGAATGTGCATCTATCAGGCAGCTCTTGATTCGGATGAGCTCACGCTGCACCCGTTCAACTTTTTTCTCAACGCCACCCAAGAACTGTGCTTCATTCACTATGATAACAGCAAGCTTGCCCAGCACAGTCACAACTGCCTCAGCCATTGCACTCTCTTGTTTTATCTCTTTTGAAATTAATGTGCACCAGTGTACTTAAGAGGATATTATTAGATATAGTGTCCATTAGATTGTCTCATTATATATATAGGCGAGCAGGCTGGAAAGCAAACTGCTACCATACGTTAAAAACTATATTAGATAATTAATTGATGCACATGCATGCTTGAAGACAAACGACTAATTAATTAAAGTGCCGATTCGATGAATTAATAATTTAATATTCGTCTCCAAAGAAGGAGGGAGACAGCAACTTTTAATGGGAGAAAAGAAGGAAGTTGTTATTAAGCAAAGCATTTGGGTCAATTGTAAAGAATAAACGAATAAAACATGATAAAAGATAAAAAAGAGGTTCTAATTAGAACCTTATACTTTGTCTGTAAAAAAGTTAAATAAGTTGTAAAGCTAGAAAGCAAATCAGTCTAAGAAAGAGATCAAGTATCTTAATTAGTTTAATTCCCTTTTTCATTATAGCCGATGTATCAATCTGAACTTTCATCAAATTTCCTTGTTAAATCGAGATTATAGAGTCTTCAATAATCCAAATATATTGTACCTGTTAATTTGTTCATCCGGTTAAAGCAGATCTCTCGAGGTGTATGAAAGTTACTTGTTTTGTTTATTTATTATTTCTTGAAAAGAACTTGGGTTTGTTTATTAATTAATTAATTGACGCACATGGTTGAAGACAAAAAAACTAGTAATTAATTAAAGTGTGAACTCGATGAATTGGAACAACAAGTAATTAGATTCGTCTTTAATCATATATGTATATGGACCACGATATGGACCGTTGTTCCCCACCAGAGTAATCATGTATGTACATGTAATTAGATTCGTCTCTTAAGAAGTGGAGAGACAACAAGTAATCTTTCAAAGGAATAAAGAATGGAGTTATTATTAAACAAGGAATTTGTGTCAACTGTGGAGAAAAAACGATAAAAAAATAATAAAAGACAAAAGAAAGCTCAATGAATCATATACTTGTATGTGAAAAAAGTTACGAAACTATAAAGAAGACTCTAAAAACCTTACATAATATAACTTTGTTAGATTGATAGGGAAATTCATTCCTCTGCACTTGTTCAACTTTATAATTTTTAAATAAGCTACACTTATATTTATTTTTTGGATAATAACAAAATATATGTATACGTACATAGCATAATTGATTAATCATAAAATTTAAATGAAAATGATGGTTATATATTTTTTGGGAGCACTTAGCTATCATCCTGTAACAATTTTCCATTTCATCCTCTAGTCATTAACTACTTGAATAACTACCAACTACCTAGGTGGACCACTTACTATTTGAGGACCACCTAATATTTGAAAGATTTTACAACTGGCGTGTGTAAGTATTCATCTATAATGCATCAAGTATTCATATATAACACATCAAGTATTTACCTTAAGATATCAAGTATTTAAAAAAAAACTGGGCACGTTTTTAGAGGTGTTTTTTTTTCTCCGTTCAATCTAATCAATATTTCTGATGATCGGTGAAAAATTTTGAAAATCTAAAATCACAAATATTTTCTACATAATTTTATTTTTCAAATGAGATATATTATGACATATATACTTTCGAGTTATCCGTTGCATAAATATTCATCATCATTATACAAGTGCAAATATGAAAACTGGACACATCACTCATCCATCTTTTACACGTCTTTAAAAGTGATTTTTTTTCTTCGTTCAATCTAACCAATATTTTTGAAGATCTGTGAGAAATTTTGCAAATCTAAAACCACAAATATTTTTTACACAATTTTATCTTTCAAATGATATCCATGATAACATACTTTTGAGTTATCCATTGCACAAGTATTCATATCTTGTGATGCAAGTATTCATACATCATCAAGAAAGTATTCATCCGCATCGTGCAAGTGTAAATAAAAAAGCTGGACACATCACTCATCCATCTTTTATACGTTTTTAGAGATGGATTCTTTTTTCTCTGTTCAATCTAACTAATATTTCTGATGATCTGTGAGGAATTTTGCAAATCTCAAACCACAAACGTTTTCTACACAATTTTATCTTTCAAATGAGATCAATGATGACATATTTTTGAGTTGTTCGTTGCACAAGTATTAATATCTTGTCACGCAAGTATTCATACCTAAGATAACAAGTATTCATTCATACACGTTAAAATATTCATCTCTAAGATATCAAGTATTTATTTGTATACCTCTATTTTTTTTAAAATTTATTTTTATGTCATTTACTTAGTACGAAGTGGCCTAATTCATCATTAATAAAGCATTGTTCTTTGCAAATAACTCCCTACTTCATGAGAAAGGTGAACATAGACATAAAAGGGATTAATTGCATCCACATATACAAATTATTTTGATATGGTCGAAAGTGATGGTTCTGACTCAGTAGAGGCGTGCTCTAGTATTCATTCATACACGTTGAAGTATTCATTCATACACATTGAAGTATTCATTCCCAATAGAGACGTGCTTGATTGGGATGGAATGACATATTATCTCTGGCAGAATGTTTGCTGAAGTAGGAGCAGCATTAATAGACGGAAAAAATGGAGGCGGAGGTGTAAGAGGGAGGGAGCTTATCGTATTTACCATTTCGAGGTGAGGGTGGGAGGTGGGAGAGGGAGAGAGCTTATCGATGGAAAAACGGAGGAGGTAGCAAAGGTGGGAGAGAGAGGTAGAGGTGGTGGTGAAGTGGGGGAGGCAGAGGTGGGAGAGGGAGGTGGAAGGCGGAGGCGAGAGAGAAAGGCGGAGGCAGAGGTGCGGGAGAGGGAGGTGGGAGAGAAAGATGGAGGTGGAGGTGGGAGAGGGAGGTGGGAGGCGGAGGTGGGAGAGAAACGCGGAGGCGGAGGTGGGAGAGGGAGATGAAAGTAGAAGATGGAGGTGAAAGAGGAAGATCGAGGTGGAAGGGAAAGAGAGAAAGAGAAAAAAAAATAAAGATTATTAGAAATTGTAATTATAGTTAAAATAAAAAGTTAGTTAATTGAGAGATAAAATGAGAAATGAATAGGTAGGGAAACTAATAATTACCCATATTTTTTTTCTTTAATTTTGTTTATACACTTCACTCAAAATTAATAAACTATTTCATCAAATGTTTGATGTGAATCATGCCTTATATAACATGAATTAATATATGTCATTATTAACATTTTTTTTAGGTTTTACTTATTTCAAATATCTATAATATATATTTCTAACTGCTTAATATATATTAACTTTTTCTTTAAAGAAAAAATATTAACTTATTGATTTAGAAAAATATTTTACTCTCATTTTCAACACGTTAAACAAAATATAATGATAATATTCTACCTACCATATGTTACTTTTTGACATGTTTATGATAAGGGTTGACACAGTTTGATTAAGAAAATCATTAATAATTCAGCTCATCTATGAACCAGGTGCAAATGATAATTATTTATACCAGATGCGAGACAAAGAATAAAGGTGATAGAGAATTCAAGTAAATTAATTAGTTTAATTAATTCCCTTTTTCATTATAGCTGGTGTATCAACCTGAACTTTTATCAAATTTCATTGTTATTTTCCAATTTCCTTGCTAAATCGAGATTATACCCTTCAATAATCCAAATATATTGTACCTGTTAATTTGTTGATCCAGTTAAAGCAGATCGCTAGCTCAAGGTGTATGAAAGTTACTTGTTTAGTTTATTAATTTATTATTTCTTGAAAAGAACATGGATTTGTTTATTAATTAATTAATTGACTCACATGCTTGAAGACAAAGTAGTAATTAATTAAAGTGTCAACTCGATGAATTGGAACAATAAGAATCGACTTTAATCATGTATGTAGATGGGCCACGATATGGACCGTTGTTCCCCACCAGAGTAATCATGTATATATGTACATGTAATTAGATTCGTCTCTAAAGAAGAGGAGAGACGACAACTTGATCCTTATTTTTATATGATACGTGTCATTCAGTTATCATCTTCTATTCTTCTTCTACGGGACACACTACAAAAGAATTGTGATAAAGAGTTATTTTATTGTACGTTCATTTTATTCACTTGACCTTTGTATTGGGCCTAGAATGAGCCCAAAATACTAACTGGTTTCGGTCCAACGCAGGCCCACTGAATACCATTTTAGGCCTCTTGCGGTTTGAAAATGAATGCAACAGTAGAGTGAAATGAAAATAATGAGATGTGGCAAGACAATTTAATAGCAATGCCTACGATTCTAAAAAAAGAAAAGAAAGAGAAAATAGCTTTTGTATATTCCTTTTTGTCTTTATATAAAAATATACATTCCTTTCTTTCGTCTTCTTTAATTGAGCGCTTTTGAATCTTTTATGGAGTTTATTTTGTCATGTTGTCACTAAAATTTGATTTCCTTATAAAAAAACAAATGCATCATATATAAAGAAAATATAAAACAAAACAGAATGTATTCTTTGAAAAATCACAAAGTCTTTTCTAGAAGTAAGAAGAGTAGAGAGGGTAACTGTAGGGGTTCGAGCCAGCTGGTCTCCCCCTTCATCTAATCTTTTTACAGCTTCACGGAAAGGCTAAGTGAAATAAAAAGTGAAAACTAAAATCATAGGAACACACAAGGTTTGGTAATTGATAGTAGTCGAGTCAGCTGGCTCCTCTACCAATTCCTCAATCAAAGGATCAAGTTACAAAAAGGAAACCTCCGTTTAATAGAAGTTATGGCATTCATTTGCAAAAATGTCTATAAGATTGAGGGACCTAATTGTAAATTTGGTGAGAAGGAAGGTCCAAATAAAAATGACAGTAGGCATTGTTGCTTATGATCTGTCAAAATAAAGGAATGCAACTAAACAGAACACAATGGTCCTCTTTGCAATTTTCCTTCCAGTCTCTTATCTGACAATATCTTTTGATAGCTTGGGTTTGACCATTTGATGTTCGAGTTCAATTCTTTCTTTCTTTTTTTTTTTTTTTTCTTTTTTACTTGGTTTTGTGTAAACCAACAGCATTGCCACCTCTAAATCCGACCTTGCAATATGATGCCTTGCCCAAGCATAGCCCATATACAGGCATACCAATTGGTTTCCAAGCACTGTAGCAGTGCTCAAAATAAATAAAATCAAAAGTCATGAACTGGTACAAGTAAACCTCTCAAAACAAGAAATAGACCTGTTCTGGTAAACCAGTCAGTGCAGACTGGTACAAGGACCAAAATGGAAAATTGAACTATACTGGCAGATAGAGGACTGAACAATACACAACCTCGACAAAAAATTTACATTTTTACGATTTTATAATCAATTGTTATGAATTTTTAAAGTTCACATCATGAAAACACAAAATCAGTAAGCTTTCAGCTTTCACCATTCTGCCCCTGCATTCAAGAATCTGTTAGGAATAGTTAGAAAATTGCAAAAGCCAAGCTTGTAGATCTGACTTTTCTCTACATTTCCATAAAAGGAAAAAAAAATTTGGCTTTGTAGATTGCCCAGAATGAATTTTTAAAGATTGGTTGTCAGAACAATAACCATCAGCTAATTCAGAAAATACCAGAAAATATTGGATCTGAAAACTTCTGGGCTTGAAGTTCGTGACCTCCTTGAAATTCAGACACCAAGAACACTAAAATTGACCAAATGGTCTGCCATTAGACGAAGATAACAAAACAGGCATGAGGTAAACATGCTGAATATAATCCCAATTTGACAAGAGCATCATGAGCAGACAAGAGAAAGTGGCTTATGAAGAGCATAATTAAATTTGATTTCTTTGTACTTGACCTTTTGAATCATTGCTAACCTGGACATGTTTAAATTAAAACATTGAAATGTAGATAAACTAAGAAGAAATGAAAATAACCAAGCTCTTGAATTAATTGATCTTACAGGATACATTGGATGGATGAAAGGAATTGAATCTTGAAATGATACTTAATAAAGTTCTACTCAAGCACAGTTGACGGTGGAGCGATGCTCTGACCAATCCAACGATCGTCACTCCCTGACAGAGACACTAATGAAATCTCCAAGATTCACTGACACTAGCGATGTACGGCTTTAAGCCCGCTGTGGCCGGAAGCCTTCTCACTGTGCCTATCGGGTCCAAACCCTCTGAAAGAACCAAACCCGTTAAAAGGGGAGCTGATGATGAAACACGAATTTCAACACAGTTCAAAATCTCTCAAACTGGCGGTAAACACGAATTTGCGCGAATATTGAAGCATTCTGATATTTGATAAGAAAACACAAATATAAAAGCCTAATGATTAAACACCGAAAACCCAAATAATTCGCTTCATAGCCCAAATGTAAAAGCCCAATAGCCTAGATGGAGGTTTTAGCCTAGATGGAGGTTTTGTACAAATCTCCAAACCTTCACATAACTCAAAGGCAATCTGAATCTCAAAGCCCAAAAAATAAATAAATAAACCTTTTATAGAGTAAACCCTCTGACACCTCCAAATTCGTACCACAGTCTCTCTAAACTTACAAAGAGGTCCCTACCGCATAAAAACTTCTTCAAAAAAGCTCCTGGAAGCCCAATTTCCAAATTAAACTCTATTTAAATCCAAAATTAGCAGATCAAATTCTTCCCAAATTACAAATAGGCCCCTAGAAGTATAAACAATTGACAAAAAAGCCCTTCTAAGTCCTTTTCGACCATAACTTCTTCGTTTCAAGTCCAAATTGACTCAAACCAGACCCAAATGAACCCAAATTAAATCCCCTACACTTCTAAACTAAAATTGAATATGTTCAAACACTAGCCAAGTCCTGAAATGACCAAAATACCTCTCTTCTTGACTTTTTGATAAAAATAAAAGTGTAAATCATGATATTCAAATATATTTTCAAAAATATGAATCATAAATCAATGTATTTGGTATATTTTGCATGTTTTAAAAATATATATGTGCATCATATCATATATACACACACCTATCTAAAGTCAACCAAATCTGACCAAAGGCAACTAAATTTGTCCAAGGTCAACCAAACCTAACCAAAGTCAACCAAATTTGACCAAATCGTACATTAGCCCTTCTTTACCCCAATTATTATCAATTTTACATCAAAATAGGTACAAATCGTGGAATACCTTGAGGTATTCAGCATAAGACTTGGGATAGTCCGCTAATGTAATTAACGGCGGGAGCTTATGTTCGTCGGGAGACAAACATCCCCACAATCAAACAATACACCATCGACAGATTGATTATGAAACGTAGGTCAGTCAAGGGTGGACCGTAAGGAATAGTGAAAGAAAAAGAAAAAATGTTTCAAGTTCGATGCTTCTCTTCATATCTCAAAAGATGAGAACTGTTGAACCTTGGAATATTTAACCTAGTTGGTACTCCCACATTAGAGCAATTTTTTTGCGCCATACACCTTGATAGCTTTGTATCGATGCTCAGCCACCCGAAACAGTTTGGTTTTTCTAAATACAACTTCTAATTGCATGATTTCCTCCTCATACGACAATTTTCAATGTTATCATGCACAGTTACTTTGTTAGTTTCAATACCTTGATTGGTGCCTATTTTGGAATTGGAGATTTGGATTATGGGTTAAGAGTTCAAACGAACAATGGTTGAGCAAGGAATCCAGCCCGCTATTGTTGAACAAAATTATTGGGCCGTATAGCTGGAGGCCCATTTATTACGACAAGTTATGACTATGACGGTCCAATTTTTTTTTAATCTTAGTGGTATATTCTATAAGCCAGATAAAAGAAAATATATATATATATATATATAGAAATTAAAGAAAAAAAAAAGAGAGAAACATAAATAGTACATTATATTTTTAACTGATAGAATGACAGGTATAATTTCTACTGAGAGTAGAACTAGAGTGTTCTTAAGCTCACCAAAGTGTTTGGTGAGCTTAACTTCAAAACTTATCAAATCGATTTCAAATAACGAATCCGAACCGTTGGAATCCGCCTACCTTACAAGTGATGCGTCTACATGTGAAAATTTTAAACATTCGAATTAATTTAGTATAAAGTCAATCGGTCAAAATCAGAAGGTTAATAAATTAATTTTAGTGCATTCATTTTTTGAATGTTTTTTTACCACTTGACTTTATATTAAATTAATTCGAATGTTTAAAATTTTCACATGTAG
This sequence comes from Carex pumila, assembly GCA_033356055.1. Taxonomy (NCBI): domain Eukaryota; kingdom Viridiplantae; phylum Streptophyta; class Magnoliopsida; order Poales; family Cyperaceae; genus Carex; species Carex pumila. Next base: position 238,739 of record JARJHM010000321.1, on the reverse strand, counting down.
ATGCATCACTCGTAAGGTAGTCGGATTTCAATTGTTCGGATTCATCATTTCAAACTGATTAGATGGATTTTGAAGTTAAGCTCACCAAACACTTTAATGAGCTTAAGAACACCTTAGTTTTACTCTTCTACCGATCCTAAAAATAAAATAAAATTTTAATTGGTAGGAATTCTACCGCTCCAAACTTGTTTATCATTTTTTTTTCTTTTAATTTTTTCTAGTAAAATATAAAATGACTTGATGAAAATAGATAAGAAACCATAAAATTTAAATATAGTAGAAATAGTATATCTATTTTTTGAGAAACTTTTTATATTTTATTAGAAATCTAATATAAGAATTCTCTCAATCTATACATCAGATTAAAAAAAACTATGTTTAAATCAGTAGAATTACTATTAGTTTAAACTTTTTAATTTTTAAGATCGATAAAAATCTTATCAATATTTCTACCAATTAAAAGCATAATGCATTCTTTTTATTTCTCTCTCTTTCATTATTTTTTTTAATTTCTACCGACAAAAAATTTCTATATTCACGGAACTGGTTCTGACATCTGCCAACTTAATCATGAGGTGTTGCATTATTCATCAAAATTAACTGAATTGATTGAATACTCTCTGCATTATGAACATGTGCTCAAGTATCTCTCCATCCAAAAGAATTCAGGTCCTCTACAACGCCACACTGTACTCCACACAATCTTAGCAGTGTTTGAATCTGAATCACAATGAAATGAGGAAAGCAAGAAGTACATCGTTGCAGAGAATCACTGATTCCATCGATCCATGGACTTGTTCTTCGCACATGAAAGGGAATCTCCATTCCCATGGCGCCTAATAATTTTTTTTTTTTTTTTGTCGTATTAAAGTGCAGCTATCATATTCTATTAAAGCCTTAAAGGTCAATTATATAAAATTTTAATATAGATCAATTATATAAAATTTTAATATGAATGTGGAAATTAATTTTACAATACATATAATATTTTATTTTAAATTATAATAAAAATATGTATCAACACATAAATTTATAAAATAAATAGGAATCTTCTACTGATCCGTCTCTATTATTAATTGTAATACTGCGATATTAAATAAATTATTTCCTTTCAGTCGAAATCTATACCTTGTCTCAGTCAAAATAATGATTTTTTTAATTAATGTTTCGTTGTCACGTAAGCATAAAAAAATGACTAGGGCTGCAAACGAATCAAACCAAATCAAACTTAATCCAGTTTGAGTTTGAGTTTGAATAAGATTTGAACTGAACTAGTTTGATTTATTTCAAAATGAACTTCAATTGAATGAGTTAATTGCGAACTATGAATTTTTTCGAATTGACGTCAATCGAATCACGAACATACATATTCTTTTTGTAACCCTAGTTATACCGGTAGTTTATGCATCCCTAGTCATTAGATCTGCCAAAAAAAAATATTTATAAGGATGTACGGCCACAAACCCTTTTTTTTAATTTTTTAATTTTTGTTTCTTTTATTCTCTATTTTTATAAGATTGGAGATATTCATTTTTTTATTTTCTGATTTATATCATTATATGTATGAAGTATTCATTTTTTGATATGTATAGAGATTTGAATTTGAATGGTACATGTTAATTTGAGATTCAAATTTAAATAGTTCATGAAGCAATTTCGAACAAGCTATACTCAGTTCGAGTTTGAATTTGAATAAAATTCAAACCGAACTGATTTGATTTGATTCAGAACAAATAAATTTCGAATTGAATTAATTACGAACTTTTTGTACAGCCCTATCTACAACCAGTAAATTAAGTAAAATGTAAAAATATAAGAAAATCTGCCTAAACGTGCAGACATTATACTTTATTTATTTTTAACAAAAAAAAGAGGTTGTGCACTTGTAAGGGTCAAACTGCAAATAGAAGATGTTTCATAAATAAATGAAGAAATTAATTTCCAGCTTTCTGGCATTCTAACATAAATTGCAGCATAAATTTTTTGGAAGTTGAAGAATTCAGATCTGATTAAAATTTATGAGATAGATTAATAAATAAGCACACAATTTTATAATTTCACGCATGTAGTGATCTGAATTAGTCGTTAGTAATATCTAAAATATTCGAATTGTTAAATGATATATAACAGTGTACGTTGCATGATGTTTCATAATTATAATATGACGATATTTTTTTAACAGCAAAATTGTACTGGATCAATATTGATTTTCTTTCTTTAGATTGTTACAATATTTCGTATTTTTCTGTATATTTTCATCTTTTCTTTTCCAAATAAAAAGAATCTTAGCAAGTAATTATTGCAAGCTTTGAAATTAAGGAATTCAATACAATAGAATTTTCTTCATAGGAATATGAGGAGGATTCAAATACTTTGTTTTTTTTTCATTAATAGTAAAAGAAAAAACAAAATAGGATACAATTTCAGATCATTCAACAAGCCGAGTTAAAGAAGGATGAAGAATCTCCATCAGGGGCGGAATTAGGTTTTCAAACTATGAATGTCAAATACATACAAGGATCAATCATACAAAATTTTCCTTTTGAGAATGAGGATCATACAAAACTTTTCTTCAAAAAATAGAAATCAATTACGCAATACTATGATATTTTACTCTAAATTATATAAAAAAATATATATAAATATAAAAAAGTTAAAAAAAAGGGGTCAATTGATGTCGATATCTCTCATATAAATCTGCATCTGATCCCTACTGCTTCTCCATACAAAAGTTCACTCAATTATTTTCCTACTTAATGGAAATACTGCCTCTATTTCAATCTATTTCTCTAGCTATTACCTAATAGTTGATTCTATCTGATATATTTGAGGAATGACATTATTAAAAATTGGATCAGTTGAAGAATTCAGATCCATTTACTCTACAAGTTAATTAATATGAAGTGGACATATTTAAATTCATGTCAATTTATAATGGATGGTTCGGATTTAATTAATCTGAAGATATGAAGTATTTGTGATAATCTTATCTCGATTTAGAATAGTCGTTACTATCATCGACTCTTACTATCCGCAATATGAAATGCGCTAATCTAGTCGCTATCTACATTGAATATTTCAAGAGTTTATCTAACACCTAATTAAGTTGTCATTTTCTTTCTCTAGAAAGTTGCAATATTTCTTAAATGTTGCGTCTATATCTTTTCATCTTTTATTTTCCTAATAAAATATAGCTAGTAATTATTGCAAGTTTTGAAATGAATTCAACAATAAGATGCTAATTAATTAATTGTTCATATAATTATGTTTTGAAGTAAAAATGTTATTGCTTATAATGTTTGAGAACTAATTCAATAATGTAGAATTTTCTTCATATATGTCGCTGACCTTCAAAAAAGAATTTTCTTCTTATAATAATGAGTCCGCTAGTTTGACATCAGCGTCATATGACACCAACTTTAAAATTTATTAAATAGACTTCAAACGACAAATTTAAACCGTTCAAATTGATTTTACTATATGAGTTATGCGTTTACATGCCAAACTTATTTTTTTTTCGAGTTATTTTAGTACCAAGTCAAGCGGTTAAAAATATTAAAAAATAAAGGCATTAAAATTTACTTAAAAACTCTCATATTTGACAGCTTGACTTGATACTAAATAAATTCAGAAAATTATAAATTTTCGATAGATTTTAAAGTTGGTGTTATATAGACTGAAATGACACTCATATCATACTAACCGGATTCTATAATAATTTGCAATGTTGTAAAAAACATATGTTTAGATCGATTATTTCTGATTATAGTCAATTATTCACAATTAATCATTTGACGGTACCCTATCCAACCAATATCTCATACCGTTATTTACAACACCGATAAGATATTTGTAATAAAGTGTCTTAATAAAATTATGCACAACGTTTACCTCGAGGTGTAGGGGACTATATATAAAAAATTAGTTACCTTGAATGAATATTTAACCCGGTCATGGTTTATATTATCTAGCATTACAATATGCTAGGGGATAATAATATATGTAGGGTAAGGCTATGGTGCTATGGGTTGCATATATAGAGGGCTACAGTGCTATGGCTCAATATTCAAGTTTTCAAAACCCTAACGGTCAATCTTGTTGCGCTTAGGGGCACCTCTAATTGCTCAAAAACTGAAATTAAATTGCAATTGAAAGTAAATAGATGAGTTTAGAGAAATTTGACACGCGGGATGTTAACGGAGTTCGGCAAAACAAAGGCCTACGTCTCCGGGGCGTCGCAACCTCTTTCTAGGTGCGCCTTTCTATTACCCAATATGAAAGGATTACAATTGTGAACCGTGAGCCCTTACAAAATGGGAAGTCACGACCAACGAGAGATGAGTGCCGGCGAGCCCTTACAACCAAGGGAAGTCACACGAACAACTCGAGGTTTGAGCCGGCAAGCCCTTACAAACAAGGGAAGTCACACAAGCTACTCAAGAACAAGAGAAACACTCAATAGATCACTCTAACCTAATCTAGATCAAGATTAGTGAAGTAGGTTTGAGGTTGCTTGAGGGATTTTGAAGTTTTAAGCTCTCACAACAATGGAGTAGGCTAAGCTCTCAGAAAATCGCTTTTGAAATGATTAGGGTCGGCTGAGATGGATTTGAAAGTGATCCCTTCAGTCTATTTATAGTGGCAGCTCAAAAATGAGCTGTTTGACATAAAACGTTACCAACGTTTTATTCAAATACGATTTAGGGTTTTAATTCTCTGACAGCTTAGAAAACGTTACATAACGTTTTATAACCGTTGTAACGTTTTACAAACGTTATAACGGTTGTATAACGTTATAACGTTGTAACTTGATTCTTTTGAGGCTTCTGATTATTATAAAACGTTACCAACGTTTTAAAAACGTTCATAACGTTTTATCTCAATTTAATCAACCTCACACATACTTTACCAAGCATTTGATTTTACAATATGTATTCTTGATAAAGGTCTTCATGATTTCTTCAGTCCAAGCTTATTATTCAACAGTTCTTACTCTTCTTGGACCTACATATTCTCAAAATAGAAGAAATTGTAAAATTCAATAATTGTATGTTTTTGCAAATTAGTCAAATAGACGTAAAAGATTATTGTACGAACAACAAATCTGAACTGTTCATCTTGTTCTCCATATTAATATGTGTTTGGAGACCAAATTTTATAGAAGAAGTGTGTGTGTATATATATATACACTACAAAACCTTGATATACATAGGTTGCCTTTGTGCGGACTCGATCGACCTAAATGAAGAGTGAATGGTGATGTAAGGTGTGGTACTGGTAGTAGTGCATTCAGAGTTTCTGGTGTTTAGTATCTTGTGTAATTAATAGTTCAATAGTCTGGAATACTTATTTTGATTGGTTGTGAACTTTAAAGTAGTGTTTTCTGGTAATGTAATGCAAATGACGTAGCTATTTTAATTTGATGTAAAATTCTAGTAGTATATATGTTAGGTGTTATGTACTAACAGGGACTGGTACCAGTAGTTTGCCTTATTGGTTGGAAAGGTATTTCTTTTTATTTCTAATTGCTGCCCATGTATATATTCTGTTTTAATTATCCAGGAATGCAATGAAAGTTCGATGACCATTGAAATATCAATTGAGCGCATTTCGATGGTTGAGAAATATGTGCTGCTGCATGTTGACAACTTAATTATTCATATGGGAAATTAATAAGCTGTATAGATCAAAGACAAGTTAAAATATGAAACAATTAATAATTGGTTTTAGTAAGACATTAAAATTAAACAATAATTCCACATACAAATTCTCTCCAAAACAAATGCAAAATTTCCTTAAAGAAAAATATTAATCAATCAATGCTCTGACGAGATCTTGTTAATCTTCTAATTTGACATCTTGAAAAAAATATAAATTTCAAATATCCAGAAACAAACGAAAAACAATAACAAACATAAAATTCTGCCTTAAAATATATTAAAAAGTTATGCTAAAAGAAGAACACATTATATTTTTAACCTCTAACGATGTGATAATAATAAATAAAGTTAAATCACATGATGACTTGATTACAAATCTCTTAGGATACTTGAAATTGAGAAATATAACATTAATTGAACAACAACAAACATTAGAAAGATTTTTTCTTTTTTTAAAAAAATAGAAGAAGATGAACAACGAAGCATGCATTCTTTTTTACACTAATATATCTTACCACTAGTACTCATTTTAAAATCTAGATGCATCTATATATTATTGTACATAATCTGATAGCCAAAGCAAGAACAAAAAATATACATGAACTAAGTATAAAGATCAACACCAGCACGTAGAAATTAATGCTATTAAATTCTCATATAGTCCGTCTGTGAAAAGAATAATAGTACAAAAAAGAAAAGACAAATTTAATGGAACATGTACGTACTTGTGGTTTACGTACTTTCCATGTTTACCAAAAAAAAAAAAAAAAAAAGAAAAGGAAAGAATAATATACATGCACACTGCGCCGTATATATTACTAATAATACACGTTTTTCCCAAAAAAGAAAAGTGAAATGAAAAAGTAAGCGGTCACTGTGATAGATATTTACCACTTAATCAAATCAAGAAAATTAATTACCATTTTTCAACTGTCACGTGCTGTAGCTCAGGAGGCAGGCGCACCTCGATTTCTTTATCTACTATATATGAGGTATGTAAGTTTTGGCATGACCCCCTGTGCCACCGTCAAATCTTTGATGTTGCTATTTAAACCAATCACTTCCAAGTTTTGTAGGGCACGGAATCCTTCTAGACAAATTATTGGACCCCTCCCAACCCCAAGACAACGCTTTGTCTCGCAAGCAAAGTTTTTTTAGGCTATTTAACTTTCCAAGCTCCGGCATTGGATTTTGCTTAAGGTTAGAAAAGTAAAGCACAAGTTTAACAAGGTGTGGTGGAAACAACCTAGCCTCTACATTGACATTCTCAGGCCATTTTCCAGCCAATTCTAAGGATTGCAAATTCTGATAATTTGGGAGTGCTTTTGGGTAAACAATCTCCATCGGGAGATAGTCATATGTACAGATCCTTAGGGAGACCAGAAGAGGCAACGTTGGAAGTAGATTGGCTATTGAAACCCATTCGTCAGATCTATTATTAAAATACCTAATTTACGCAGGTTGGGCAACTTCCAATCAAATGCTCCCTCAACTGTTACCCACTCCAGGGTTTGTAGATGGTTCAGATCAATACATTTCGGTAATGGTCTTCTAAAAAAAATCATAGAATTCCGGACATGCCTCAATGTACCAATTGACCAAAAGTCATCACATGGCTCCTTACCCGAAGACTCTCGCACATCCAGAGTTTCCAGACTCCTCATACGATGTAAAGAACACGAGGAGAGGTCAATTTCGCAGTCTCTAATCCCCAAATATTAATACTAATTCCTCATCATCCCAACCCTCTATTTCTAGAACTTTAAGTAGCCTAAAATTAGACCAACGTAAGCCTGTTTTATAATATTCAGGAGACCCAAACAATAGTAAAGAACGGGTATTTCGACCTACATATTTGATGAATTGTGAATTCCTCTCTTCGGCTTGAAGCGAAGCACGTCGGATTATTATATTGGGCTTTGTGTCATTTGATGCATGTGAGAAAACCGTGACAAAGTTTTCATGCCTAGCTTCTTGCATTGCCAATTCACGAAGAATATCATGTACTTTGAAGCACTTGATCGAACCATTCACGGATCGGCTTAATACTTGAACCATACTCCTGAATTAATTTCAGTTTATAAACAAATTAGAAAATACTGAAAGTATTGCAATCATAATTATAAAAGTTTTTATATCCTAACTGGACTAATTAGTTCCTATATTGATAGATAAAATTTATGCTGATTATTAAGATTCACTGAAATTAAAATAAGCAATTAATGAAATTTGTACGGACTTATGGAAATTAGATGTCTTGTAAATTATTTTCTAGATTTCAATAGAAAAAAGTAATATATATTTTTTAAATCCTAATCCCTCAGGCAAAATTATAATTTGGAGCCCTCAATCACAAAAACATCAAATTTTGATTTTATTCTTAGAGCCGTGTTTTATTATCAAATAGTATCTACTATTTTATTCTTAGATTTCAATTGAGAAAGCTTTTGTTCTGTCTATTTTAAAAACAAAATTAAGAACATGCACTTGGTAGAAGGTTTTCCAGAAGAACCTACCTATTAGAGAAGAATTAAATCATAAAGCTAGAAAGAGGTGTATGATACATGTGATAAGAGGTTAAGGAACTTACACTTTTTTTTTTTGTTTGGAAAATAATGGTACTTGCAATAAAGAATGTTAATAAGGCCTCGTAGCCTTTTTTTCATCTTATACTCCACTTCAATTGATTTTTTTTATTTTTTTATACATTTTTACGGAAGATCTCTACTTTCTCTACCTTATTATAATAAATAGAGTGTGTATATATATATCAAGTACACCTGAAGTGTAATCTATGAAGTAGTTAATTAAAAAATGTTTGCAATAATATTGTATAGTTGCCTGAAAAAAAGAAAATATTACCTTTCGGCAAGTTCTTCAAGGCACCCCTCAGCCAACATCTCTATTGTTGTTGTACCCTCGAGGGGTATGAACCCCTCTGCTACCCACATGCTGATCAGACATTTTGCAGAAATCACAGTCTTCTGGAAAACAAGCAAGATATTGGAAACATGCCTTGAGATAATAAGGCATATCGTCGTAGCTCATTGCTAAGATTTGCATGCAGCTACTACCTTCTGAGTGCCAGTTCATTGTTCGCAACACCCTTTCCCATGCAGGGTAGGCCAGTTCTTTGGTTGCAAGGATACCACCTAATACTATCAAAGCCAGAGGTAAACCTTTACATTTCTCTGATAGTTCAGGTGCAAGCTCAAGCAGATCTTTAGGGTATTCTTCACCGGGTTCTTGATAAGGGAAAGCCTTTTTCAGGAGGAGATTTAGGCTTTCCCTTTCATTCAACAAGTTGAGTTCATATGGTGGTATTTTGGAATCAGTTGATTTCGCAACATCGTTAAGCCTAGTAGTCATCAAAACTCGACTAGCATTCTTATCATCAGGCAATATCTCTTTCAGTTCATTCCATAAATCACCCGTCCACACATCATCTAGAATAATCAGATATCTTCGGCCATTTAAACATCTTTTAAGCTCGCTAACATAATAGCTATCATCCCGATCGTTTGGTACGGAATTGTTGTCCTTGCTGATCATCTTTCTCAAGAGATCAGTTAGACTGAACTGTTGAGAGATTGGCAACATTATATGATAGTCGAAATCTGCTTGGGCACTGGTTAAACACAAAAAAATAAAAGATATGTTATTAGATTGATTTCTAGCAAAGTTTCTGAACAATAGTGATTGTTGCAAGCATTTATGACTAAGATATTGAGCAATTGTGCAGTAATTATGATCACTATTAAATCTAAAAAATCGTAATATATAACAATAGTAGTAGTTGATCATTGCTATTTGCAACAACTCTTATTATTATTGTTGTAATTATTTATATCATTAAAACATATATAGTTCAAAAAGAAAAATTTGGACTTGCCTTTTGTATACCATACATGCAAGGGTAGTCTTTCCTAGACCGCCAGCACCCACGATGCTTATGACAGCCCGTCTAGATGTTTCTCCACGGCGCAACAGCTTCAGAATGTTTTCCTTGTCAGATTGCAGGCTGACAACTTCATTTTCGTCTACGTCAGAATATGTAGCTCTTCGAAGAGGCATTTTGACTGCATGTCCCTTGCTCTTGTCTTCCTGTGTTAGGTCTCTGATCCCGTAGGTAACCCTGCTCTTGGAGATCTCTTCGAGTAGATTTTGAATGTCATCGAGCTCATTGCCAAGTTTGTGGTGGAGCTTGTTGTACATCTTCTTGGTGAGGTTCTGAAAAATGCTGGCATCTTCTCGGTGGTAACCTTCAGTTTTGAGAAAGAAGGTATCGATTGCATCCTCGATGCGATAGGCCACATCGCGGAGCTCATTCAGCCAGTTCTGCACTCTCTCATCTCCCTTATGTTTTGAATCGGCATCTATCAGGCAGCACTTGATTCTGATGAGCTCACGCTGCGCCCGTTCAACTTTGTCCCCAACTGCCCCCAAGAACTGTGCTTCATTGGCTATGAAATCATAAAGCTTGCCCAGCACACTCACAACTGCCTCAGCCATTTCACTCTCTTGTTTTCTCTCTTTTGAATAATGTGCACCACTGTAAGAGGATATTATTAGATATAGTGCCCATTAGATGGTCTCATAATATACATAGGCAAGCAGGCTAGAAAGCAAACTGCTACCGTAAGCTAAAAACCATATATTAATTAGATAATTGATGCACATGCATGCTTGAAGTCTTGAAGACAAACGACTAATTAATTAAAGTGCCGATTCGATGAATTAATAATTTAATATTCATAACTTATAGTTCACTACGAATGCACATGCGCGTGGACCGCTGTTTTTGTAAGATTCGTATTAAAAGCGGGGGTGGGGGCAGCTGTGCACCAGCAAACCGCGCATGAACCCAAATATAATTTTTTTTATTTTGGGAGCTGCAAGATTCGAATCCAAGCTATGAAGTTCAGCGCTTGCGCTTCTCCACTACGCCACCTCATTCTTTTTGTTAAATAGAGTATATTTTGATATATAATATATACTTCCGTTATTGTACTCCGTATTTTTTATATTTATATAATTGAATTAATATTATAATTAAATTAATAAAATATATATAAAGGCGTATCGTACCCAGGTTTTTTAAAAATTATCGTATCACCGTATCCGTCTCGTGTTCGATACGATATCTGTATCATATCCGATACGATACCCGTATCCGTATCCATGCAACATAGGTAATCATGTATTCGTCTCTAAAGAAGGGGGGAGACAACAAGTAAAGAATTAGTGCAGCTGTTGTTAAGCAAGGGATAAAGAATACAACTGCTGTTAAGCAAGGGATAAAGAAAGCAATTACTGTTAAGCAAGGAATTTGTATCAATTGTGGAGAAGAAACGAATAAAAAATGATCAATGACAAAAGAAGACTCAATGAACATTATACTTGTCTATGAAAAAAGTTAAGAAGTTGTAAAGGAGGCTCTAAAAATCTTACATAATGTTTTCTGATATTGGAGCTAGCTATGATTGAAATATTAAAATAATATATATATATATATATATATATATATATATATATATATATATATAGAAACATGCTAGCGTGCTATGCATAGCATAGAACCCCTCTATGCAACGGCTTGGATTTTGAGTTTTCAAAATCCTAATGGTCGATCCGAACCGTTCATCTTGTTCTCCATATTAATATGTGTTTGGAGACCAAATTTTACATTTTTTAAAATTTTTTTACTATTTTTTTAGATTTATTGAAAATCGCTGTTTTTTTATGGTACAGATTTGCTGAAAACAGCGATTTTCAATAAATCTAAAGAAATAGTAAAAAACTTCCAAAAAATATAAAATTTGGTCTCCAAACACATATTAGTATGGAGAACAAGATGAACGGTTCGGATTGACCATTAGAATTTTGAAAACTCGAAATCCAAGCCGTTGCATGGAGGGGTTCTATGCTATGCATAGCACGCTAGCATATTCCTATATATATATATAGAGAGAGAGATGGACTTGGGTGAGACGTGGAGTATACGCGTTTGGTGCTCCACGGTACGGTTTAGCCATTTTGAAAATTCAAACAACCGATCCGAACCGTTCATCTTGTTCTCCATATTGAAATGTGTTTGGAGACCAAATTTTACATTTTTTGGAATTTTTTTACTATTTATTAAGCAATTTTGAATGCCGCTGATCTGATGGTTCAGAAAATTTTACTGTTTTTTACTGTTCACAGCAAAACAGCAACTTTCAAAAATGCTTAATAAATAGTAAAAAATTTCCAAAAAATGTAAAAATTAGTCTCCAAGCACATTTCATTATGGATTAAACATCTAACGGTTCAGATCGGTCATTTGGACTTTCAAAATGAAAATACGACGTGAAGTACAAACGGCGTATACACCGCGTCTCACCCAAGTCCATCTCTATATATATATATATATATATATATATATATATAGTATGGCTAAATTGCTACCGGTAGTACTTCGACCTAAGTGCTTACGGGGTTAAATTTTAATATTTGATATTCAAACAACAAATCCAAACCGTTAGATATTCAATCTATATTAAAATGTGCTTGGAGACCAAATTTTACATTTTTGGAATTTTTTTACTATTTATTAAGCTGGTTTGAAAACCGTTGTTTTTATTAAATTTCTGCAGCATTGAAAAACAACAATTTTCAAATCAGCTTGATAAATAGTAAAATTTCCAAAAAATGTAAAATTTGGTCTCCAAGCACATTTTAATATAGATTGAATATCTAACGGTTTGGATTTGTTGTTTGAATATCAAATATTAAAATTTAACCCCGTAAGCACTTAGGTCGAAGTGCTACCGGTAGCAATTTAGCCATACTATATATATATATATATATAGAGAGAGAGAGAGAGAGAGAGAGAGAGAGAGATGGGTTATGGTGCATTGCAATGCATGGAGGGGTTTGTACATTGGACCATAAATCTAAAATTCAAAATCCAAATGACCGATCCAAACCGTTCATCTTGTTCTCCATATTAATGTGCTTGGAGACCAAATTTTACATTTTTCTGAATTTTTTTTACTATTTATTAAGTATTTTACAAAATTGTTGATCCAACGGTGGCTTAACAAAACAGTAAAATCAGCAGCCACCGTTGGATCAACAATTTTGTAAAATACTTAATAAATAGTAAAAAAATTCAGAAAAATGTAAAATTTGGTCTCCAAGCACATATTAATATGGAGAACAAGATGAACGGTTTGGATCGGCCATTTAGATTTTGAATTTTAGATTTATGGTCCAATGCACAAACCCCTACATGCATTGCAATGCACCATAGTCCATCTCTTTCTCTCTCTCTCTCTTTCTATATATATATATATATATATATATATATATATATATATATATATATCTTTGTCAGATTAATGGGGAAATTCATTCCTCTGCACTGGTTTAACCTTATAATTTTTAAATAAGCTACACTTATATATATTTTTTGGATAATAACAAAATATATGTACATGTATGTAGCATAATTGATTAATCAGATAATTTAAATTAATATTTTGTTTATACAACTCAAATCAAAATTAATAAACTATTTCATCAAATGTTTGTTGTGAAGCATGCAGCATATAAAATGAATATGTCATTATTAACATTTTTTTTGAGGTTTTACTAATTTCAAATATCTATAATATATATATTTCTAACTGCTTAATATTAACTTTTTCTTTGAGAAAATAATATGAACTTATGGATTTAGAAAAATATTTTATTCTCATTTTCAACACGTTAAACAAAATATAATTATAATATTCTAACCAAGATATGTCACTTTTTGACACATTTAAGACACAGGTTGACACAATTTTATTAAAACAATCATTAATAATTCAGCTCACCTATGAACCAGGTGCAAATGATAATCATTTATACCAAATGGGAGACAACAAATAACCCTTTAAAGTGATAAAGAATAAAGGTGATAAAGAATATTGCAGGTGCTAGCTAGCTGTAAAGAATAAAGGTGATAAAGAATAAAGGCGATTAAGATATGATTGTAACACATAGATTATAGATGTGGTGTCAATCTCCACTAGTACAGAAATGCAAAGAAACCCTTTAAAGTGATAAAGAATCTTGCAGATGCTAGCTAGCTGTAAGAATAAAGGTTATAAAGAATATTGTAGGTGCTAGCTAGCTATAAAGAATAAGAGTGAGTCTATGGTACTATGTATATCACGGTTTGTTACCGTGTTACGGCTAAATATTCGAGTTTTTAAATTCTAACGGTCGATCCGAACTGTTCATCTTGTTCTCCATATTGATATGTGTTTGGAGACCAAATTTTACATTTATTTTAAATTTGTTTACTATTTTTTTAGATTTATTGAAAATCACTGTTTTTGGATGGTCCAGAATTTTCAGATCAAGTGATTTTCTAAATATCTAAAAAAATAGTAAAAATTTTTAAAAAAATGTAAAATTTGGTCTCCAAACACATATTAATATGGAGAACAAGATGAACGGTTCGGATCGACCGTTAGAATTTAAAAACTCGAATATTTAGCTATAGTACGGTAACAAACTGTGATATACATAGTACCATAGACTCACTCAAAGAATAAAGGTGATAAAGAATAAAAGCGATTAATATATTATTGTAACCCATAGATTATAGATGTGGTGTCAATCTCCACTAGTACAGAAATGCAAAGAAACCCTTTAAAGTGATAAAGAATCTTGCATATGCTAGCTAGCTGTAAGAATAAAGGTGATAAAGAATATTGTAGGTTCTAGCTAGCTGTAAAGAATAAAGGCGATTAAGATATGATTGTAACACACGGGCACCCCCTCCTTAGGGTGATAGATTAAAAATTTAATCTTTGTTAAGGAGTATGTGTTCGGCAACTTCCTAGAGATTAATATTGTGAATGAGTGTGAATGAAAGCATGTCTTAGCTTGAAAAGACCAAATTGTCCTTTACAGTGTCCTTTTTATAAGACAAGCATTATTATTGCATGAACAGATTTGAATATGATTCTTATTATGAGAAGAGTAATTAACTAAAATTAACAAAAATTTATAAAAGACAAACATATTAATAAAACAATAATTACATATGCTAAATAATATCATAGCTAGTGCCATTTAGCTTAAAAATCTGAAATTGCAATTAAATCAAAGTAATTAATTTCAACTAATTATATCCACATATTCTGAAAAAAAATCTGAAATCACTTGTGTATAGTAAAATAGTGTATCAGTTCAGATTTGAATACTTATTTATATATTGCTTGATACTAATAACAAAAAAACAAAATAACAAAAACTATGAAATAATCATCTAAGAGCAATAACATATTTCAACTGAAATGCTTCTAAATTGCTTGATACTATAACAAGTACAGTGAATTGGTACCAAGCCAGTACCAACCTACTTTCAATCTTACAAACCACAAGTCAGTGCATTTACACTAGATTTCGTCTATACTGAGATAATCCTTCTAATCATCAACTATGCAAAATATGACCAAAAATATAAAACAAATAAGTCTGACAAACAAAAGATGCCACTTTTCCATAAAGGTCCACAAAAGAAGCAAAATAACAAAAACCATGAAATCAACATCTAAGAACAATTAAATTAGAAAAAGAGCTTAATTTCTACAACTTAATTTGACAGTTTCTGATGCGGCTTTGAATATTCTCCCACAATGCGTTCCTAATACATGTTCGAAGCAAGTCTCCAAGTTGTGTTTCATTGAGTCCCATAGTTACTCCAGATTGCTCAAGAGCTTTAGAATATGCTACAAGATGGGTACCATATATACTAGTCATCTGATTACACTTTCACGTGAAAATAGTTTAAAACAAAAGTAAAATTTTGCCTAAAATGTATAGATTGCAACACGTGTTTCTTATGAGAAATCACACTATCAACTTAATCATGCACTAAAAAGTATAATTTTGCATATTACTGGAATATCAATTTGATAGGATGAGGTTTGATTTGAACCTGAACAAGTACAAAAATAAAGGGTATGGCCTTACATATATTCATGAATTAAAATGAACAACAATTTTAGTTGAAATCAAACTCGAACCTCTCAGTTATGTACCAAATAAAGCACGCAGTACAAAAGATTCAAAACTTCCTTATGCTACTGTACGCTAGGGGTAACACTGACAAAGGAAAGGTGCAACACGGACAGTGGAATCAACAACTGCTGCTATACTGGCACAACCAACTTGGTACCGAACTGGTACTGACAGGGTGAGTAGTAGTTTGGAGGAGGAAAATAAATCCAGGGGCCTTTTTGCAAAACTATGACTCTTGGCTAGTGTGGGAAAAATGGCACAGTAACAGCACAGCACGTGTTACTGTTCCGTGCCGTGCCTCGTGTGTCGCGTGCCATGCCCATTCGCGTGTCGTGTTCACCATTTGACATTTTGGTCACGGCACGGCACGCAAAAAATCCGGATATGGCACGGCACGGCACGTAATCACGCAAGTCACGTGTAATTAGGACCGTTAGATCTTAATCAAATGGTGAATCTAGAAAAAACTAACTTAAATTATGAAAAAATAGTTAAACGTGAGAAACGTGATTAGTTACATTTGGACACGGCACGCGAGTCATGCCATGACTCGCGTGCCGTGTCCACCCCTTGACATTTTGATTACGGCACGGCAAGAGTCACTGTTCACTTGGTCACGGCACAACACAAGACCAAAGTCACGGCATGTTAGACACGGCACGTTTTTTCCACTCTACTCTTGGCTCAATGCTGCTGGCATGTCTTTTTCTATTTATTTTCGTTTTTTTTTTTTTTTACTTTTTCTGATTTACTGCTTTCTATGATTTAATCATCTACTTTTCAAAGCTCAATTGTTTGAGCATTTACATTTTCATCATATTTTTACAAAACTCCTGTAATCTTTTACCATTCAATGAAATTAAATGTAAATGTGGGCTTGACTCACATTTTTTCTTAAAAAAAAAAAAAATTCAAAACTTCTATGTAAGAAATATGAACACAAGAATGCAAGATCATGTACTATCGTACGTATGCCCAAAATAGATCCAACACAGTACAATTGTTTATTGGTATCATGAATTAAGTATACTAAACAAATCATTATCAAACTTTCTCATTTCAATTTAATTGAAGAGCAAAAATCGCAAGTCAACAATTATTCACTCAATCAATCAAAGTAAGGTACGAAGGGAGAAGGGTGCATTTACCTGATTGTGCCTTAAACTGACATCTGGAGAGAAGAGGGCTTAGAAGACTGAGAAGAGATGACAATTACGGTGTCAATAGAGAGAGCATTTCACTGTGAGCGCGATAGAGCTGTCGGATCGAAGTGTCGGTTTCTCGATCACCGTCAATAAGAAGCGCCTCTTTTCTTTCCTGCGTCTAGGGAACCGTCCGCGCAGGTGAGAAGAAAGATAATATAAAATGAAAAAGAATGAGGGCTCCTTAAGGCCTCAACTTTTGAGGGCAAATTTGTCCGAAATTTCAGAATTTGGTTCTAAGGAGGCATCAAAGGAGACCAAATTGTTAAGAGAAGAAAATGATTCCTTAGTTAAGGAAGTAAATAATCTCAACTAAGGTAACTTTGTTCGGAGAGATTAAGCTTTAAGGAGCATTAAGGAGGGCTAAATTTCTGCACCGAACATGTACCACTAGTACAGAAATGCAAAGCTTACACTAATATCGTTTATAGCAAATAGATTTATAGATGTGGTTCTTCTTTATTTGCACAAATCTGAAATCCGTCTTCTTCAAATTTTTGTAAAAAAAATTTAGTTGTTATTTGCAAAATTGATGAAGTCAAAACATATAGCGAAAATGACTATTTTTTTTTCCGGAAAATGACGAAAAGGGAATGAAAAGTAGCCATTTTTTTTAATTATTTATCGCAAACGTGTTTTTAGATGTTTTTGGCAAGTTTTGGAGAAAGTCGTCATTTTAGAGAAAAAAACATAGCAAAATGTCGTATTTAGGTGATTTCTGAGGATAGCGTCTAAAATCAGGCATTTCATCGAGTATGCAAACACCTCACATAAAGTGCACAATATGTAAAATGACGAAATATCAAGAAAATCCTCTAAGTCAGAATATGTGCAGCATCATCTATGCCGTATGCGGTATATATAGCCTTAGGCCGCATGATCCATGGACTGTCCTATTTTGGGCTTTCTGATGGGTCTTCTAAAAGAATGTGTTTTTCTGATGGACCTTCTAGAGGAATACTTTTTTCTTGGAAGCTAAGCTATTTTTGAAAGATGATGGGTGTGCTCCATGCCCTCCATGATCCCATGATCTCTATTATTCCCTCGACCTTATTCACTCATTTTAGAAATAATATAAATACTGCTCTTGTATTTGAATTTAATGTGCGTGTTTTAATTTCTCTTGTATTTGAAAGTTTGGGTCCGTTTTGGGAGAGAGAAACATCACTCTTTGACCCGTTTTTCGGCCCGTTATTTTTTCTTTCAGCCCAATTGTTTTATTTTTTCTAGCCCAAACTTCTGTTCTCTTTTTTCTTGGGTTCGTTCCAACGGAGCGCCTTTTTCATTCCTTCCTTCATCGCCTTTTCTCACTCAAGTGATCCTTATCCTCGAGGTACCATAATATTTCAATTTAGATCTTAACTGTTCGATCAGAATATTTCGAGATCCAGCAGCCCTTTTTCTCTCATTTTTGTTCGGTAGGGTAAAAAATTATTGATTTGGAAATGACGGTACCACAAGGAAAAAAACATTCGAATTTTTTTCGCGTTTAATTCGCGAATAAAAAGTATTATACTTTTTTTTGCGTTTTATTAGGTGTTCAGGTATGGAAACATAAAAAAATAAATAAAACACAAATAATTTGCAAATTAAACGCAAATTGTTTTGGTATTTTTTTCGTTTTATTCAATAATAAAACGTATTATACGTTTTTTGCGTTTTATTCGGTATTTAGTTCGAAAACGTTTAAAAAAAAGCAAAAAATTCATGAATTAAACGCAAGTTGTTTGACTACATTAAACGTGAGTTGTTCGTTTGCATTAAGATTCATGAATTAAATGTGAGTTGACACGAGGAGTAATTGGGTGAGAGACGAGCACCCTGATTCGACTAGCAGTTTGTTCAACCGCATTAAGATCAGCATCGTGCATGCCAGAATCACGACAGCTGGTACTTCAAACTGTAATTGTCTCCAAGGTTTTGTCTGAACAGTTTTTTAGATTGTACAGTGACAATTTTTTTTTGTTTCAAGTTAGGTCTAGTTTTTGAAATTCAATATATTTGATCTTTATATGTAAAGAGTCTCTTATTCTGAGTGCATTATTGATGGGTCAAAATCCGAGCTAATAATATTTATAATCTTAATTGTCTACTCTACTATCAATTCACAAGCACATGAATCAATCGTATAGTATAGATCGGGGTGTCGATCCACAGGGATGATGTATTAAGATATCTAATTGCAAAATCAAGTCTAAGTTAATGGTCTTTTTAGGTTGATTTGGTTGTTTGTTTAGTTGGTTGATTAGTTGTTTGGTTGTAATGTTCAGTTCCAATAAATTGAAAGTTGATTAATTGGTAGATAAGAGATAAGGCTTCTAGGGATCAAACATTATATCATTCAAATGAGTTTAATCTAAGTCTGGTTAAGTGAACAGTTGCATGTGATTCTGTCATCATCCGCATGCTACTGCGTGAATCTGCAAAAGTAAAGTTAGTCGATCACATGCGGTTCTGTCACCATCCGCATGCAACTGTGCAAACTATACAAACCTAGTTCTCACTTCAGTCGGAATCATACACAGTTTTATCAGGACCGCACACGCCATGTACTGGTACAAAATGCAATATGAGGGCTGCTAATCATGTCATAGTGTTAATCACTGTTACGTTACAACACCCTAACTGAGTAGGACTGGTAAGGGGATGGTATCCTAGCCTCACCCTAAACAATTACATAAACGATCTATGATAAGTCTCAATTATCAAAACTAGAAGGTTTTAAGTTCATAGTTACATCCTTCCTATATTCCTTATGTACTTGCAATAACCGAGATTACCCTACTATCAGTTTATCGAATGCGATATTCGTCTGCAGATCAATATTCCAATAGAATTCTAATTGAAGTTCGGATCACAAGAGATCAACTATTATGTCTATTTCTCTTATTGGATCTATGATAATTATACTCTATTCCTATTGGTCAACCCTATACGCCTACCATGGAGTGTACATCTCCATACTGTCGAAGTTAAAACGCAACCAAATAGATAGTGATATAAAGAATAAACTCAAATAGAATTCAGATCAAGCACAAATGATAAATATAAATAAAACCATTATATTAACTCATAAGAATTCAAGATTACATGTCTTCACCTTAGAAAATGGTTACTTAGCCACTCATGACGAGTTCAACAGCAAAAGAGACAAAAGACATAAAGAAAGAGAACAAAAGAGAAAGATGGAAGGAGTACACCTATACAATCATTCTTCTCATGCACGCTGTCTTCAGTTCCTGCCTCTTCCTTCTCTTCTATTGGAGACTTTGCTATTTTACTATTCTATCCTTTGTAAATTACATAGTCTTCCTTTATAGAAATCCTAGATCTAATCTATCATATTCTTCATGGAAAGTGGTGTTCTCTGAACTGGAATGATGGGTTGTGATCCAGATACCAAGTGGTATTCGTTTGGGTGCTTATATAGGGCTTAAACCCTGACTTAGATCTGTAACTGCTGTTCTGGCAGTTATTCTGTGCGGATGACTGAGTCGCATGCGGTTCACCTATCGGTCGCACGGCTGGCACAAAATTGTATGCAGTCGCTCTCTGGTAGCATGCGGATGAGGGCGTCCGCACGCCCTGGGCTGAGTCTCTAAACTGATGCGTTTTCTGCTCTTTTTAGCCCAAATAATGCTGATAATCTGCAATTCTCTAAAATCAAGTGAAATAGCAAAAAGTAATATGATTTTATAGAAAATAAGTAAATGTGATTCGATAATTGACAATATTTTAGGTTAAGTGATAGGGTAAATCATTAATTATTTTATCCTTATCACACCCCCAAGCTTAAACCTTTGTTCATCTTGAACAAATAATCTGAGGATTTATTCGTCCCCGAATAAATACGAAGATTCTACGAATGTGCTAGATTTGATTGTCCCCAAGCAAATCTAGACAATTCGTTCCCGGATCACATACTCACTAAGTCCAAGGCCAGTTTGAATACTAAAACATTACCATACCGAACTACAAGACTTGTCAAATTACTTTGGATCCGGATTTACCATGAAATTGTTTACTTAAAACCCTAGTTTTTGTACTTGAACAAAAAACTTAAAAAAATAGAAACTTTTGCATTCACAACACAATTTTTGATTTTAATTGGAATTTTTCAGAAATAAAGATTTTAAAAATCATCACGATAAAGAAAACTATAAAACGGATTAATATCGATTTCACCTCTCCCCTTATACCTTGATCCCTTTTTCGACCATACTAATAAAGTTTGGGACAAAACTAAAAGGCTAAGTGTGTTAGTAGGACATGATTAAAAAGTAAAGTAAATAACAAAAGTAAAAATCCACCATCTCACTTGTTCAGGTTTTATCCTTCTAGCGCATAGATACAAACTAGAAGTTATGCATTTCGAATGTATCTAAGGATTTCATCGGGCCCTAGATCAAGCCGGGTGGAGGGGAGACCTTTCGAGCCTATTGACAACCATTCTTATGTAGGCGCTCTCACTCATTTTTCTATCTCCACCTTTTTATTCATATTTTTAGATTTTTATATTTTCTGATTTTTTTTGCGTTTTTGTGTTTTCTGATTTTTTTTTTGTATTTTCTTGTATTTTTGAAAAAATAAATAAATGTAAAAATGTAAAGTACAAATCATGCTTATTATGAATACACACAATTTCTAAATACATATATCTAGAAATTATCCTTAGATTTTGTCAAATTATCAGAGTCAAAGTTTCAAGAGAGTATAATTTGAAATATTTTTCATTTTATAGAAATCCTCGTACACAAAATTTCTAATAAATTTATTTTCAAAATATTATTTTCAATCTAAAATATGTTGTTAGTCAAAGTTTTTCTAATCCTAAAAATCCTCATTCAAGTTTCTTGGAGACTGTATATTTTAGGGTTTGACTCGACAAATCTCATTCAAATCTTTTTCTTTCACAATTCAACAAGTGTAGGCTCATTAAACCTAAATGAAATTTGCTGAAAATTAAACATGCACGACAAAGACCATAGGAAACATCCTAACAAGTCTATTTATAATTTTTTTTACAAATGAAAGGGAATCTCCATTCCCATGGCACCTAATAATTTTTTTTTTAATTTTGTCGTATTGAAGCGCAGCCTATTTATAATTTTCTTTTGTCAATCAGCGGCGCAGTTATCATATTGTATTAAAGCTTAGAGATCAATTATATAAAATTTTAATATGAATATGAAGATTAATTTTACAGTACACATAACATTTTAATTTAAATTATAATAAAAATTATGTTTAAACACACAAATTTATAAAATAAGTAGGAATCGGTTGACCCCATTTTCTTTTACTGATCCGTACGTCTCTATTATTAATTGTAATATTGCAATATTAAATAAATTAGTTCCTTTCAGTCGAAATCTGTACCTTGTCTCAGTCAGAATAATGATTTTTTTAATTAATGTTTCGTTGTCATATAAGCATAAAAAAATAATTTACGACCATTTAAGTAAAATGTAAAAAGAAAGTAAAACTTCCTAAACGTGCAGACATTATACTATTCATTTTTCCATTTTTGATTTACCAGTATGATTCTCAGTGCTATATTGACTTAATAACACTTTATTGTTTATTATTTTTAATTTTACAAAATTCAAAATTCCATTGGGGCCGGTGTTTCAGGAAGGCAACCACCCCCCCCCCCCCCCCCCCCCCCCCCCCAAACTGCTTACAGGGTGGTTAAAGATGATCAGTACTGTGGCGAATTAAAAGTTTCACTTACCTTCATTCCCTCTCTAAGTTACCTCTCTCACCTTTTAATTAGACCCTAGGCCTGAATAAAACATGAATTATTCGCGAGAAAGACATGAAATTTTTTTTTTCTTCCTTGTTGTACTGAATTATTTCCGAATCACGAATTTTTGATCCTACCAAACCGAACCAGAACTATTTGTTTGTCACTGTGCTCTGAATAAGAGACTCTTTACTTTCTTTTTGAATTTACCTCTACATATAAAGATCAAATATATCGAATTTCAAAAACAAGACATCGTATCCTCTGATTAATGTGTAAGGTGGGTTGCACTACTTTACGGTTTCAGATTAACAAAAAAAATAGTGTCTATTCGAGATGGTATAGGACCAGTATTATTTGTACTTTGAAATTCATGCAGAGTAAAAAAAAACAGTCCGGATTCACTAATTCTAAAATATTTCCTTTTTACGGTACCTGAGATGATCAGAATTCCATCGGTATTGGAGAGGATACAGACTCACCAACCCACCTGAATTTGATCAAGTATCCTCTCCAATATGTGTAAAAGATTCTATTCACTTTACCCTCAGCCGCTTTGAGCTTCGAGCTAGCACAAGGGGCAATATTATTGGGCTTTGACATTCGTGCAATGTAAAAAAGAACGGTATGGATCCACTAATTATAAAATATTTTCTTTTATGGTATCGGGGAGGATGTGAATTCCTTGAATTCTTTCAATTTTACTAGATTTTCCTTTTATTTCCAGATTTTCTACAAATATAACTATGTAATCATATATGTAACAAGTCCAAAGCACTGCTGAAACGGATAGGAATAATTCGTTCGCTACAATGTATTACCATAGTTCATTCTATAATTTTCTGTACATTGGCTCCAATGAATACCACCTCGCGTAGCTCTGATAGAGAGAGGGGGGCTACCTAAGGGTTTTTCTAAAAAAAAAAAAATAGAGAGGGGTTTTTCATAATTTTGAAGAAACTTTGCTTCTATTAATTGAGAAAACAATGAGACGTACGCGAGAGAAATGCTATCATAGATACACTTAACAAAAAAAATGAACTTTTACAGAAGTACTGTCAAATCCTAGATCTGATAATGCGAACTGAAATCGCAATTGAGCCGTAAAGACAGTTTTTTGGACGAATTTCAGAATCTGAGCTGAAGCTCAGCGATAATGGTGAAAGAGAGAAATTGAGTAAATTGAAAAAGTTTGTTATTTCATTTTTTGATCCAATCTGTTACAAACATCAGCCTTATATAGGCGAAGGTATCTGAAAAAGAATTACAATTTTCTACTTAGCGGATGCATCAAATGCATAACGGCATGACACTTCAGCCCTAACGTGGCATCGTCCGCTTATTTGACAACTAACTAACGAACTTTAATTTCTTCAACGGTCTCTTTTGTTTTAAACGCTCAGGCCCCACTGCTCAGTGACTCCTCTTTTAATTTGTTGCTGCCCTGATCGCTGACCGTTCTGCCCCTATTACCTTCTCCTTCTCCAATTCCTTTGACCAGGTCAAAATTAACCTGAATTGCCCCCAAATCAGCTCCAGTAGCTGACAATCCTCCTTCCTTGAAACTTTTCTCGACCTCGAGAATAAAGTCTGGTTATCGTGTTGCCATTCTCGTGTAGTCCTCCCAAGTTGCGTCTTCAATTTCTTGGCCTCGCCACTGAATCAGCAATTGGGTGATAGCGACATTTCGCCTCTTCACCATTCTACGAGCTATAATTGCTTGGGGAATTAGGAGAGTTTCTGGCTGTGGTTCCAATAATGGTAGAATAGGTGAAACTGCTTGATCCCGACCTACTCTAGCTTTAAGCAAGGACACATGGAATACTAGGTGAACGGAGGAACCTTCTGGCAGGTTGAGGCGGTACGCACATGCACCGATTTTCTTCAATACTTCAAAGGGGCCAAAGAATTTTGGGTTAAGTTTATGATTGCCTGCTCCTGCCACCAATACTTGCCTATAAGCCTGTAGTTTGAGATACACCCAATCTCCCTTTTCAAATTTTCGTTCACTACGATTCTTGTCTGCATAAAGCTTCATTCTTTCTTGGGCTTTAATCAGGTTTGACTTCAATTGGGACATGGTACCCTAACGATCTCTCATGAGTGTGTTTACTGCCTCAACTTGACTTTTAGGGATGCTGCCTAGACCCAGCTGTGGGGGAAGATACCCATAGAGAGCCTCAAAAGGACTGAGCTTGGTAGTGCGATGATAGGTGCTGTTGTACCACCATTCTACAAGCGACAGGTAATTTCCCCATTCCTTCTGTTTATCACAAACCATACTCCTCAAATAGGCTTCTAAACACTGGTTCACCCTTTCTGTTTGTCCATCTGTTTGGGGATGATAGGCAGTGCTCATATTGAGCTTTACCCCCACTTTTTGCATCAGTTCTTGCCAGAAACGGTTGGTAAAGATTGGGTCCCTATCAGTGATGATGTTTTGAGGCAGCCCATGATGTTTATACACATGATCCAGGAAAGCTTGAGCAACATCAATGGCATGGTAAGGGTGGGCTAGTGCTATGAAATGGGCGTACTTCGTTAATCTGTCGACCACCACCATAATAACCTCTTTACCCTTAGATTTTGGCAACCCGTTTATGAAATCCATCCCAACACTAGTCCAAGGTTCTGCTGGCACAGGTAAGGGTTGTAACAATCCTGGAATCGCGACATGTTCTCCTTTGTTGATTTGACAGTTGTCACAATTTTGGATGAAGTGATGAATATCATCCTTCATATTAGGCCAGTAGAACATCTTCTTTACTCTATGGTAAGTAGCAATTATACCAGAGTGACCACCAACAGTTGAATCATGCAGTTCTTTGATAATCATCTCCCTCCAATTACCCTTGTTGCCCACACAGATTCTCCCTTTCCACCTAATTATTCCCATGTGTTGAGAGAGATGCTTGCCTTCAGTTTGAGTGGTGCTGCCTGAACTGTCAGTGCTCTTGTTCTGAAGTTGTTGTAATAACCCTTCAATCCACTTGTCATGCTGATAGCTGTTCTGCACTTCTTCCATCCACTATGGTTTGAGCTCAACTATAGCATTTAAACCTACATCACACACACACATTAATTCTGTTGTATTGTTCACCCTTGAGAGAGCATCTGCCACCTTATTTTCACTGTCTTTCTTGTATTCTATCACATAGTCCAGCCCTAAGAGTTTACTCAAACCCTTATGCTGAATGGAAGTGTTGAGTTTCTGCTCTAAAAGGTATTTCAAACTGATGTGGTTAGTTCTAATTACAAATCTACCCCCCATTAGGTAGTGCCTCCATTTCACCACGACTGATATTAAAGCTAGGAGTTCTTTCTCATAGGTAGATAGGTTTTTATTTTTTTGTCCCAGTTTTTTGCTGAAATAGGCTAGTGGTTGTTTCCCTTACATGAGTGCTGCACCTATACCATCATTACAGGCATCAGTCTCAATGGTGAATGTTTTTGAGAAATCTGGCAAGGCCAACACAGGGGCTTGGGTCATAGCTCTTTTCAATTGGTCAAAGGCCTCCATAGCTTCTGTACTCCATTTAAAAACATCTTTCTTTAATAACTCAGTAAAGGGTTTTGAAATCAGCCCATAATTTCTCACAAATTTTCTGTAATACCCAGTAAGACCAAGAAATCCCCTCAATTCTTTGACTGTCTTTGGTACCGGTCATTTGACCATGGCTTCAATTTTTTTACTATCAGTTGCTACTCCTCCCTTAGCAATGATAAAACCCAAATATTCAATATTTTCCACACCAAAATCACACTTGCTCCTTTTCACATACAACTGATTCTCTCTAAGAACCTGAAAAACTAGATTCAGATGTTCTAGATGGGTTTCATGGTTTTGGCTGTAGATGAGAATATCATCAAAGAATACCAGAACAAAATTTCTCAAGTAGGGTTTGAAGAGGGAATTCATGAGAGATTGGAAAGTAGCAGGGGCATTTGTTAATCCAAAAGGCATGACATTGAATTCATATAACCCTTCATGTGTTTGGAAGGCTGTCTTCAACCTATCTTTCCCAAACATTCTGATTTGGTGGTATCCAGCCCTCAGGTCCAGCTTAGAGAATATGGTCGCATGCTTAAACTCATCTAGGAGATCATCAATTACTGGTATAGGGAACTTGTTCTTGACAGTGTTGTCATTAAGTTTTCTATAGTCTACACACATTCTCCATGTTCCATCTTTCTTCTTAACCAACAATATAGGAGAAGAGTAAGGGCTAGTAGATGGTTGAATGAAACAGTTCTTCATGAGCTCTTCTATAATCTTCTCAATTTCCAACCTCTGAAAATAAGAAAATCTATAAGGTCTGAGATTTATTACTTTGTTTTCATCTTTGAGAGGTATTCTGTGGTCTACTTCTCTAACTGGTGGTAGCCCCACTGGTTCTTGAAACAAGTCAGAATACTCATCTAGAACTTTTTGAATTGAAGGTGCTACTTGCCTCTCCTCTTGTTGTTCATGTGCCTCTAAGCTGAACAAATGTGCCAATATTACCTGGCTTCCCTTCTTTTTCTCCTTTTCGACATTAATGGTTTGCTCACACATTCTCACCTTGGCCACTGCACTCTCAACTTTCAGAAAAACTGATTTGCCTTTACTGTTAAAGCTCACACTTCCTTCCAAGTAATTCTTAGTTATGGGTCCAAATTGAGACAACCAATCTACCCCTAGAATTATATCAAATCCAGCTACATCCAATCCCATTAGACTGGCTTCCAGCTCAACACCTTGTATGGTGAACTTTAGGTGAGGGCATTTTAAATTTGAGATCATTTTTGCACCATTTGCAACTCCTACTGATATAGGTTTCATGGCTTCAGTTTTGAGTTCTAACATTTCAATTAGGGTAGGGTTAATGAAAGAATGAGTACTTCCCCCATCCAAGAAAATACAAACAGGGTGTTGACCAATATACCCCTTGAACTGTAGTGTACCATTATTCTTACAATGGCCATGAGTACACAAAGAAATAGTGGCTTGTTCTTCCTCTTCACTTTCTTCTTCTTTCCTCTCATCTGTTTCAGTGATTTCATTGTCAGGTTCTCCACTCCCTTGCTCCATCTCCTCTTCTTCTTCCTCCTCCCTAGCTTCCATAGTATGTAGAGTTTTATTCCCACATTTATGCCCTATGTAATACTTGTCCCCACACTTGAAACAAAGACCCTTGGTTCTCATTTCTTCCATAGTCATGGTTTTGGTACTACTGGCACTAGCTTTTGAGTTGCTGTTATCACTCCATTTTTTAACACCTACATCACTGTTTTTACCAAATTTCTGGTTTTGAGAAGGTGGGTTTGGATACTGGTATTGCTGATTTTTAACTGAGCCACTGAATCTCTTGCTTCCTCCCAATACAAGCTCTATTTTTCTTGCATATCTAATGGATGCCTTGAGTGTAGAGGGTTCAAAGAGGTCAATGGTATTTCTTATATCCTCTCTCAATCCACTCATGAAACACCCGACATAGAATTCATCACTAGCATCAATCTGCCCTTTCCCAATCAATCTTGATTTTGCTCTTAGGAAGTTCTTTGCATAATCATCCACCCTTCCTACTTGATGAATTCTTTTGAACTCATCGATTGGGTTCCCTTTTGTTTCAGCAAAGAAATCCATTACCTCTTCAACGAAAGAAGGCCATGAAGGCAATTTCTTTGAATTCTTGACTGCCTTATACCATGCCTAGGAATCCATTACCTCATCATCGTCATCCTTGCTTTATACATCTCAAGAATCTGGTACAGCTCAAAATACTGTTCACATTCTTCAATCCAATCTACTGGATCTTCTCCATCAAATACAGGGAAATCAAGCCTAGGAATATAACACCTTTGACTTTGAGAATGGGTATCACCTTTGCCTTTGCCTTTTTATGGTTGAGGACCTTCAGTCTCCTCCATCTCTTCATCAAATGTATCTAGAGGCCGCTTAGGTTGTGGATTGCTTGTGTGTATCGCATCACTGTTCTCCCCAGCCTCAGCATTACTGCGCTCCATCAGAACCTCCAGCATATGCACCACCTTGCTGTGATTATCATCCAGTTTAGTCTCCACTTGATAGATCTTTGATTTCAATTCCTTTTGAGACAATTCAGACTTCGACTCTAGTCTTGTGAGTTGATCGTTGAGATTTTCTATTTCCATCTCCTGCTCTTCATCCACTGATGCTGAACTTCGAGTTCTACCGGCCATGGCCGATCTCTTACCCTTCTTGGGACGTGACTTCCCCAGCTGCGATCTTGATGCTCTGATACCACTTGTCAGATCCTAGATCTGATAATGCGAACTGAAATAGCAATTGAGCCATAAAGACAGCTTCTTGGACGAATTTCAGAATCTGAGCTGAAGCTCAGCGATAATGGTGAAAGAGAGAAATTGAGTAAATTAGAAAAGTTTGTTATTTCATTTCTTGATCCAATATGTTACAAACATCAGCCTTATATAGGCGAAGGTATCTAAAAAGGGTAAATAGAAAAAGTTTTAAAAGTCTGATTAGCCAAAACATTTTAAACATCGCAAATTAAAGAATGCTTTCAAGAAAAAGTCTGATTTTACAAACTACAATAGTTGTTTTAACATTTTTGTTTACTTGCTTTAATAACTTGACAGCATGTGTGCTGATATCTGTGCTGATGAGGTAAATGTATATTGAAACCTTGTGTTTTAGAGATATATCTGAAATGCTCTCTAAGAAATATAGAATGTTTTCAAGTCTTGACTCATGGAATGTTTTCAAGTCTTGACACATGGAATATTTTCAACAAGAATCAACAAATATTTTACTCACATAAAAGGGTAAAAAAACTAAAAATTGAAAGAAAGCACTAGAAAACCAAATATTTCAAGCATATTTCATTTCATAATGACATGTGTTAAGAGATATTATTGGTAGAATAAAATAATTAATATGAAGTAGACTGTTTCCAGCCCCCAAACCCCTGCTGCTCCATGTCGCGGCTTTTCTGTGAAGTGCCAGAAAATAATTACCAATTAATTACTACAAATTAGAACCTGAAATTAACTGGAATGTTGCAGGTTGCAAAACATTTTGCGAGTGTAAGAGAGATAACGTGAATATTTTGCGAGAAAATGTTAAATTTCTTGACCTGCAAAATATTTTTACCAGAAAAACAGTGGAATCTCAGGGGCTGACTGAACAAAGAATATCATAACTGAACCTAATGTAGTAGTTCAGGACCAAATACACTTTCTTGTTGAAACAACTGAATCTCTCAATTTTTGCAGTTTGATTAAAATGTGGAGATTTTCACTTTCAGTTTACACTCGAATTAAGAAATGTTCACATCTTGATGCTTGGAATGTTTTTAACACCAATCAACAAAAAATTGTCCACAAAAAAAAGGGTAAATAGAAAGAAAGCACTAGAAAACCAAATAATCAAGCAAATTCTGGACAAAATACCAACCAAATCCTTCATGGTCATAAGATTTCATTAAAATCAATATACTACATTCATTCCATGATAGCATGTATGAAGTTTTTTGGTAAAATAAAATAATTAATATGAAGTAGATTGTTTCCAGCCCCCAAATTCTCCCTGCTTAACCTCAGGGGTTTTCTGTATGAAGTGACAGAAAATAAGTATCAATTAATTACTAGAAAGTATTTTTTTTTTCTTGAAAACCCGTAGGCCTACTAGAAAGTAGAAAGTACCTTATGTACCATACTGGGTACATTATAAATTTCATTTGAGTTTTTAGAGAATTTGGGTCAATTTGCACTCAAGTTGGGCTTGATTTGAGTTTTAGGGAATTTGAGTCCCTTTGTACTCAATTTGAGTTTGATTTTTTGGACTTTATCAGGTTGGATTTGGGTTCATTTGGGATTAATTTGGATTTGGGTTGATTTGAGATTTATTTTGATTTATTGGAATTTAGGTTAATTTGGGTTTGGTTTGAATTGATTTGAGTCTATTTGGATCTAATATGTAATCCTTCATCAGTTTCAGATGGTACAGACACAGGCAGCTCCTCTGATGAATTGATTAGATCAGATAATGGCATGTAAAGAAGTTCTGTAATTTTACTGTACCAGTTGACAGTATACCGGCCTAGGAGTTAAAAGGTGAGAGAGGTCACTTACAGAGGGAGTGAAAGTAAGTGAAACTTTTACTTCTCCACAATACTGATCATCTTTAACCACCCTGTAAGCAGTTGGGGGGTGGTTGCCTTCTTGAAACACTGGCCCCAACGGAATTCTGAATTTTGTAAAATTAAAAATAATAAACAGTAAAGTGTTAATTAAGTCAATATAGCACTGAGAATCATACTGGTAAATCAAAGAAAAAGAGATACCGAGAAGTTTTGACTATCACAACTTACTTGGCTTCTCCTAGGAAGTCATCTGCTGTGAAGGTGTCTTTGTCCATTAATTTGATAAAGAGCTCTGACGTATCGTCAGAAACAGTAAAGACAAAGCTTTCGTTCCATTGAGGTTCACTTCCAGCATCTATATCGTTTGAAATATGTCATGTTTAAATATCATTTATGTTTACATGTCTAAGTTTTCAAACAAGGTATAATTCTGAAAATTAATGTTTACTGGACTGGTACAGTCTGGTACATTGTTTGATGCATGCCAATTAAGTATTGATACTAAGTGGAATTTTATCTTGTAATTAAAAATAAATTCTAGAGGTTCACCTTTTGCTACGCTGCTCTTTTGCTCATGAGAACGGCATTTGAGGATGGCGTAAGGATCCATATTACCTGATTCATAGTTACAAAGTATTAGTTAGACATGCAAGGAGTGGTTTTAGATTTCTTTTGATCTCTTTCTGATCATTTTTTTTCTTTTTTACTTCTTTGAAAGATCCAATACCTATCACCTTTAAGACCCATTATCAAGCATTGAAGCTCAAAGCAATATGAGAAGTGTTAATATTACAATACTAAGAATAAGGATGCTGGCAGCAAGTGCTTAATTGGAAAACTGTTGATGAAATATCTGGAGACGAGAGTTGATATTCACACAACAAAATTTACTATCAACACAAATCCTATTAAAAAATTTAATTGTTGGTAAATTTTACCACCAAATTCATCCTCTATCTAGCAGCTATTTTTTTTCTTTTGTTATTGGCAAGCTTCTTGTTATTATATAATTAATATTTCTTCTTTAATAGTGAATTTTTATCAGACAAGTATAATGTTGTTGCTGATTTAGGTAATATCAATCCAAAATAACATATTGGAGAGATTTATAAT
The DNA here is from genome assembly GCA_033356055.1 of Carex pumila. Taxonomy (NCBI): domain Eukaryota; kingdom Viridiplantae; phylum Streptophyta; class Magnoliopsida; order Poales; family Cyperaceae; genus Carex; species Carex pumila. The sequence continues at coordinate 206,833 of JARJHM010000321.1, read as the reverse complement.
ACTCATCTAAATATAATAGAGTTTATTATAGTTTTGTTATGTTGAATGCTATGCTTAGTGAAATCATTTGCTTTGCTTTTGTAAAAATACTTGGTGCAAATTTGGAGTTCGTATATTATCAAATTAACTTATAATAAAAAAAATGTAATATTGATATAAAAATAAGTAGTCTTTGATTATTGTATATTGTATTGGATATTTTGTTTGTAGACTCTTTACACAAACTTTGACTTTCATAATAAATACATATTACTTTTGATATGGACATGTTGGCTACAACTACAAGGATAGAAATATTCAATTAAATAATTAAAATGATATACTACAAGTAGCATAAATTGTGTAAAAAATTATTTACTTTGTTAGAATGTCATAATTGGTCAAGAAATATGTATTGGGTGCCACTTTCTAAATATCTTTCCAATTTAAAAACTATGTTTTTGTTTTCTTCTTTTCTTTTTTTGGGTGACATTTTGGGCTGATAAGTAATGGTATGCTTTTAGTATAACAGAAAAAAAAAATCTGAAAGAAAAGGGAAAATAATTCAACTGAAGTATGAAAAATAATTAGGAATTTCATTTTAGAGGAATATAAAAGGGAAAATGAGCGAATAGCCAAATACTGTATATATTCTAATAAAGACAAATAAATAGGAGAGCTAAATCTGACAACTATATGCCCATATTAACAGAGAATTGCTTCAATTCTCGAGATAATTGAGAGAATTAATTGTAAATTTTAATTTAGCAACCAAAGAGATTTCATTTTTCATACCAGAAAAATGTTTGATATAAATATATACACAGATTTAATTCTTGTTTCCTCTTTCATGTCCTAAAAAATCTCTATCCTGTGCTTATTTTCTTGAGAAATCAAAGGGTGAAATGAAAAGAGAATCAAATAAACAAGCAATTAAGAGATCATATAATTCATACCTAGAAATTCACTGTTGTTGAGTTTCTTTGCGCTAATAAGCAGCACCTGAAGGGTCCCTTGCACCATCTTTCTTCTTCTTTTCCCTCAAAAAAGAAAAGAAAAATGTCAACAAGCCTCTTTTAGTCTCTATTTCTGTGGGGGTAGCTGTTATTTGTATATAAACAGGGAAGATACAGAGTCGCCATTATTTGCAGCGTTTTTCACAATATTTTATTATTGGTAGGTTACTAAATAGTTTCTGCAGGAACATTTTAACTGCTCGCTTCTTTCGCCAGCGGTTACGCGGTACGAGATCTTCTGTGCACATCCCAGAGGGAATAAAATGCCCGGATCAATCTCCTCTGTATCACACACATAGTGACAAATGAATTATTCGTTCGGTAGGATCAAAAATTCATGATTCAAGAATAATTCAGATAATTTGAAAATAATTTAAAATTATTTATTGAGTCTGGACCAGATATCTTAGTTCTATACAAGGAAGCAAAAAAAATATAAATATTATGGGAAAAATTCGGAAAATTCAAAAAAAGTTCGTAAAATTCACAAATTATTTGAGAATAATTCGGTCAAAGTTATGTTCATCATCACCAAAAAAACCAATTATTTGCGAATAATTCGCAAATCTTGTAACTGTGTTGTATCACACACAGTGACAAATGAATTATTCAGGTTCGATTAGGTAGGATCAAAAATTTGTGATTCGAGATTAATTCAGGTATAATTTAAAAATAATTAAAAATTATTCATTGAGTCTGGACCGAAGATCTCAGTTCCACAAGGGAGCAAAAATATGTCGTAAATAATTCATAAAATTTGTGAATTATTAGGTCAAAGTTCGATCAACTAAATATTACGTAGTTTAGTTCGTCATCACCACAAAAACGAATAATTCACTAATTTTGTCATTATAATTAAATTGATTCTCATATTATATGCAGATTATTCGTGAATAATTTGAAATTATTCAAGTATATCTGCTTTTTTTTTTCTATGAACTTCGAAAAGTTTACATATTTGTATGCAAATATATATTCTGCACATTACATGTATTATATCCAAATCGGAACTTTTAGACCTTTCAAAAATTAGTTTGTCAAATTATTTAACTTTTTCATTGAAAGACATCTTATTGTGTCATATAAGTTAGTCAATACAAATTTTGTTCTTGATTTGTATCTTAATTTCTTTATAATTGAAAATACTTACATCATTACTTTCTTGAATTTAATTTCTGTAATTTTTAATATTTTAACGAAAACCAGTAATATAATATATAATAATGAATACAAATTCGTAATTATATACATTCAGTTTTTAATTGCATATAAAATATTTGTATATAATCTAGTAACAAGTTTTTAATTGAATTCAGTTTTAACAATTTTAAATTTTGTATTATATTATGTTAAAATTTGGTCTGATATATTATAATGTCAAGATTTGCAAATAATTAGAATTTGAACCTTTTCCTAAGTAAAACACGTATTATTTGGTTTTCCGAACTTTTTCTGAATTATTCGAGAATTTTATGAATTATTCTTTTCTCTTTTTTTTTTGCTCTCATATAGGACTAAAATCTATAATCCAGATTATATGTACCATTCCTGAATTACGAAATTAATTGGACTCTGCCTAACCTTTCCCAAATCATTCATTTGTCTCTATGTGATATATATCCTAAGTTCCTAACTACATGTGGCTACACGAATAGTTATACAGGATATCCCAATAAGAAATCCCGATCATTTGAGATTCAGATTTTCGACTTCAGACAAGACAAGCTGAGTGCGTATCCTCTGTGATATCTCAACTTTTGGTGACCGACGTGTCCGGTGCCTGTTCGGGGTGATATAGGGGATCAGTATTATGTTTGCTTTGAGATTCGTACAGAACGTATTTAAACGGTTGAGATTTTCGATGAAGTCACGCAAAATTTGAGATATCTCAGAGGATACGAATTCAGACAAGCTGGGGTGGTAACAACTGAGGAAGCTTGGATCATGAGCTGGCGTTGATTAATTATTGAAGCTGTACATTATTATTATCCCTTTGCAATGCTAGATAATATAAACCATGACCGGGTTAAATATTCAAGGTAAGTAACTATTTTTTTATATAGTCCCCTTCACCTCGAGGTAAATGTTGTGCATAATTTTATTAAGATACTTTATTACAAATATCTTATCGTAAATAACGGTGTGTGGTTATCGAACAAATAAGGTATAGCCAAATAATTAATCATAAATAATCGGCTATAATTGAAAATAATCGGTCGATTAATCGGAAAAATCCGTGATAGTTTGATTACCGCCAACGACTAATTAGTCGATTAATTGTTCTAAACGGACGTTTTTTACACTGCAAATTAATATAGAATATGACTAGTATGATATCAATGTCATTTCAGTATATATAACACTAATTCTAAAACTTATCAAATTAACTTCAAATGAATGATCTAAACCATTCAAACTAATCTACTTTATTAGTTTGCATTTACATGCAAAATTTATACTTTTTCGAATTTATTTAGTATCAAGTCAAGCTGTCAAATATAAAAACTTTTAATTAATTTTAATACATTAATTTTGCAACATTTTTGACCACTTGACTTGATACTAAAATAACAAAATTTAACACTATTGAATTAGTTCTCAAACATTATTTGCAAGAACATTTTTACTTCAAAATATAATTATATGAACAATTAGCATCTTATTGTAGAACTTTTCAAAGCTTGCAATAATTAGTAACTTTTTTATTTGGAAAAGAAAAGATGAAAAGATATAGAAGCAACATTTAAGAAATATCGCAACTTTCTAGATAAAGAAAATGAATAATGGGGACAATTTAGGTGTTAGATAAACTCGTCAAGTATTCAATGTTGATAGCGATTACATTAGCGCATTTCATATATTGCAGATAATAGGTTTCTCATGGAAAATATTTGCCGAAAATTTTATTAATACCCTTTTAAAAAAATAAACTAAAATTGAAAAATTTGAAAAATATCAGACTCTCTAATTCAATTTGAATCTCCTTAAAAACTTAAAAAATTCACATATTGAAATGGAGGTCCCTAAAAACTCAAAAATAAATATATTACAGTATATTTGGGATTTCTCTCTCTCTGTTTTTTTTTTTTTTTTTTTTTGGGGGGGGGGGGGGGGGGGGGGGGGGGTCCAATTCAATATGTGACCCCATGACTGCATATTTATTTTAAAACTTTAGTATTTTTCGAATTCTCCATAATTTGTGAGTTTGTTTTTAATAGTGATATCAATAAAACTTTTTAAAAAAGTCTGTAACATTAGTTTTGCAATTTGATTATTTTAGATGATACTAAAGACTAATCTAAATCGAGATCAGATCATCACAATTACTTCATACCTTCAGATTAAATCCGAAGCATCCATTATAAATTGACACAAATTTAAAGATGTCCGCTTCATAAATGGATCGTAAATGGATCTGAATTCTCTTTGCATTTTGATGAAAAATTGGATCTGAATTCTTCAACTAATCCAAAGCTTGCAATAAATACTTGCTAAAATTCTTTTTATTTGGAAAAGCAAAATATGAAAATATACAGAAAAAATAAGAAATATTGCAACATTCTAAAGAAAGAAAATCAATATATTCATGAAAATATAGCTGTTCGAAAAATCTCGTCATTAGTATAAATAGTCATATTACAAATATGAAATTTCGAATAATTTAAATATTACTAACGACTAATTCATATTACTACATACATGAAAATTTTAAAATTGTCTGCTTATTAATATACCTCATAAATTTTGATCAGATCTGAATTCTTCAACTTTCGGAAAATTTATGCTACAATTTATTTATGTTAGGATGCCAGAAAGCTGGAAAAAAGTTTCTTCATTCATTCATTAAACATCTTCTATTTGCATTTTGACCCTTACAAGTTTGCACGACCTCTTTTTTTTTTCGTTAAAAAAATACAGGTATAATGTCAGCACGTTTAGGAAGATTTACTTTTCTTTTTACATTTTACTTGAATCGGCGTAAATTATTATTTTATGTTTATATGACAACGAAACATTAATTAAAAAATTATAATTCTGACTTAGACAAGATACTTAGATTTCGACGTCTGAAAGGAAATAATTTATTTAATTAATATCGCAATAATGCTAGGGGTGAAAACGGATCGAATACGAATCGGATAGTGATAAAATTAGATTTGTATCCGTTTTTATTTTTCGGATATGGATACGAATCGGATATTAATCGGATACGAATACGGATTGGATATTAATCAGATACGAATACGTATCGAATACTAGTCGAATACAAATACGAATACGGATATAAATCGAATTTCTAATTCAGATATTTATATTATAACAAGATTGTATAACATCAATGGAGTGAATTAAAATTTTTAATTGTAAAACAACAAGTATCTATATTTGAAATCAGAACAAAACTAATTAACTAATGTGTTATTTAATAAAAATACAATGACCCATTATAAACAATAAATTACATCAAAACTCAATTAATTAAATGAGAAAATAATTAAAAAATGATTATTAGTATTTTTGAAAATTTATTATGAATTTTTAAATCTAAGATTTAACTTAATGAGAGAAATAAAAATTCAAGATGCTGTTTGAATGACGATGGGGTCTCATGGCAGGACTTCTCACTTACGGATGGTCACACAGATTCCACCTCTTAATTCTCCTCTCTCTATTTCTATTACAGGCGGACCTCGCCTGTATCCGAATATCTGAAAAATTATTCGAAAAATTCAAAAATCTGGATATCCGAAAAATTAACGATTATCCAAAAAATATATCCAAAAAATGAAAAATTCAGATATTCGAAAAATCAACATATCCGGATTCGGATAATTATCCGAATCTGTATCCGTATTCGCTTCCAAAATCAAAACCGAATTTGTATCCGTATCCGGATAAATCATATCAGTATCCGTATTCATATCCACAAATTATTCGTATCCAACTATCCGAATTTGAAAAATTCGAATACAAATCCAAATTCGGTCGGATAATATCAGACCCTTTTTCACCCCTAAATAATGCACTTTGCACCAACTACCAGTACAGTTACCAAAACAAAAATAAGATGCGCTTCAATGGTGACAAAATATTAGTTAATTTCCACATGGAGCGCAGATTCCCTTCATGTGTGAAGAACAAGTCAACATGGAACTACGGTCCATTTGGCCCCAAAAAAAAATGTCCGCATGAATGGAATATAGAGTGGAAAAATGTGTTGTGTTGTGCTATGCTATGATTTATACGTTGTGATTTTAATTATGTATTGTGTTGTATTGTATTATAACTAAATTAATTTTTTACATGTTATATTGTAACTAAAATATTAAAAGGTAGTTACGGCACACAAATGGTCACGCCACGTAATGTGATCAAACATGCATCACGTAATCATTTAATTATAATTTAAGTTAGTTTATTCAAGATTTACCATTTAATCAATATTTAATAGTTCTAATTATATGTGACTCGCGTGACTACATGCCGTACTGTGCCATATCATGTCAAAGTTTTAAAAAATGGTTAGAACACGGAACACGCAAGTTACAACACATATCTGACACGTGTGTCGTGTCGTTCCATGACAGAACCAACTCCGCTATGCCATTTTTCTACTCTAATGGAGTCAGTGGATTTTTTTTAGCTAGGAAAAATTTAGCTAAAAACTTTTTCTAGTCTTCCTAATTTTGGAATAAGAATAACAATTAACCTTTTTTTTATTAAAATATAGTTTTTTATTTGCCAATAAAAATTCGAATCAGTGATTCTCTACAGCGATGTACTTGTTGCTTTCCTCATTTCATCGTAATTCTGACATTGCACAGTGCTGATCTTAATGCGATCGAACAGCTAAGATTGTGTGCAGTACAGTGTGGGTTTTACCGGAGAGGATGTGAATTCCCTGAGTTCTTTCAATTTTTCTAGATTTTCTTTTTACTTTCAGATTTCTACAGATATAACTATGCAATAATATATGTAACAAGTCAAAGCACTGCATAAATGGATAGCAATACTTCGTTCGCTCCAATGAATACTCACATATCTATTAACCCCTAAAAAAATATAAAACGAAAAATAAAAAAAAAATGTAAAGAGTATAGAAAATGAGTGAATCATTATTTGGAAAACAGGAGAAACGGAGGCGTCTAGAGGATAGCTCAAAATGGACAAGAAAGAAGTCAATGAGAAGAAATGGAGGAATCCATTAACACATCTGAAATGGAGAACAAAAAGGAGATATCAATAGCTCGGCCAGGCCTACTAAAAAATAGGGGGTTTTGGGCTTAGTAAAAATAAGAAAAGAAGAGAGGGAAAAAGGGCTGCTGGATCTCGGAAAATAACTGGGCTGAAAGAGTGAAAAGAGAACAGAAGTTTGGGGCCAGCAAATTAAAACAACTGGGCTGAAAGAGAAAATAACGGGCCGAAAAGTGATGCAAGACAGGTGTTTTTTCTAATCCTAGGCTCTCCCTCTGCAACGAGAGGAAGGAAATTTTGGGGCGACTGTGGGTGAAGCTACTGTTACTGCGACTGGGTCCTACATGTTTAAAGTTAGCCGTTAAAGGGTTCAGCCACTGAAGAGAAGGTCTCACGTTGTCAGAAACGGAGGTGAACTGGAGAAGAACAGAACGGAGAATAATTAGAAAGAATTAGTTAGTAATTTTATTTTATTTCTGTTGGATTTGTATCGTCTATATAAAGGGGTTGTAATTGTTGAACCAGTTTTATGAAAAATATCAATAACAGACCACTACCTTCATGTAAATTGTGTTACAAAAAATCGGACCACTACCTTCATGTAACTAGCGTGTCTGGATATATACTTTGAGTAAAGCTAGGATGTAATGTGCTCGTCAAAAGAGTTTGATGAGTACAACTCTAAAAGTATATCAGATTGACTTCAAACGTTGAATCAAAACCGTTGAAATTCTTGTAATTCATGAGTAATGCATATACATATAAAATTTTGAAAGTTTCAAATTTATTTGTTTCATAGTCAAGCGGTCAAAGAAATGAATTTTTTATAATTTAATTTATAAGTTGTTTTATATATTCAATTTTTATCATTTTTTCAATCGCTTGACTATGTAGCAAATAAACTCGAAGCTTTTAAAATTTTATATATACATACATCACTCATGAAGTATAAATATTTCAATAATTTAAATTTAGCATTTAAAATTAATTTGATATACTTTTAAAATTATGCTCACAAAACTTTCTTAACAAACAGATCACACCCTTAACTTTACTCATATACTTTTGTGTTAAGTCTCGAGTAGACTACATTGTGGCCAAGAGTATATAATTCTCTGATAAACCTCGGACCTGCTACTTGAATAATTGGAGAGAGAACAATTGGAATTGAGACCCTACTAACCCACGTGAAACACTTGAATTGGAGAAAGAAGAGAAGTAGCATTTGGTTCATCCACGTGACGCTTAGGCTATTGTCGGTAGTTGCAAATAAGTATACAAATTCTTTTTGAGCACCTTTAGTCTGCTGTGGCAGACTGGCAGTGCACTAGTAACATTAATTCCACAGAAATTTTACTGCTAAGTTTTGCGACGACAGTGCTTGTGCAAGCATGCTCTTCCTGATCATCTCAAGCAGCACCGTCTTTCCAACTAGTGTTGTGAAAAATGTCAATTTAAGTTAGATTAATTCGTTGATTAGTAATTAACAGTGATCAAATTTTTATAGATTTTTTCGACTAATTGACTGATTATTTTTATTATAAATAATTATTCTCAATTATTATCTATTAATTGTTTAGCAATATCATATATGTTTGACAAATGTATACCGTTATTTACAGCACTGCTTTCAACCATAGTAACAAACAAATTATTCGAATTTGGTTTGACAGAGTCAAAAATTTGTGATTAAAAAATAATTCGAGTATAATTCAGAAATAATATGGAACAAAGTCAGAAAACTAAGTTTCAAATCGGAGATATTTTAACCCTTGGATAACAACTTGGACACATTTTATATATAGAAATGGACACAGCAGATCCAATCAGAGAAATGGACACATTTTTCTGAATTTTTTTTAGAAACCATAAATAATTAAATTATTTTTAGAGAACCAATAAGTTTACTTTTTTTTTTTTAAAAACCATAAGGACCGGACGGTCCGTCTGGTCTCAAAATCATTTTTTCCCCAGACCGGATGGACCATCCGGTCTCACTTTTTTTTTTTTTTTTTTTTTTTTTAAAGAAAAAAATTTTTATTTTTTTTATTTTTTGTATTAAAATATTAGAAATGTTGAATATGTTTCTTTGAAAATAGATGAAATACAATATAATTTGATTTATTAGAAAGACTGCAACAAATAACCCGGATCAATATTTTTCAGATCGGATTTTTCGTAGCTGTAAGAAAAATTAATATATTTCTTTATGTGTTATTAGAAAAAAATAAAAATGCTTAGATTCTGAGTTATTGATCCCGGTTCAAAAGTCACTTCTAGGTAATCCAGAAAATATTGTGATCCTTCTAGGACATTTAATTTATAAAAAGTTGTGTCTATTTTTGAAAAAAAAACAAAAACTTTAAGTTATTTAATGATTATTATTCAAAAAGAATTCTCAAAATAGATACAACTTTTTATAAATTAAATGTCCTAGAAGGATCACAATATTTTCTGAATTACCTAGAAGTGACTTTTGAACCGGGATCAATAACTCAGAATCTAAGCATTTTTATTTTTTTCTAATAACACATAAAGAAATATATTAATTTTTCTTACAGCCACGAAAAATTCGATCTGAAAAATATTGATCCGGGTTATTTGTTGCAGTCTTTCTAATAAATCAAATTATATTGTATTTCATCTATTTTCAAAGAAACATATTCAACATTTCTAATATTTAATACAAAAAATAAAAAAAATAAAAAAATTTCTGTTTAAAAAAAAAAAAAAAAAAAAAAAAGTGAGACCGGATGGTCCATCCGGTCTGGGGAAAAACTAATTTTGAGACCGGACGGACCGTCCGGTCCTTATGATTTTTTAAAAAAAAAAAGTAATCTTATTAGTTCTCTAAAAATAATTTAATTATTTATGGTTTCTAAAAAAAATTTCATTTTTCTCACTCACTATCTATTCGATCTGAAAGTTCTTGTCTTTTCCCTCTTCTGGAGACTTCTTCTCTCCCCCGTCTCTGATAGTTTCCTCTATTCAGAGCTTACTCGCTTCACACTAAGCTCCTGTCTCTTGTATATATTAAGTTCCAACATTTGGATCGAGAAATCATATCAATATCCTAAAAATGGCACAAGGTGATCTCAAAGTGTTGGGGCTCTTTTCTAGTCCATTTGCAATCAGAGTAAGAATGGTGCTCGAACAAAAGGGGCTAACTTATGAGTACCTTGAGGAGGACCTTAATAACAAGAGCGAGCTTCTTCTCAAAAACAATCCGATCTACAAGAAAGTACCGGTACTTATTCACGGTGATCGAAGTATCTGTGAGTCGTTGGTGATTTTGCAGTACATTGATGAGAATTGGTCTGGTATTGGACCTCCTCTGCTTTCTGCTGATCCTTACGAACGTGCCATTGCTCGTTTTTGGGCTGCGTATATTGATGAGAAAGTACTTAAATTACTAATCATTTAATTTCACAATCGACCAAAATATATATGAAATTTATAAGCTCTATAATTAATAACAAAAGTTATGAGTTTGGAGATGAATTACAAAAGTAACAAATTAATATTTCATTTATTTTTCTTTTGTAGTTTTTACAATCATTTTTGGGAATTTTGAAAGCTGGTACAGAGGAGACAAAGGCGGAAAAAATTGCTGATTCAATTAGTGCACTAAAGCAGTTGGAAGAAGTTTTCAAGAAATGCTCTGCTGGAACTGGGAAGGGATTCTTTGGTGGAGACACTATTGGTTTCATTGATGTGACTTTAGGTTCCCAGTTGGCTTGGATGAAGGCAATCGAGAAGATATCTGGAGCGAAGTTGCTCGATGAGACAGAGATACCATTACTGATGGAATGGGTAAAATGCTTCCTAGCTATAGATTTTGTGAAGAGCATTCTGCCGGATGTAGAGAAGGTGGCAGAGTTCGGGAGAGTGCTTCAAGCAACAATATGGAAAGCTGATTCGGCGTAATAATGGATCTTTTTGGCAAAAAATATAATGTTTGTAGTGAGAATAAAATAATATTGAACTTGTTGTGGTGATGTGAAATTTAAATAATAAATATACTAGTTTCAGGTTATTTAGAGATATGAATCAAATTTACTAAAGACATTAGCTTATTATTTATGTTCATTATATGAAGAGGAGGGATCTGATTACACTCTTTTTTGGTGATATCAGATTACGTTCTATGTTTACAAAATCCAAAAAATTAATTCAAACCGTTCAACTTGTAAGATATGTTAAAATGTATTTTTAAATCAAATTTTATATTTTTTTCTAAAATTTTTTACTATTTATCAAGATGGATAAAAAAAATTCAACAATCTGAATATAGCAATTTTATTAAATACTTATTATTAATAAAAAAAATTCAAAAAATATAAAATTTAATCTGCAAGTACATTTTAACATATCCAATAAGTTAAACAATTTGAATTGACTGTTTGAACTTTATAAATTTTAAAAATAAAAAATGTAATTTGATACGACCAAAAAAAATATAATCGGATCCCTTCACTTACATGAATATCTGTATAAACGAAAATTCAAATATAATATCTGATCCATTTGTCTTCCTATGTCCCACATCTTGTCGGTAGTTGCGAAGAAGACGTATAATTTGAGCACCTTAATTTAGTCTGCAGTGGTGGGCCTCACGAGTGACGACAGAAATTCAACAACTCAGCTGCCTCATGACGACAGTGCTTGCGCAAGTATTCTCTGCTTGATCATCTTAAGCAGCACCATCCTTCCTACCAGTGTTGTAAAAAATGTGTGTTTAAGTTGATTAATCGGTTTATTAATCATTAATAGTGATCAAATTTTTACATATCTTTTCAACTAATCGATCAATTATTTTTAATTATAATTAATTATTCTCAATTATTGTCAATTAATTATTTAGCGATATTATATTTATTTGACAAGCTCATATTGTTATATATGTAGATTCCAACTAACTACATAGAGGAGGATTCAAATGCACCCAAATTTTTGTGCAACCAAATGCATCATGTCTTTTAAATTTTTTTTCTCTGTTTTCAAAGTCCAAATAGTTAATCCGAACCATTAGATGTGAGCTATATATTAAGATATGTTTGGAGACCAAATTTTATATTTTTTGGAATTTTTTTACTATTTATTAAACCACTTTGAAAATCGCTGATTTTATATTTTCTTGACCATTGGATCAGCGATTTTCAAAGTGGCTTAATAAATAGTAAAAAAATTCCAAAAAAATGTAAAATTTGGCCTCCAAGCACATCTTAATATGTAGATCACATCTAACGGTTCAGATTGACTATTCGGACTTTGAAAATAGAGAAAAAGGATAAAGTGCATTTGAACCCTCCTCAACTACATAATTATAATACTAAGTTGGCCTACGGTTAATGTCATATAAAAACAACAATATAAGAGTAGAGCTAGTGTGTTCTTAAGTTCATCAAACACTTTGGTGAACTCAAAGTCTAAAACCTATCAAATTGGCTTCAAATGACAAATCTAAACCTTTGAAACCCGCTTATCTTACAAGTGATGTGTCTACATGTGAAAATTTTAGACATTCGAATTAATTTAGTATAAAATCAAGCGGTCAAAAATTAGAAGGTTAATAAATTAATTTTAATGCATTCATTTTTTAAATCTTTTTTGACCACTTGACTCTATGCAAAATTAATTTCAAAATTAAAATTTTTCACATGTAGACTTATCACTCGTAAGGTAGGCGGATTTCTACGATTTAGATTCGTTATTTGAAACCGATTTGATGTGTTTTAAACTTGAGTTCACCAATAGCCTTGGTCAACTTAAGAACATCCTAGTTCTACTCACAATATAATAACACAACAAAGTTGGTTTGGATTCGTAAATTTTTATATAACTTCTATAAAGCTAACAAAACTTCTTATTAACAATGTTTATGAACTGATATGAGAGACATTCTAGTTTCAGAGAAGAGCAAAATAATTTTAATAAAAAAAAGTAATATCTTCTCTGTACTTTTCCACATAATTTCAAAATCAAGATAAGTCCATCCCTGAATACTACGTCTTTGTAAACACAAAATCAATCCACAAAGAAACTGACCAGTCACAAATTCAAAGAGGTGTCATCATTCATGGGCCATGGCGGCATCTCATAGTTTTTGAGAGTTAGTGGAAACTCCACTAACATATATATTGATTAATTAATAAAATAAATATTTACAAAGGACAACATATTATATTACATTCCAACAATTGGATCATTTTTTTTTTTGTTGGCAATCAACACTTGTAGTACTCTTCTACCTTATTTAAGCTAGCACCGCATACAACACAGAGAAAGCACATCAATTTCCCAAACATGGCAGAAAGTGATCTCAAACTGTTAGGGTTCTTTACTAGTCCATTTGCAATCAGAGTAAGAATGGTGCTAGAACAAAAGGGGATGAGTTATGAGTACTTTGAGGAGGACCTTACTAACAAGAGCGAGCTTCTTCTCAAACACAATCCGATCTATAAGAAAGTACCGGTACTTATTCACGGTGATCGAAGTATCTGTGAGTCGTTGGTGATTTTGCAATACATCGATGAGAACTGGTCTGGAAGTGGACCTCCTCTTCTTCCTGCTGATCCTTATGAACGTGCAATTGCTCGCTTTTGGGCTGCTTATATTGACGAGAAGGTACTTAAATTACTAATCATTTAATTTCACGATCAACCAAAATATCTATGAAATTTATAAGTTCTATAATTAATAACAAAAATTATGAGTTTGGAGATAGAATTACAAAAGTAATAAATTAATATGTCATTTATTTTTCTTGTGCAGTTTGTAGAATCATTTTGGGGAATCTTGAAATCTGGTAGGGAGGAGACAAAGGTAGAAAAAATTGCTGATTCAATTGGTGCGCTAAAGCAGTTGGAAGAGGTTTTCAAGAAATGCTCTGCTGGAACTGGGAAGGGATTCTTTGGTGGAGACACTATTGGTTTCATTGATGTGACTCTAGGTTCCCAGTTGGCCTGGATAAAGGCAATCGAGAAAATATCTGGAGCGAAGTTGCTCGATGAGACAAAGATACCATTACTAATGGAATGGGTAAACCGCTTCCTTGCTATAGATTTCGTGAAGAGCATTCTGCCGAATGTGGAGAGGGTGGCAGAGGTCGGGAGAATGTTTCAAGCCACAATATGGAAAGCTGATTTGGCCAAATAATGGATCTTTTTGGCAAATAAATAATGTTTGTTGTGAGAAAATAATAATATTGAACTTGTTTTGGCGATGTGAAATTTAAATAATAAATTTACTGGTCTCAGGTTATTTAGTGATATGAATCAAATTTACCAAATGCATTAGCTTATTATTTATGTTCATAACTTTGTAGTTTTAATAAATGAAAATTTATTTAAGTGTGATAAAAGTTTTAGTATATGGAGGACTAAAATTGATAATTAGAGCTTTACAAAATGTACCTTGCTTAGAATTTTATTTCTCCATAATTGGGAAGATTAGAGATGCACGTAAGTGATGGTATGTGGGATCAAACATTTTGATTTTCTAAATAATAACAATCTTAGATTAGAGATTTAAAAAATGAAAATAACAACTAATAGACACAGTTAACATTGACGCATTCCCTAATTCATAAACAAATATGAACATTGATTCCACCATAACATAATCCCATTAGCATGCATTAGCAAAGTTACAAAGATACAACCTCAATTTTCAATATAGGAAAAATTAATGAATTCTCATCTATATTAACCCCTCAAAAATTATAAAACGAAAAATTTTAAAAAAAATGTAAAAAGTATATAGAAAATGAGTGAAATCATTATTTGGAAAAACAGGAGAAACAGAGGCGTCTAGAGGATAGCTCTAAATGGAGGCATCCATTCACATCGAAATGGAGAACAAAAAGGAGATATAAATAGCTCGGCCTGGCCTACTAATTAAAAAAATGGATCCACCCCCAGGTACCTGAGTCAACACAATTGAAACGAACGGATCAGATTTACTCTCAGCCGGTCGGGATTCTGGATGACAGAGGGGGGCAAGATTATTGTCCTTTGAGATTCGTTCCATGTAAAATAGAACAATTTTGGGCTGTCTGATTCAATTGTACTCAGTCCGGTAACCTGAGGGTATGTGAATTTCTAAAAAATAGGGGGTTTTGGGCTAAATAAAAATAAGAAACCAAAAGAGAGGGAAAAAGGACTGCGTGATCTCGGAAAATAACTGGGCTGAAATGTTTTTCTAATTTTCAAACGAGTGATCCACCGTTATATCATTCAAGGGTTAATTTCTCATATACTCTTAAAGAGTTCTTCAATTTCTTATTTACCCCTCAACTCTTTATTATATTCAATATACCCTTCAACTCTTTTTATGTATTTCTATTTACCCATAAAATTAATTACTCTAATTTAAATCATATTAAGATCTATCTTTTCCCATTATACCCTTGCTCTTATTTAGAGTCAATATGTCTCTTCTTTTATTCATTCTCGTTCTTTTTCTTCTTCTCCGCTCTTGTTTTTCTTGCGTTGACCTTTGCTCCAGCTCTTTTGTTTTTGTGCGGTGGGAAAATGTTTTTCCATTTTCTGGATTTGAGAAGACTTCATTCACGGATGTGGAAATTTATATAAGGTTGGTAGGTGGAGTGTAGTAACGGTGGGGAAAGTAACAACTATTTTAACTTTGATACTATATATAGGTAGAATAACTTTTTAGATACAATAGGGAATTAAAATAGACAGAGAGGTAAGAAAGGATAGAAAGGTACTTTGTTGTATTGAAACTTGAAAGAACTAAATTGGATAGACAGGAATAAGATGACTAAGCTAGGAGGAAGTTGACCTCTCTTAGGCATTCCATCATACAGGTTTTATGCATGGGTATAAGATTTGCAGAGGTAAGATAATAGATAATAAATACTCAATAGAAGTGGAGAAAAACTCAGAGATATAAGTTATCGAGATAATACACGCAAAGATGAAGCTTACTAACAATTCATGGTAGATGTGAAGCTTACTGGTAAAGAGAGGTTCAAACATGGAGGCGTTATCCCATCTCCATTCGATTCCCCACTTTACATTTAATTGTATTAGATAAGTGGTCTATAAATACACCATATGCTGTAATAGAACAAGCTAATGAAAATACAACAACAATTCATTAAGATTACTGCCCTATAGATCTTTTTGACTATGATGATCATATCAAACAATTAAATTAAGGAAGCAAACAAATTTGAATAAAATATTCTTTAGATGATGATAATTTTTGGAGTTTCAAGTGAATTAACGTTTTAGGACTCTTTGTTCAATATTGTTTTCTCAATTTCGAATTAAGACTTTACGGATTTACCTCATATGTTTAAAATTGTTTCAAATGAATCTCTATTGTAGATCTGTCACCACCGCACAGTAACAAAAGAGCTGGAACAGAGGTCACGAAAAAAAAAAAAAAAAAAAAAAACAAGAGTGGTGCAGAAGGAAAAGAACGAGAGTGCAGAAAAGAAGAGACAAATGAACTCTAAAAAGGAGCAAGGGTAGAATTGGAAAAAATAAATCTTAATACTATTTAAATTAGAGCAACTAATTTTATGGGTAAATAGAAAGTCATAAAAAGAGTTGAAGGGTATATTGAATATAATAAAGAGTAGAGGGGTAAATAAGAAATTGAATAACTCTTTGAGGGTACATGAGAAATTAACCCTAATTTAAATATAGCATCATAGTATGATCATGAAATTACAGTAAATTGCACTTTTTATATATGAAAACAAACTTAAGGAGTGATCTTGTAATAATTGTTTTATGATTATGTCTTGACAAATCATTTGTTATACTAATAATTTAATTGTTAAAATTTGAAATGGAAAAGTTTAACTGTTTATTAGATTATGTCTTGTCCCATCTAGTATTTGTTTTACCGCTTCTTCCCTGGACCAATTTTTTTTAATTCCAGCAGGATTTGATTAACGGTAATAATTAATTAACTGGATGTGGATATCTGTTCCGTCAGGACGGACTGGAATATTTATCCTAGAAAATATTTTAATTTTTTTTCTATTAATAAAAAAATCGGCACAAAGTAGAGTCCTGTGTTAGTTGATTCAAATAGTTGTTTACAATTGTGAGAGAGCAGAGATCAGTGTATCGTTCCGCTTGAATGCTAATTTGCAATATCTGGTACAAACTCCATTTTTTTTAGTAGCAGCGAAGGCAATTTTGACTCGGTCAAATTTTTAACCGAGTCATGAAATAAAATATGTTTGATGATTTGATTTTCTAGTGTTTTCTTTCTATTTTTATTGTTTTATGTGGGTGAATATTTATTTATTGTTGTTGAAAACATTATATGTATCAAAACTTCGAATATTTCTTAGAACACTTCTAGATATCTCTAAAACACAAAGATTACAATACAGATTTACCTAGTTAGCACGAATATCTCTAAAGCACAGAATCCTACTCAAAAACTAAAAACACTGGTACCAATTTATCAGAATAACATATGTCAGACAAAATCAAACCACAAACATCATAACATATTAGTACTAGGGGTGAAAACAGGTCGGATATTATCTGATCGAATTCAGATTCGTATTCGAATTTTTTGGATTCGGATAGTCGGATACGGATAATTTGCGGATACGAATACAGATACATATATGATTTATCCGGATACGGATACGAATTCGGT
Source organism: Carex pumila (assembly GCA_033356055.1). NCBI lineage: Eukaryota > Viridiplantae > Streptophyta > Magnoliopsida > Poales > Cyperaceae > Carex > Carex pumila. The sequence continues at coordinate 188,987 of JARJHM010000321.1, read as the reverse complement.
TTTAATTTCGGAAGCGAATACGGATACGGATACGGATTCGGATAATTATCCGAATTCGAATACGTTGATTTTTCAAATATTCTAATTTTTCATTTTTCGGATATATTTTTCGGATGATCGGATAATTTTTCGGATATTCTGATACAGGTGGGGTCCGCCTATAAAGAAATAGAGAGAGAAGAATTAAGAGGTGGGATTTGTGTGGCCATCCGTGAGTGAGAAGTCCTGCCATGAGACCCTATCATCATTCAAACAACATCTTGAATTTTTATTTCTCTTATTAAGTTAAATCTTAGATTTAAAAATCCATAATAAATTTTCCAAAATACTAATAATCATTTTTTAAATTATTTTCTCATTTAATTTATTGAGTTTTGATGTAATTTATTGTTTATGATGGGTCATTTTATTTTTATTAAATAATATATTAGTTAATTAGTGTTGTTCTGATTTCAAATGTGGATACTTGTTGTTTTAAAATTAAAAATTTTAATTCACTCCACATATGTTATACAATGTTGTTATAATATATATATCCGAATTAGAAATTCGATTTATATCTGTATTCGTATTTGTATTTGACTAATATTCGATTCGTATTCATATCCGATTAATATCCAATCCGTACTCGTATCCGATTAATATCCGATTCGTATCCGTATCTGGAAAATAAAAATGGATACGAATATGATTTTAGTACACACGTTGCCGACATTTTTATTAATATCTAAATAATATATTAAATTTGAAAAGTTAACCAAGTTTTCAATCTTTTCCAAAAAACTATCAAAACTGTAAATTTTTGTTTTTTTTGTTTTGTTTTGAAGGGTCGTGTTACAGGGTACGGCCCGCTATGAATTCAGTCATTGCTCCGGCAGAATAGAGTGCGTATGCTCTGAGATACCTCAATTTTTGAGTGACCGATGTGTGGGGTTCCTATTCGGGGTTAGCGCAGGGGCCAGTATTATTTTTGCTCTAAGATTCGTGGAAAACCATTTAACGGTCGAGAGATTCCAAAAAGTCACGCAAAGTTTGAGATATCTCAGATGATACGAATTCGGCAGGATACCCCTGAACCCAGGTCCTATGTTTATAGTTTCCCTGATATTGTTCCTGTTTCAACTTTCAACTAACTGAACTGCGGACCCCACAAGCACATCAAACAACTGTCTTATGGGAGCTGGGAGTCATTGACTTGTTACAGGAACTACATCAAGAAACTTGTAACACAAAATCCCGACAGCTCTCTGATGCAGTCCCCGTGATTTCGGGCTCCCTTTTACTCTCCCTATCCTGTAGCACAAATAGGGGTGAAAACGGATCGAATACGGATCGGATAGTGATAAAACTATATTCGTATCTGTTTTTATTTTTCGGATACGGATACGAATTGGATATTAATCGGATACGAATACGGATCGGATATTAATCGGATACGAATATGAATTGAATATTAGTCGAATACAAATACGAATACGGATATAAATCGAATTTCTAATTCGGATATATATATTATAACAAGATTGTATAACATCTGTGAAGTGAATTAAAATTTTTAATTGTAAAACAACAAGTATCCGCATTTGAAATCAGAACAAAATAATTAACTAATGTGTTATTTAATAAAATTAAAATGACCCATCATAAATAATAAATTACATCAAAACTCAATTAATTAAATGAGAAAATAATTAAAAAAATGATTATTAGTATTTTTGAAAATTTATTATGGATTTTTAAACCTAAGATTTAACTTAATGAGAGAAATAAAAATTAAAGATGTAGTTTGAATAAGGATGGGGTCTCATGGCAGGACTTCTCACTCACGGATGACCACACAGATCCCACCTCTTAATTCTTCTCTCTTTATTTCTATTACAGGCGGATCCCACCTGTATCCGGATATCCGAAAAATTATCCGATTATCCGAAAAATATATCCGAAAAATAAAAAATTCGGATATCCGAAAAATCAACGTATCCGAATTCGGATAATTATCCGAATCCGTATCTGTATTCGCTTCCAAAATTAAAACCGAATTCGTATTCGTATCCGTATTCGTATTCGCAAATTATCCGTATCCGACTATCCGAATTCGAAAAATTCGAATACGAATCCGAATTCGGTCAGATAATATCCGACCCATTTTCACCCCTAAGCACAAAGCCACCTACACAAAGCAAGAGGGTCCGGAGCCCCAGACTCTAGAATTGTTCAATTTGAATTTATAATCTTTTATCTGGATACGGGAACAGGTATTGTATCGGATATGATAATACGATAATTTTTAAAAATTAAAAATAGCTATTATAAATATTATTTTACTTATATTATTTAGATTAATAATAAAAAATAATTTTAATAAAAATTGTAAAAAGAAACTAAAAAGCTTGTATAAAGTAAATATAATTGTTACTACAACCTATCACGTAAGAGGATTTGGTACAGTGGTTAAAGTTTTTGGCACTCAATCAGATGATGTGAGTTCGAATCACGCACGAAACAAGCTTAATATGATAATTATAAAATTAGTGCAAATAACAGCAACAAAGTAGTAAGCAAAAACGTATTCCTGTCGTATCCCGAACTCAAATAGCCGTATCGCAGTAAGCAGAAACGCATCCCTACCGTATCCTGAACTCAAATTAGCATGTATCAAAGACATATCAAGAAGTTAAAGATACGCTACGTAATACGTATCCGGTGCGTATCGGTATCTAATATAGGTACGGCTCCAATATAAAAAGTATCAGGTAACATAGCTTTTTATTCTACAAAAACTTAAAATGCCAGTCAAACCTCTAGATTGCAGAGAATAAATTCTACTGCTAATTCGATTATGAATTGGATCCCACGGAGGCACGGACCCGTTTTTTCAAGCTCACTTAGCTCCTTGTGTTTCTATGAAAGGGAGAATAGAAATCGCAATAAATTTTTGCAGTTTCTCTTCTTGAAACAGCACAAAATTATTGTGATTGTCTTTCTGCAAAAAGTTTTTGTAATTTCAATTGATTTAGTACCGTAAAATTATTTTGCAAAAAAAGAAGGGCTGAAATTGCAAAGAAATTTTGTGATTTGGATAGTTTTTGAAAAAAATTGAAAATCTGATTAGTTTTTGAAATTTAATATGTTTTTTGAATATTAATAAAAATTCAACACATGTTGTCAAGTTATCAAAGCAACTAAACAAAAGTGTTAAAACAACTATTGTAGTTTGTAAAATCCTATGTTACTTAGATACGGCTCTTAGGGCTCCGTACCCGTGTTAGGTGTGTATCATATACAGATACGCACCCGATACGTCTTCGATACGTCTCCGATACATCGTCTTACGTGGTGCATCTCTAACTTTTTGATACGTCTCCGATACATGCTAATAAATGTGCGATATGGCTATTTGAGTTCGAGATACGGCAAGAATACGTTTATGCTTACTGCTTTATTGCTGTCTTTTGCGCTAATTTCTATTTTAAAGGGCGGCCCAATAGATTGATTGACTTTTCAACCCAAGATACCCTTCCAGATAAATGAATTGAGCTTGTTTTATGCGTGACTCGAACTCACACCATCTGATTGAGTGCCAAAAGGCTTAGCCACCGTACCAAATCCTCTTGTGTGGTAGGTAGTAGTAACAATTACATTTACTTTATACTTCAAATTAACCCTTTAGTTTCTTTTTATAATATTTATTAAAATTATTATTATGATTAATCTAAATAATACAATTAAAATAATATATATAATAGCCGTATCGTATTTTTGATTTTTGAAAATTACCGTATCGCCATATCCGTATCGTATCCAATACGACACCTGTATCCATATCCATGCAACATAGGTAAAATCAAACTTCCACTGGAAAGTGTTTTTTAATTTGCTCTTTCAACACCTCTCATGGGTACAAGACACTTATAACGAGTTTTTAGAGGAGCTTGAATGCTGAAGGATGAGCGAAAATCACGAGAAAAAGGTTGGCCCACAATGCAGGATCCTGTGTCAGCTGATTATAGTTGTTTACAATTGTGAGATAACAGAGGTCGGTATGATTCAATTGTTCCGCATGAATGTCGATTTACAATATCTGATGCAAAACATCACTTGTTATCTATATTGCATGGATATGGGTACAGATATCGTATCGGATTCGATACGAATACAGCAATACGGTAATTTTTAAAAATTTCAAATACGTTACGCCTATTATATATATTTTTTATTATTAATTAACATTTGTATTATATAAATTATAATATCAAAATTCTTCATTAAAGTATTTTATATATGTTTTATATTATAGATACTACATTTAGACAATAAAGTTGAGATATAGCAATGAAAAAGTTTTTGTTGGGAATCTCTACTTAGAGAGGTTCATGGATCCCGATGTAGACATTTGAAATGGAGGGAACATCACTGGATACGCGGTGTATTTGATACTTTTATCGTACACGATACGGGTACAAGGTCCAATATAAAATATCTGAGTAACATAGCTTGTTATAGACTCCACTTTTGATTGAGAGTAGTAAAAGCGATTTTAACTCAGTCAAATTTTTGACCGATTCATGGAATGAAATATGCTCAATGATTTGATTTGTAAGTGCTTTCTTTCTATTTTTACCTTTTTATGTGGGTGAATATTTATTAATTGTTGTTGAAAACATTTCATATTTCAAAACTTAAATATTTCTTATAGAACTTGTAGATATCTTTGAAATACAAGGTTTCAATACATATTTACCTCATCAGCACACAAATATTTCTAAAACACAGAACCCTATCAAAAATTGAAAACATTGATACCAATTTACCATAACAACATATGTCAGACAAAACCAAACCACAAGTAATGTATCATAACACATGCTGCCAAGTTATTAAAGCAACTAAACAAAGTGTTTAAACAACTATTGTAGTTTGTAAAATTAGACATTGCCTAGAAAGCATTCTTTGATTTGCTCTTTCAGCGCCTCTCATGGCTGCATGACACCTATTACGGGCTTTCGAAGGAGCTTGAATGTCGAAGGATGAGTGAAAATCATGAGAAAAAAGGGTGGCCCACAAGACTAAGACAGGATCTTGTGTGAACTTATTAAAGTAGTAATTTACAATTGCAAGAGAGCAGAGGTCGGTGTAATTCAATTATTCCGCTTGAATGCTAATTTACAATATTTGATGTCAAACATCACTCGTTATAGACTCCATTTTTTATTGGGAATAGCAAGGCGAGTTTGACTTGATCAAATTTTTGACCGAATTATGGAATGAAATAAGTTTGATGATTTGGTTTTCTAGTGCTTTCTTTCTACTTTTACCCTTTTATGTTGGTGATATTTGTTGATTGTTAGTGAAAACATTATATATGTCAAGACTTGAACATTTCTTAAAAAAACTTCTCAAATATCTCAAAAACAAAATGTTTCCACACACATTTATCTCATTAGCACAAATATCTCCAAAACACAAAATCCTATCTAAAATTGAAAACACTGGTACCAGTTTACGATAACAACATATGTCAGACAAAATCAATTAAACCACAACATCACAATGTATCAACACACATGATATTAAGTTATTAATGCAACAAAACAAAGTGTTAAAACAAATACTGTAGTTTGTAAAATTAGACATCGCCTGGAAAGCATTCTTTGATTTGCTCTTTCAGCGCCTCTCATGGCTACATGACACCTATAACGAGCTTTCAAAGGAGCTTGAATGCCGAAAGATGAACGAAAATCACAAGAAAAGAGGCTGGCCCACAAGGCAAGATCCTACGTTAGTTGATTAAAGTAGTTGTTTACAATTGTGAGAGAGTAGAGGTCGATGTGATTAAATCGTTCTGCTTGAGTGTCAATTTACAGTATCTGGTACTAAACATCGCTTGTTATAGACTCCACTTTTGATTAAGAGTAGCAAAGGCAATTGACTCGGTCAAATTTTTGACCGATTCAAGGAATCAAATATGCTCGATGATTTGATTTGTAAGTGCTTTCTTTCTATTTTTACCCTTTTATGTGGATGAATATTTGTTGATTCTTATTGAAAACATTTCATGTGTCAAAACTTAGACATTTCTTAGAGAACTTCTAGTTATCTTTGAAACACAATGTTTCAATACACATTTATCTCATCAGCACAAATATCTCTAAAACATAGAACCTTATCCAAAATTAAAAACATTGGTACCAATTTATCATAACACATGCTGTAAAGTTATTAAAGCGATTAAACAAAAGTGTTAAAACAACCATTGTAGTTTGTAAAATAAAACATTGCATGGAAAGCATTTTTTAATTTGCTCTTTAAGTGCCTCTCATGACTGCATGACACCTATTACGGGCTTTTAGAGAATCTTGAATGTCTAAGAATGAGCAAAAATCACAAGAAAAGTGGGTGGCCCACAAGACAGGATCTTGTGTTAGCTTATTAAAGTAGTTATTTACAATTACAAGAGAGCAGAGGTCGGTGTGATTCAATTGTTCCGCTTGAATATTGATTTACAATATTTGATGCCAAACATCACTTGTTATAGACTCCAATTTTTATTGGGAATAGTAAGGCGAGTTTGACTAGATCAAATTTTTGACTGAATCATGGAATGAAATATACTTTGATGATTTGGTTTTCTAGTGCTTTCTTTCTATTTTTACTCTTTCATGTGGGTGAATATTTGTTGATTGTTGGTGAAAACATTATATATGTCAAGACTTGAATATTTCTTAGAAAACTTGCTCAAATATCTCGAAAACGAAAGGTTTCAACACACATTTATCTTATTAGCACAGATATCTCTAAAACACAAAATCCTACATAAAATTGAAAACATTGGTAGCAGTTTACCATAACAACATATGTCAGACAAAACCAAAAGTATCACAGTGTATCAGCACACATGATGTCAAGTTATTAAAGTAACAAAACAAAGTGTTAAAACAACTACTGTAGTCTGTAAAATTAGTCTTTACCTGAAAAACATTATTTAATTTGCTCTTTTAATGTCTCTCATGGCTGCATGACACCTATAACAGACTTTTGGAGGACCTTGAATGCCGAAGGATGAGCGGAAATCACGAGAAAAGAGGGTGACCCATAATGCAGGGTCCTGCATTAGCTGATTAAAGTAGTTGTTTACAATTGCGAGAGAGTAGAGATCGATATGATTCATTCCGCTTGGATGCTGATTTGCAGGATTTGGTGCCAAAATCACTTGTTAAAGACTATTTTTTATTGGTAGTAGTGAAGATGATTTTGACTTGGCCAATTTTTTTAGCAAAGCATATTGAGAAAAGAGCATATAATAAAGGCAAATGAGTCATTGCATTTTGGAGCCCAACTATCCAGTTTTGAAGACTAGTCAGTGTTAAGGACTTGAGGTAGGCGGATTGTATGAATCTTGCTAATACGGATCGAAGATTAAACATTTATGAATACAATTTGGATATCAAATGGACACATATATAATTTGAATACTTAATTCAAATATTGCAAAATTAACATTTTATTCAATAAATAGTTTTTATTAGAAAATAAAAAAGAACAAAAATATGAATATAATTTGGATATTCGATCATTATGAATTTATGGTAATTTTTCTCAGGTTAAACTTGTAATGTCACTACAAAATATATCCTTAACAAAATTAATCACTAGCATAACCATATTTTTAATCAAAAGAAATAAAACAAAACAAAATTCCTCTCGAAACATATATGATTTTAAAACAAATGAAATTATCCATATTCATATCTGTATATGCACAAATGGATGCCTGAAATTAAAAAAAAAATAATAAAGATAATTGAATAAGAACATTATATATATATATAGAGTTGGGTTACGGTGAGTTGTGAAATAAAGTGACTATTTTATTTCATGCTCATATTTTGTGATTTTAAAGTTCAAAATAACGATCCGAACTGTTTATCTTGTTCTACATATTGAAATGTGCTTGGAGACCAAATTTTACATTTTTTGGAATTTTTACACTATTATTAAGCAATTTTGAAAGTTGTTGATTTGATGGTCCAGAAAATTTTACATTTTTTTTTACTATTTACAACAAAACAACAATTTTCCAAAATGCTTAATAAATAGTAAAAAAATTTCAAAAAATGTAAAATTTGGTCTCCAAGCACATTTCAATATGGATTAAACATCTAATGGTTCGGATTAGTCGTTTGGACTTTTAAAATAAAAATATGGCATGAAGTAGATAAACATTTTACTTTGCAACTCACCTAGCTCATCTATATATGTATATATATATATATATATATATATATAGAGTTAGGCTGGGGTGCTATGGATAGCATAGTGGCCTCTATGCTACGGCTTAATATTCGAGTTTTCGAAATCCAAACGGTCGATCCGAACCGTTCATCTTATTCTCCATATTAATATCTGCTTGGAGACCAAATTTTACATTTTTTTGAATTTTTTTACTATTTATTAACTATTTTACAAAATTGTTGATCCAACGGTGACTGCACAAAACAGTAAAACCGTTGGATTAGCGATTTTCAAAGTGGCTTAATAAATAGTAAAAAAATTCAGAAAATTATAAAATTTGGTCTCCAAGCAGATATTAATATGGAGAATAAGATGAACGGTTCGGATCGACTGTTTGGATTTCGAAAACTCGAATATTGAGCCGTAGCATAGAGGCCACTACGCTATCCATAGCACCCCAGCCTAACTCTATATATATATATATATATATATATATATATATATATATAGATATATAGATGGACTTGGGTGAGACGCGGAGCACCACACGTTTGTACTTCACACCATATTTTCATTTTGAAAGTTCAAACAACCGATCTGAACCGTTAGATGTGATGTCCATATTGAAATATGCTTGGAGACCAAATTTTATATTTTCCTGAAATTTGTTTACTATTTATTAAGCCACTTTGAAACTCTGAAAATCCGGATGAACAGTAAAAATTTCTGGACCACCGGATCAGCGATTTTCAAAGTGTCTTAAAAAATAGTAAAAAAATTCAAAAAAATGTAAAATTTGGTTTCCAAGCACATTTTAATATGGAGATGACATCTAACGGTTTGAATCGATCATTTGGACTTTAAAAATCAAAAAATGACTTGGTTGTATAAGAAACGTGATACAATCGATTGTATATTAGCTTATCTCTCTCTATCTCTCTCTCTCTCTATATATATATATGTATGTATATGTATCCGTACCAACATATATCCGAAAAAAAAATACGAATACAAAAAATTATTTGTATTATACCTAACCACCTCTGAAACATGAAACCGTATCCGCAAAATATTCATATCCGAATATCTGCAAAAATTTGAATATAATATCAAATTCAGTGACTGCAACCTATACAAATTATTTTTTATTTATTTAAAAAAAAAAAAAACGGAAGATTGTCAGTGACTGCAACCTATACAAATTCGTTTTAAGCACCTTTTCCCTTTAGTCCGCAGTCACGGTGGACTAGTCAAATTAATTCCACAGAAATTGTACAGCTCAGTTATCTCATGACGACAGTGCTTGCGCAAGCATTCTCTGCTTGATCATCTCCAACTAACAATATAATTATAATATAACACAAGAAGGGTTAAATAATTATAATACTTCAAAAGTCTTTATTTTTTATGCCTCTTTTATGTTTTTATTTTTAAAATATTAAACTCAAAATTTTAAATATAAATATTAAAATAAAACCATTAGATGCAATTTATATTATTTTGTCTATGTACTCATAATAAATTATTACATTTTGATTGTGTTTTTATGTGAATTAATAAATTGAATAAACAATTTCTAGAAATTATCCATATTAGTATATGTTTATAAGTTCTTGATAACAATCAAAATAAAGTTTAAATATTATAATTTTTTACACATGCATGAATAAAATAATGTAGATAACATTCAATGGTTTTAATTTGATTTTTAAATTTAATTTTTGTGAGTTATTATTTTTTTTAAAATAAAAACATAATATAAGTACAAAAAATTAAGACGTTTTATGCATGCAGTGCACCTCAGTTAATCACTCCATCAGAACATTTAATTTTAAACACATCCAACAACAATAATTTGATCCATATATAATCCAAGTTTTTATCTTAAAGTAACTTTGTAAACAAAAAACCAACTCAAAAAAAAATCTGATTCAAGGAGGTGTCTTAATCGATGGCGGCATATCATATTTTCGAGAAAGGTAGTGGAAAATTCCAGTAACATATATATTGATTAATTAATAAAAAAATATCTACAAAGCACGTGCGGCATATCATTAAATTCCAACATTTGGATATTTATTTTGTTGGCAATCAACACCTGTACACTTCTACCTTATTTATACCCTACATACAACACAGAGATCTCACATCAATTTCCCACAAACATTTATTCTCAGGTGAAAATGGCAGAAGGTGATCTCAAATTGTTGGGAACATGGCCTAGTCCATTTGTACTCAGGATAAAAATGGTGCTACAACAAAAGGGGCTGAGTTATGAGTACCTTGAGCAGGACCTTAAAAACAAGGGCGAGCTTCTTCTCAAACACAATCCGATCTACAAGAAAATACCAATACTCATCCATGGTGATCGAAGTATCTGTGAGTCATTGGTGATTTTGCAGTATATTGATGAGAACTGGTATGGTACCGGACCTCCTCTGCTTCCTGCTGATCCTTATGAACGTGCCATGGCTCGTTTCTGGACTGCATATATTGACGAGAAGGTACTTATATTACTAATCATTTAATTTTACAATCAACGACAATATATATGAGTTTGGAGATGAACTACAAAAGTAACAAATTAATATTTCATTTATTTTTCTCGTGCAGTTTGTAGGATCATTTTGGGGAATCTTGAAAGCTGCTACAGAGGAGGCAAAGGCGGAAAAAATTGCCGATTCATTTGGTGTGCTAAAGCAATTGGAAGGAGTTTTTAAAAAATGCTCTGCTGGAACTGGAAAGGGATTCTTTGGTGGAGACACCATTGGTTTTATTGATGTAACTTTAGGTTCTCAGTTGTCTTGGATCAAGGCAATCGAGAAGATATCTGGGGTGAAGTTGCTCGATAAGACAAAGACACCATTACTGATGGAATGGGAAAAACAATTCCTTGCTGTAGAATTCGTGAAGAACACTCTGCCGAATGTGGAGAAGGTGGTAGATTACGGGAGGCTGCTTCAAGCCACAACATGGAAAGTTACTCCGGCCAAATAATGAACCTTTTTGGAATGTGTATGATTGTTATGTGGTGGCCGGTAGGTGCATCAAATAATGTTTGCTGTGAGAAATAAATAATATTGAACTTCTTTTGGTGATATATATGAAACTTAATAATAACTTTACTGGTTTCAAAAACAAATATGAACATTGATTCCACCATAACATAAGGTCCCATTAGCATTACAATTAGTGCTTCTAAGTTTCTAGCACAACCAACAAAAAAGAAAACAAAATTATTTCAGACTGTTAATCTATCGACATTACTCGATTCAATGGCCTCCTTGAACCCTTGTAGAATCTCCTTCCTCTGATCCTGTTCTCCTGTGAATATTGTTCCGATGGCTCTCACGATATCATTTCCACCTTCCATAAACTCATCTGTGTATCCCATCAAGACCTTGTTGTCGCCTTCGTTGACGGGTCTCTTGGAAGGACGTCTCATTTTACGCAAATAAAGTCTTCTCGCGAGATATTCAGGCTGATTTTACAATAACATTCCATGATCAATGCTGGATGATGATACATATAGTGGTAAAAAGGAAGAATAAGAACTTAATAGAATTGTTATTATTATTATTATTACTTTTTTTAAAAAAAAAAATAGGCATGTGCCCTATTATTCTTATTTTTGAAATTGGGGTGGGCCTTATTAGATCCTGTACTTGCATAAACTGAACTAAAACAAATTAACTGATATGGAATTGCATAGTTTGTGCATAATTAATCTCCATTGTTTTTTATATGTTTTGGTTGGTAATTTTTGTTTTTTTTATAATTAATCTCCACTATGGACTATGTGGGAAAAACTATGTTATAATGGGCCCTGTTACAAATGTATCTTCAAATTAATAACACCACCTTCTGAAGTTTCTTGTACATCTACAGTTAAAATTAGCCAATAGCTATACGAAAAGGAAAGTAATTCAATTCATTACCATTTCTTCATTACTTTCGAAAGAATAGAAATCCGTGACACTCCATTGCGGTTTTCTTGCTTGTTTTGGTACTTCCCCAGTTTGTAGATATCTCTCCACTTCCTTAACAGAGCAGAAGATAATACCAGATTCTGGATCTGTGTAGTACTGGTAAAAGGAAAAAAAAATTGAATTGCTTTATTATTGCATAAATCAACTTTTTTTAAACTTTTAATCATTAGCATCATATTTACAAATCTGTAAAATTTTGATAGTTAATAACATTCTTATGCACAAGCAATCAACAGTTACTGGTACAAATCACCTGATTTATGTAGAATTTCATGCAATTATAAGTGTGAGAAAGAAGACACAAAATGTTGTCCTAAATAGTGTATTTAATGAAGTTTTCTAAGAGAACAATAAGATGTAAACCTTCAACATACCCGATCTTTTCTTATTCCATTCTTTGATGTAGCACAGTTGTGTCGATATTTCATTTCCTAACTAATCCATCCATCGGGAAGATTTCCGGGTGAATATGAAATCTCAGCAATTATCTAAAACAGAAACAAATTTACTTGCTCTCACTAAAATGTAAAAAATCTAATCAAGAATAGAACTGAATAGAACAAAATCAAAATAATATTAACTGATGTATAAACTGCATGCGGAACACTTTATCAAAATAGTTGCCACTAACATTATCTTCACCCGTTGTGTCGCAGTATAATTTTTCAGTAGAAACAAGATAGAGAGGCTTCCCCTCCTTTAGATAAAACTGCACCTCCTCTTTGGATGAGAATCGGTACTCTTTTGTAGGATCAACATAAAACTAGACAAAATTGAAGAATTCATGGTAAGCTGATAAAGAAAAGGTGCTATTACAAAAAAAAAAAAAAAAAAAAATAACAGTTGAAGATGTCAATAGGTAAGCTAAGAAAATGCCAAACTAGGGATGAGAACAAGTATATATAGTACATGAACTACCTATAAAAAAAAAAAAAACATGGCACCAATTATCATCCTTATATTCTATTTTGCTTTATTTTATTTTAAAACATGAAGTTTAAGATATTCTAGCACAATATAATTCATTTTTTTTAGGAGTAGCGAAGGTGATTTTGACTCGGTCAAATTTTTGACGGAGTCGTGAAATAAAATATGCTTGATGATTTGATTTCTAATACTTTCTTTCTATTTTTACCTTTTTTATGTGAATGAATATTTGTTGATTGTTGTTAAAAACATTCCATGTGTCAAAATTTGAACATTTCTTAGAGAACTTTTAAATATCTCTAGAACACAAGATTTCAACACACAGTTATCTCATCAGGACAAATATCTCTATCTAAATCACATAATCCTACCCAAAATTTAAAACCTAGTACCAATTTACCTAAACAATATATGTCTTACAAAATCAAACCACAAGCATCACAATGCATCAGCATACATACTGTCAAGTTATTAAAGCAACTATATAAAAGTGTTAAAACAACTACTATAATTTTTAAAATCATACTTTGCCTAGAAAACATTCTTTAATTTTTTCTTTCAACGCCTCTCATGGCTGCATGACATCTATAATGGGCTTTCAGAGGAGCTTGAATGCCAAAAGACGAGTAGAAATCATGAGAAAAAATGGTGGTGCATAAGGCAGGATCCTGTGTCAGATGATTAAAGTAGATGTATACAATTGCAAGAGATTAGATATTGATGTGATTCAATCATTCTGCTTAGATGCCGATTTACAGAATTTGGTGCCAAACATCACCTGGTACGGACTCTATTTTTGATTGAGAGTAGCAAAGGCAATTTTGACTCGGTCAAATTTTTTAGCAAAGCATACAGAGAAAATGGCATATAATAAAATCAAATGAGTCACTGCATTCTGGGGCCCAACTATCCAATCTTTAAGGCTGGTCAACATTGAGGTAGACAGATTGCATGAATCTTGCAGGTACGGATCGGAGATTAAATATTTATGAATACAAATCGGATATGAAATGCACATATTTATAATTTGAATACTTAATTTAAATATTGCAATATTAACATATTATTCAATAAATATTTTTATTAGAAAATAAAAATAACAAAAATATGAATATAATTCGGATATTTGATCATTATAGTATTTTTTCTCATGTTAAATTTGTAATGTGATTACAAAATATATTTGTTCTTAACAAAATTAATCCGAACTCACAAAAATATTCATATATGAATATCCAAATTTATAAAATTTTGAATATAATATCTGATCCATTTGTCTTCCTATATCCAATATCCTATAAAAAATTCTTTTTAAAAAAAAAAATTGTCAGCGGCTGTGAAACATATACTATTTCTTTTTTTGCACCTTTTAGTCAGCAATGGCACTGAACTAAAATTAATTCCACCTTTAGTTTTACCTCATGACGACAGTGCTTGCGTAGGCATTCTCTGCTTGATCTCCAAGCAGCACCATCCTTCTAAGTTCTAACCAACCAGTGTTGTAAAAAATGTCTGAAATTCCACAGAAATTCCACACCTCAGTTACCTCATGACGACAGTGCTTGCGCAAGCATTCTCTGCTTGATTATCTCCAAGCAGCACCATCCTTCCAACTAACTATATAACAATTATAATAAAAGAAGGGTTCAAATAATTATAATACTTCAAAAGTCTTTATTTTTTGGTGCTTTCGCTATATATTTTTATTTTTAAAATATTAAACTAAAAATTTTAAATATAAATATTAAAATAAAACTACTAGATGTGATTTATATTATTTTGTTCATGTGCTTGTAATAAATTATTACATTTCTATTTTGTTTTTATGTGAAGCAATAAATTGAATAATCAATGTCTAAAAATTATCCATATTAATATATTTTTACAAGCTCTTGCTAACAATCAAAATAAATTTCAAATATCATAATTTTTTACATATACATGCATCAAAATGATGTAGATAACATTCAACTGTTTTAATTTGATTTTTAAATTTTAAGTTTTTTTTTTAAATGAAATATAATGGAGCCACAAAAATTGGAACATTTTAACCCCCTCTTATAATACTAAGTTGGCCTACGGTCAATGTCAAATAAAAATAAAGTTTATGCATGCAGTACGTAAACCTCAGTTAATCACTTCATCGGAACATTTAATTTAAACACATCCAACAACAATAATTTGATCCATAATCCAAGTTTTTTTTTACCTTAATTCTTAAAGTAACTTTGTAAACACAAAACCAACCCACAAAATTAAGAATCCGATTCAAGGAGGTGTCTTAATTGATCGGCATATCATATTTTTTTTGGAAGGTAGTGGAAAATTCAACTAACATATATTTGGATATTTATTTTGTTGGCAATCAACACTTGTCCACTTCTACCTTATTTAAGCCCTACATACAACACAGAGATCTCATATCAATTTCCCACAAACATTCATTCTCAGGCGAAAATGGCAGAAGGTGATCTCAAACTGTTGGGAACATGGACTAGTCCATTTGCAACCAGGATAAAAATGGTGCTACAACAAAAGGGGCTAAGTTATGAATATCTTGAGCAAGACCTTAAAAACAAGGGCGAGCTTCTTCTCAAACACAATCCGATTTACAAGAAAGTACCGGTACTTATTCACGGTGGTCGAAATATCTGTGAGTCGTTGGTGATTTTGCAGTACATTGATGAGAACTGGTCTGGTACTGGACCTCCTCTACTTCCTGCTGATCCTTACGAACGTGCCATGGCTCGCTTCTGGGCTGCGTATATTGATGAGAAGGTACTTAAATGACTAATCATTTAATTTTACAATCAACCACAATATATATATATGAGTTTGGAGATGAATTACAAAAGTAACAAACTAATATTTCATTTTTTTTTTCGTGCAGTTTGTACCATCATTTTGGGGAATCTTGAAAGCTAGTACAAAGGAGGCAAAAGCGGAAAAAATTGCCGATTCAATTGGTGCGCTAAAGCAGTTGGAAGGAGTTTTCAAGAAATGCTCTGCTGGAACTGGAAAGGGATTCTTTGGTGGAGACACCATTGGTTTCATTGATGTGACTTTAGGTTCCCAATTGTCCAGTATTAAGGCAATCGAGAAGATATCTGGGGTGAAGTTACTTGATGAGACAAAGATACCATTACTCATGGAATGGGAAAAACGCTTCCTTGCTGTAGATTTCGTGAAGAACACCCTGCCAAATGTAGAGAAGGTGGAAGAAAGAGTGAAAGAGAAACTCAGTCAAGCCACAACATGAAAAGTTGCTTCGGCCAAATAATGAACCTTTTTAGCAAAGAAATAAATGATTGTTGTTATATTATGTAATATTTGGAATGTGTATGAGTCTTATGTGGTGGCCAGTAGATGCAAATAATGTTTGCAGTTAGAAAAAAAATGATATTAAATTTCTTTTGGTGATATGAAACTTAGTGATAAATTTACTTGTTTCAAAAAACAAATATGAACACATTAGCATTACTTTCAAAATAATATTAAACAAATATAACCTTTTTAATCTTTGTTTTTAATTCTACTTTCAAACGAACAAGTGTTCGTTAAGAAAGATTAAAATTTTAATCCTTCACCCCGATCTAAGGAGGTCATGAACATGAAATAGTTATCACCTCTAATTGAGAGTTTGAAACCGTGACAACTGACAAGAAATAGTTATCACCTCTGCATGGACATGTTCTTTCACATTTGTTATGAGCTTACATGGAATTTTTTTCATAAACCATAAATAATTAAAAAAATTTAATGATAACAATACGATTTTTTTTTAAAAAAAAAAAGCATAAGGATCGGACAGTCCGTCCGGTCTCACAAATCAGCTTTTCTCCAGACCGGACGGACCATTCGGTCTGGATGTTTTTTTTAGTTTTGCACCTTCTTATTTATTATCGGCCATAGAAAATCTTCGATTTTTACATTTTTTCTCCATACTGGACGGACCGTCCAGTCTTAAACTTCTTCTTTTTTGCATTTTCTCCAGACCGGACGGTTCGTCCGGTCTTAAATTTTTTTTTTTTTTTCTGTTTTGTTTCGTATCACCATGGGTTTTTTATTTTTTTTCTGTTTTATTTCTATGATATCACGTGGTTTTATTGTTTTTTTTTTGTTTCTTTTTTTTTTTTGCTTTCTGTGTAGCTTTTTCTTCGGACCGAATGGTCCGTCCGGTCTGTTTTTATTTTTCTTTAGATCGGATGGTTGGTTCGGTCTTAATTTTTTTTTTATTCAACATGTGGGTCTGTGTTTATTTTTTCTTCTAATAATACTGTTTTCATCATTTTTTGTTTGTTTTTTTGTTTGTTGTGATCGTTGCAAAAAATTTTAAAGTAAGAATAAAGTAAACTTTTTAATTTTTCTGAAGAAATAATTATTATTAGTTTGACTGAAAGTGTTATTAATATAACTGTTTTCATCATTATTACAACTAATTTCTGTTTGTTTGCTGTGACTTTTTGTAAATAATTTTAAAGTAAAGATAAAGTAAACCTTTTAATTTTTCTAAAGAAATTATTATTATTACTTTGACTCAGCAAGTGTTATTATTGGCTCGAGAATTTAAATTGGAGACCGAATTAGGGATTCGGTATCCATGTAATTTTTTTCACTATAAATATCCATCTTCTTTCTTCCTGAAACAGACAATTGATTTCTTCTTCTCCACCATTTTCACAATTTTCAGCTAAAAAGAAGCTCTATCAAAATATTGTGTTTTTACATATCGGCCTCTGCATTGTATTGGTAGTTTTCATCTAAAAATTGTAGTAAGTTAATTTTTTCAATTACGATCATATTTTAGGTTGTAAAATTGAAAATGATATCAACGATTGATTGTGATTTTTTTTTCCAGATAATGTCTCAAGTGATAATAAATGTTTATTATGGATGTGAAATTTCAAACACACCAACCTACACATTTCCTATTACTAATTTAACGAGTCTTGATGAGCTAAGAAAATATATATATGTTAGCATTCATTTTCTACCTAGCCAGTTCAATCTAACAATCAAGGCTCGTTTGAACACGGCACCTCCTGGCTCAGTAGAAAAATACCAGTTATTTAGCCACTCCTGTACATGATGCTTGAATATCAGCAGGAAACGATATGGAACATGATGCTTGAATATGCCACTTCGGTACTGAATTGTAAACTTTTTGATTTAGTGGTTGAGTCAGTACCAGTTGTTAGTCAGACCAATTATGAACCATATTTGGGTAGTGTACCTGGAAGTAGCAGAGACCCAACGGTATATGATTCACCCATATATTGTGATGATCCACTTGAAATACCAATAGTGAATGATTTGGCAAGTCGTTTTGACGAGCTGAATAATAACACTAACTCAGACACAAACTCTAGCTCAGATACAAACTCTGACCTTGGTGGCTCAGCTGTCGGGGAAGATGATATGGTTGAAATGGAGGATCAAATTAGAATACAAGATGTAATGAAGGAGTGGGTTAATTCTATTCCCTTTATTAATTGAGGATTGCAGCATCCTTTTCTGGCATTTAATGATGATGTGCTGATGTCGTACAAGGATGAAACATTTTTTGGTAATCCACCCAGAATTGACAGTCAATTTTCAGTGGATGCTTGAATCCAAAGCCGATCTTAAATCCCAGTTGGGTGCATTTGCCCTAGATAATAATTTAGAATTAAAACAAAAATATACCAATCGTACTGGTTATGTAATTGTATGTAGAGCAAAGGGGTGTCCATGGAGGTTATACACAGAAACAGCTGAGACGGGAAATTGGACAATTGCAACAAACTCAGACGAGCACAATTGTTACAGTATTGCTTGTAAATCCTTAAGAAATTGTAAATACATTAACCGAACGGAGATTGAATTCGCATCGGGAAACATTATAGTTCCGAACAACTCCATTGCATATGCTCGTGTGTTCCGATTGATTATATCTCGGTCAATGACTCCATCTAATTTCGTATTTGCAAAATTTGTTCTCAACTATACAAGACGCGTATAGTTTTGTAAGATTGATATTTTCTCATTGGGTTGACCCGAATTCTCTACCTTTTTATAATAAAAATCATTCTCATCTCATTCATTACCGTCATACACTTCATGTCCTAAGCAATCTTCGATCAATTGTGACCAATTATCATCGGTACATCCATAGATAGCCTTCCCTACAAACATAGATGTTAAACAAAATTATACAACTACAAAATTTCAATTAATAACAAAAGTATAAAGTAGCAGTAAAAATTATTTTACCGATAACAGATAAGCCCCATAAACAGCTAACATCTTCCAATGTCACCTTGCACTCCCCTACCGGAAGATGAAAACTATTCGTCTCGGGCCTCCATCTCTTGACGAGAGCAATGATCAACCCTTTGTCAATTTGACATCGATGAACTTCAACCATCTGATACAATCCTAAATTTTTCAAACCTTCTTTCATACAATTGTGGTACTCAATGTGCATTTGGCAAACTCTAGGACGTAACCAATAATTAGGCTGGAACAATAATTGTCATGAAAAAAAAGTTTAACCAAAAAAAAAATTGAATTCAGGAATTTAATAAATAAATTTAAATCCAAACCGATATTAAACAAATACCATTACAATCGTCGCATGTGATTGATGTTGTGCATGAGGCAACTGCAATAAAGTTCTTTCACCTTGCATTTCATGTGCCATTTTTCACTATAATATAAATAAATACATACAAAAAATTAACATGCAAATTCAAATCATTATTAACATGCATGACATGCAAACCTAATCAAATATTAACATTCATTCTACACTAAAAAAAAATCATTGAACAATTACTACATGCATCTACATTAAAATAAAAACTACATGCAAATAAACCTTGCATCTATATAATTATGAAATAAATAATCCAAAAATACTACATGCATCATCTACACTAAAATAAATTGTCCTTACAACCAATCAATTAGAAGACAACACATTTTTCTTAAACATGCTACATATTTTTTTATTTTTAATAAAGGATAAAATGGATATTTATAAATCTAAAATGAGTTCTAATAGAAAATGAAACTAAATTAGGCAAAATTTTTGAGTTTTTAAAATATAGATGGGTAAATATGATGCTATAAATTTTAGATTTTAGAGGGATTCCTAGTAATTGCGATTAGAGAGGATACAGATTCCTTTTTAAAAAGGCTAATTCTAACTACCCTGTATTAATTTCTCATTTGATCAGAGGGAGACATTTAGAAAGAACATAGGAACAACTCTAAGACTAGATAAATATGCTACCATGGATGAAAGAGTACTTTTCATAATTTAAGAATATGCATAATTTCCATATAATTTGAAATTCATAGTGTACTACTTAAAAAAAACACATATGAACTATTTATTTATACTACAATTACTATATAAATTATTTATTCTAATTATTTATTAATAATTATGAATTATTTAACAAAAATATAAGAATTAAATACATACCTAACGAAATTTGTAGATCTAAAGCTTTTATTGTTCTTCTCTCAAAACTAAACAAATTTATGTGATTAGAATCAAAATCACACTAATAGGTGAGGAAAGAAAGAAAGAATGAAGAAGATGGAGGACCACGCAGAGAAGAGAAGAATGTAGGAGAGAAAGAAGAAGAAAAGGAATGCCACAGTATCACATAAACAAAATAGAAAAAAAATGAAAGAAAAGGAAAAAAAAACAAAAAAAAATTAAAAATCCACGGTGATATGAAACAAAACAGGAAAAAATAAAAAAAGAAAACAAAAAAAATAAAAAAATTTAAGACCAGATGGATAGTCCGGTCTGAGAAAATGCGAAACGAAAAAAAAATTTAAGACCAGACGGTCCGTCCAGTCTGGAGAAAAATCATCAAAATCGAAGATTTTCTATGGCCAATAATAAATAAAAAGGTGCAAAACTAAAAAAATTGAAAAAATATATATATTTTCAGACTGAACGGTTCGTTTAGTTTGGAGAAAAACTGATTTGTGAGACCGGACAGACCGTCCGGTCCTTATGCTTTCAAAAAAAAAAAGTAATCGTATTGTTATCGTTAAATTTTTTAATTATTTATGGTTTATGAAAAAAATTCGCTTACATGCATGTTCTTTCAATTTTTAATTAATTGCATGTACACTCTTATTTAAATAATTGTAATTATTTTTCATCATTTTATTTTCATTAAATAGGTAATCTAGCATACTATTATAATTTCAATTTTTCAAAATTATACGATTTTACACGAACGAAGGAGACAAAATGCTCACTGCATGTTTGTCATGAAGGGAGGGGTATCGGTCTACATTATACTTGCTGGAACAGTTCTAGTTAAAAAAAAAGTTTCATCCTTTGGAGACCAGTAAAAGTTTCATCATTTTTTTTTCTCAAAAAAAACACACACACGCAAGTCGTGCTAGAAGAAATGTCAGAATTAACGGGCTTTGAAAAGAATGACAGGAACCTGTTATTTAAATCCCAACCGTTACCTTTTTTAGTGCACGAATTTTAATGAAAAACCTTTCTTTTGTGCACATCTTAACGAATCTCAACGGTTGAAATGGGAATAACAGCAGATTTATTCCACAAGGGCAGGAGGGGAAGTGTGATAAGACCGTGGCGTAACGTGTAACCTTTGTATTCCAAATTAATACCGATGGAGACGTGGTTACACGTGTCTTTGATCCCTGAAGAGCGCGAATATTTAGAAAACTGTAAGACCGTTCGATTCTCACTGCACAACATGCGATGCAGGAGAGTAAGATGAATAGTCCTTGAAGTCTTGAATTTTATTGCGTTTGTAGTTTTCCAAATCTATCCTAATTAAATGCTCCATTAATTACTTGTCTTTAATTAGAAAGTTTTGCTTGATTTAAAACCAACAATTTAGAAAAGCAAAGTCCAAGATTATCCGCATTCATTGCTTTCAAACGTAAATGCAAACTTTTTTTTCTATAACTATTAGTTGCATAGTGCTATAAAGAATACATATGATCAACATGCACAAGAGATAAATTTAGCTAGTATATTCACACCAAGTTTATAAGCATAATCAAGTTGAAAACAAAATTGGCATAATAGTTTCATACTGAAATAAATGATAAAAAAAAAAAAATTCTTAACATAAGAGTTTCACACTTATATAGATACTAGTACAAACCAGTTTATAAGCCGATGCCGGATTTTGGACAATGGGGTTCAATATATATCAGTGTTGTAAAAAAAACCCGTTTAGGTCAATTAAATGGCCGGTTAGTCATTGTCAGTGATCAAATCGTCATGAATTTTTCCGACTAATCGAATGATTATAGTCAATTATTCTCGATTAATCGCTTAACACTATCTTATCCGTCTGACGATCACATGCTATTATTTACAACAATAATGCATACAAAGGAGCTATCAGCTATTGATGTTTATTTCCTTGAAAAACTATGTATCAATGTTCCTTAAAATCCAACACATTAATTAATATTAAATTTTTGATAAATAATGGAGCTCAGTTAACCTCCATTCTTTCTTAGTGGATCCGTCACTGAACTAGTCTTTTTAAAGTAATTGGTATCATTTGTAATTCTTTCTGATTTCCTTTCCTTAAAAAGATTTGCAATTAATGGAGCATTCAGTTTTCCCCAAATCGTGCAATGTTGTTTTGCTTCCCCTATGTCTTCCTAAACTAAACTTTTGATAATCTCTGCTACTTGAAGTACCGAGATAAATGCATCTCGAGATCAATTTTGGAGTTTCCAAATAGATGTCATAAATCAGAATTGAAATTGGTCACTTGACCATAGAATCGGGAGCAAATGAATAGACCGAATTGGATCGAAAGCTCATTTTTTTTTTTTTTTTTACCAGAAGCATGTTTTGTATTAAAAAAAAAGAGAAAAAAAATATTTTTGTAGAATAAATCTTCAAACAGTCTATGATTTTTCAATATGTTTAACATGACATTAGCAGAATCAAGTATGACTAAACATGAAATTAATGTAAGATTATAGTTATATGTAAGTGTTAAAATAAAGATTATAAAATTTCTCAATTATATATATTACTACAATCCAAATTATAAAATTTACTGCTAAAAAATGTCGAAAGGATTCGCTACCAAAAAAAATTCCTTAATTTATTCCATAGTTCAAATAAATTTTATAAATTATTCTCCAAAGAATAGTATGTTGAACTTGGGAGCCCATCGGATATCAATACAGGTTTGATACGGTCCGATACGTATATGATAAATGGGTTGATACGTAGAGATACGGTCGGATACGTCAATAAGATTTTCTCTACGCTGTTTGGACACGAAGCCAAAACAGAACAAAAAGCTCTCTCCGCTCGGTCTCGCTCTGTACGCGATACGGCACCGTTGTTTTGCGCTCGGCCTTTCTTCACTCGACCTTCTGTCACGATTCAAGTGTTGAAAGGAGAAGATAAGCAGCAGTTTAAGTTGAAGGAGCATGGGCCAAGAGAATGAATCTTTTATGGGCCGAAATGAATTGTTAATAGAAAGTCGATATGGGCTGGATTTCATAAAAGAAGCTGCTGAAAGTTATTTACATTACCTTTTGTTAAACTATAGTTACTTTTTACTGTATGCTTTTGTCAGAAGGATCTAGACGTACTATACATAGGGGTGTTGAAACGGTTTGGTTTAATCGGTTTTGAACCGAACCGAATTAGTTCGGTTTAAACAGTTTGGTTATTTCGGTTTATTAGATCGGTTTGGTTGGTTTTTCAAAACCGAATTATAACTTCGGTTCGGTTCGATTTGAAAAATTTCAAAACCGAAATAACCGAACCGACCGACCTTTCATATAATATGAATTTGATCGGAACCACCCCGGTTTATTTTTTAAGACTCTGATTTATTTCTTAATCAATTGCTTTAAATACTTTGTTTATTTCTAAATATCTTGATTTATTTCTAAATATCTTAGTTTATTTCTAAATATCTTAGTTTATTTCTTAATACTCCGGTTTATTTCTTAATATACTTCGGTTTATTATAAATAAATTATTTAAAATAAAAAAATTAATATATTTCGGTTTGAACCGAACAAACCAAACAAATTGAAATAAAACTTTGGTTCGGTTCGATTCGGTTCTATTTTTAAAACCAAATTATAACTTTAGTTTGTCAAGTTCGGACCTAACTAATGAACACCCCTAACTATACATATAGTAGAAAAGATAATAGCTGTAAGGATTATCTAAGCAGAAATTACCAAAATTGTTCCTTCTTTTCATCTTCTTTGTTACCTTTCTTATTTTCTCTTCTTCTCAATCTGTTTCCAGTTGTAGATTGCCAAAAAGAACTTATAAAAGTATTCAAAATTCAAATTGGGTTGTGACACCTTCCCTCCTTTGACGAATTGAAAGTTGATTTCGGGGTGAAGCTACTATCACTGCGACTGGGTCCTACATGTTTAAAGGAAATCATTAGCCGTTGAAGGGTTCAGCCACTGAAGAAAAGGTCCCATGTTATCCGAAACGGAGGTGAACTGGAGAAGAACTGAACGGAGAATCATTAATTAGAAAGATTTAGTTACCTCATGACGGCAGTGCTTGCATCATAAATACTTCCAACGAATTATATAATTATAATACAAGAAGGGTTCAAATAATTATAATACTTCAAATGTCTTTATTTTTTTACCGCCGCTGTGCCTTTATTTTAAAATATTAAACTCAAAATTTAAAATATAATATTAAAATAAAACTATTAGTACGATCTATATTTTTTTTTTGTGTGCTTATAAAATAATTATCACATTTCGATTTTGTTTTTATATGTCTAGAATTTATCCACATTAATACATTTTTATAAGCTCTTGATGATAATCAAAATAAAGTTCAAATATAATAATTTTTTATACATGCATAGATAAAATGTAGATCGTATTCAGCAGTTTTAGTTTGATTTTTTAATTTTAAATTTTGAATTATTTTTTAAAAGAAACATGATAAAGACACAAAAAAAAAATTAAGGCATGCATTTGACATACCGTCAATGTCAAATAAAAATAAAGTTTATGCATGCAGTGCGAATTGTTGAGAGATTTCTTGCTCCGCTTGTTAATCTCTTCATCAGAACATTTATTTTTAAACACATCCAACAACAATAATTTGATCCATAATACAAGTTTTTATCTTAAATGAACAACAATACTCCGTCTTCGTAAACACAAAACCAACCCACAAAAGAACCCGATTCAGTCATAGATTCAAGGAGGTGTCTTCATTGATGACGACATATCATATATAAAATTCCAACATTTGAATTATTATTTTAGTTGGCAGTCAACACTTGTACACTTCTACCTTATTTAAGCCCTGCATACAACACACAGAAATCATATCAATTTCCCACAAACATTCATTCTCAGGTGAAGATGGCAGAAGGTGATCTCAAACTGTTGGGAACATGGTCTAGTCCATTTGCAATCAGGATAAAAATGGTGCTACAACAAAAGGGGCTGAGTTATGAGTATCTTGAGCAGGACCTTAAAAACAAGGGCGAGCTTCTTCTCAAACACAATCCGATCTACAAGAAAGTACCGGTACTTATTCACGGTGATCGAAGTATTTGTGAGTCGTTGGTGATTTTGCAGTACATTGATGAGAACTGGTCTGGTACCGGACCTCTACTTCCTGCTGATCCTTACGAACGTGCCATGGCTCGCTTCTGGGCTGCGTATATTGACGAGAAGGTACTTAAATTACTAATCATTTAATTTTACAATCAACAACAATATATATGAGTTTGGAGATGAATTACAAAAATAACAAATTAATATTTCATTTTTTTTTCTCGTGCAGTTTGTACAATCATTTTGGGGAATCTTGAAAGCTGCTACGGACGAGACAAAGGCGGAAAAAATTGCCGATTCATTTGGTGTGCTAAAGCAGTTGGAAGGAGTTTTCAAGAAATGCTCTGCTGGAACTGGGAAGGGATTCTTTGGTGGAGACACCATTGGTTTCATTGATGTGACTTTAGGTTCCCTGTTGTCCTGTATTAAGGCAATCGAGGAGATATCTGGGGTGAAGTTGCTCGATGAGACAAAGATACCATTACTGATGGAATGGGAAAAACGCTTCCTTACTGTAGATTTCGTGAAGAACACCTTGCCAAATGTGGAGAAGGTGAAAGAGAGACTTATTCAAGTCACAACAGGGAAAGTTGCTTCGGCCAAATAATGAACCTTTTTAGCAAAGAAATAAATGATTGTTGTTATATTAGGTAATATTTGGAATTTGTATGAGTGTTATGTGGTGGCCGGTAGGTGCATGAAATAATGTTTCCAGTGAGAAAATAATATTAAACTTCTTTTGGTGATATGAAACTTAATAATAAATTTACTGGTTTCAGATATAAATATGAACATTGATTCTACCATAACATAAGGTCCCAATAGCATTAGCATTACAAGCAGTGTTTCTAGGTTTCTAGCACAACCAACAAAAAAGAAAACAAAATTATTTCAGACTGTTGATCTATCGATAATATTACTCGATTCAACGGCCTCCTTGAACCCTTGAAGGATCTCCTTCCTTCCTCTGATCCTGTTCGCCTATGAATATTGTTCCAGTGGGTCGCACGATATCATTTCCGCCCTCCATAAATTCATCTGTGGGTCCCATCTTGACGCCTTCGTCAATGGATCTCTTGGAAGGACGTCTCTTTTAACGCAAATGAAGTCTACTCGTGAGATATTCAGGCTGAGTTTATAATAACATTCCATGATCAATGCTGGATGATGTTACATATATTAGTAAAAAGGAAGAATAAGAACTTAAGAGAATTGTTGTTATTATTATTATTACTTTTAAAAAAAAAAAAAGAGGCATGTGCCCTATTATTCTTACTTTTGAATTTGGGGTGGGCCTTATTAGATCCTGCACTTGCATAAACTGAACTAAATCAAATGAACTGATATGGAATTGCATAGTTTGTGCATAATTAATCTCCATTGTTTTTATCTGTTTTGGTTGGTAATTTTTGTTTTTTTTATAATTAATATCCACTATGGACTATGTGGAAAAAACTATATTATATAGGGCTCTGTTGCACATGTACCTTCAAATTAATAACACCACCTTCTTAAGTTTCTTGTACATCCACAGTGTATTAAAAAAAATGTTAAAATTAGCCAATAGCTATACGAAAAGGAAAGTAATTCAGTGTATTAAAACCTTTCCTTTTGGGGCCCTTTAGGAATTTGGGGCCCAGGGCCGTCGCCCTGGATGCCCTGGGTCAGGGTCGGCACTGATGGCATGGTTGATCAGATGCAGAAGCTGGACTAGGAGGCGGAGAAGTTGGTTGAGAAGACATTGGAGGATGCAGGAAGCTGATCAGATTGGAAGATGATACCTGTACTTGTATCAATGGAAGTGGTGGTGCTGATTGTGATGCTAATGACATATACGTAAGAGCTAGACCGGCTGGCTTGATTATTTGATTTCATTGAACAACATCTGGATCGTACATGAGAGGAACCATTTATAGCCTTGCTTAATTTCCCAATTATATATATGCAGTAAAATGCAATTAAGAATTCCTAATTACTAACAAAACAGGATAACAGCTCCAATGTCTCCTTTAGTTAGTCTTCTTAACATCCTTCTCTCTTATCTCCATTCCTTTCTTCTCCAGTCTTCCTGTATTATTATTGTAGCCACTGGAGAGGAGTGACACTTGTGAGGAAAGCGCCTGGGTCCAAATACTCTGTATTTCTTTAACTTGACTCTTCCTTGCCGGTGATCATGGACCCACCTGTCAGCTTCTCTTTGTCTCTTTTCTTCTTGTGTCTCTGGTAATCTGACCAAGTCGAATCAAATCTAGCAAGGAGGTTAAGTTGGATAGAGATGAGCAAAATTAAGTACTAATAACAAAACTAAGGCAAATTTATTCCATCTCACTAGCAATCAATCCCACACAATCTACTCTCGGCTAACGACTTGGTTTACTAAGATGCTGTATATCATATATGATAATTAAAGATTTTCCATTTACAATACAAATAATAATAACCTCAAGTAGAAGATGTTGTTGTTCCAACAATATGTACTATAAAGATTGTTATATAAAAATTATAAGTTGTGAAAAAAAAAAAATCTTTTGATAATAACATGAAAAGAAAAGGAAAATATTCTAGTTTCTAATGAAACCGGTAAATTATCCCACTTTTATCACTAAAAAAAGAAAAAAGAAAAATACCTATACAAATTCATTTTGAGCACCTTTCGTCCGCAGTGGCAGTGGACTGTAAAAATAATTCCAGCTTTAGTTTTACCTCATGATGACAGTGCTTGCGCAAGCATATTTGCTTGATTATCTCCAAGCAGCACCATCCTTCCAACTAAATATATAAGAGTAAGGTTATAATGCACTAATGATTTTGTACTCCAATTACATTTCATAGTTTGTATCTCTATTTTTGCTTTCAAAGTTCAAACAATCAATTCAAACTACCAAATATAATGTCAATATTAAAATGTAATTAGAGATCAAATTATATATATTTTTTGAAATTTTTTTAAGTTTTTTAGAAATAAGGACAAAATGAGTGCGCCTTTGGATCAAAATTTTCAAAAAAATATAAAATTTAGTCTCTAAGCACATTTTAATATGGACATTCTATTGAGTTGTACAAATCTGTTGTTTGAACTTTAAAAATAGTGATAAACATGTAGAATATGATTGAGGCACAAAACTTATAGTACATTTTAACCTGCTCACTATATAATTGTAATAGTAAGTTCGCTTACGGTCTTCTTCTCTTTTTTTTTTCTTTTTTCTTTTTTTAAATCTGACAACGGCTCTCGGTGTTTACAACAAGCAAAAATAAATGAAACAAAGCATAAGCACATCAAACATCGAATCAAAATCTAAGTGAGAAAGCCCTGGTCACTAACAACACTGCAAATAAAAATAAAGTTGACCTACGGGATTCAAATTCAAACTCATTAACTAATCGAGTATTAGATAAAAAAAATATTTAACATAATAAAAAACAATAAAAATAATAAAAACAACAGAATAATATAACTTTACATATTAGAAGACAATAAATTAAGTTTGTCTGGATCTGCAAATTTCTATAAAACTTTTATAAAGTCAATAAAATTTATTATTAATAGTGTTTTTGAACTGATAACATTCCAATTCAAGATAAGAACAAAACAATTTTCATAGAGAAACAAAAAAATGGTATCAAATCAGTATTTTTTTCACTTAATTTCAAAATCCAGAAAGAACGGTTGCCTTCTCACCCACCCCCCCCCCCCCCGGTTCAAGATGAATCTGCCCCTACATACTACGTCTTTGTAAACACAAAACCAACCCACAAAGAACCTGATTAGTAATAAATTCAAGGAGCTGTCTTCATTGATGACCGCATATCATACTTTTTGAGGCTTAGTAAAAAAGTATTCACAAAGGACGGCATATTATATTTAATTCAAACATTTTATTTTATTTTTATTTTTTTGGCAATCAATACTTGTACACTTCTACCTTATTTAAGCCATCCATACAACCCAAAGAAATCATATCAATTTCCCACAAACATTCATTCTCAGGTGAAGATGGCAGAAGGTGATCTCAAACTGTTGGGAACATGGCCTAGTCCATTTGTACTCAGGATAAAAATGGTGCTACAACAGAAGGGCTTGAGTTATGAGTACCTTGAGCAGGATCTTAAAAACAAGGGTGAGCTTCTCCTCAAACACAATCCGGTCTACAAGAAAATACCGATACTTATCCATGGTGATCAAAGTATCTGTGAGTCGTTGGTGATCTTGCAGTACATTGATGAGAACTGGTCTGGTACCGGACCTCGTCTGCTTCCTGCTGATCCTTATGAACGTGCCATGGCTCGCTTTTGGGCTGCGTATATTGACGAGAAGGTACTTAAATTACTAACCATTTAATTTTACAATCAACCACAATATATATGAGTTTGGAGATGAATTACAAAAGTAACAAATTAATATTTCATTTATTTTTCTCGTGCAGTTTGTAGAATCATTTTGGGGAATCTTGAAAGCTGCTACGGAGGAGGCAAAGGCGGAAAAAGTTGCCGATTCATTTGGTGTGCTAAAGCAGTTGGAAGGAGTTTTCAAGAAATGCTCTGCTGGGACTGGAAAAGGATTCTTTGGTGGAGACACCATTGGTTTTGTTGATGTGACTTTAGGTTCCCAATTGTCCTGGATGAAGGCAATCGAGAAGATATCTGGAGCGAAGTTGCTCGATGAGACAAAGATACCAGTACTGATGGAATGGGAAAAACGCTTCCTTGCTATAGATTTTGTGAAGAACACTCTGCCGAATGTGGAGAAGGTGGAAGAGTACGGGAGAATGCTTCAAGCCACAACATGGAGAGTTGCTCCGGCCTAATAATGAACCTTTCTAGCAAAGAATTCCGACCTAATAATGAACCTTTTTAGCAAAGAAATAAATGATTGTTGTTACATTAGGTAATATTTGGAATATGTATGAGTGTTATTGTGGTGGCCGGTAGGTACATGAAATAATGTTTGCAGTGAGAAAAAAATAATAATGAACTTCTTTTGGTGATATATATGAAACTTAATAATAAATTGACTTGTTTCAGAAACAAATATGAACATTGATTCCACCATAAGATGAGGTCCCATTAACATTAGCATTACAAGCAGTGCTTCTAGGTTTCTAGCACAATCAACAAAAAAGAAAACAAAATTATTTCAGACTGTTAATCTATCGACATTACTCGTTTCAATGGCCTCTTGAACCCTTGTAGGATCTCCTTCCTTCCTCTGATCCTGTTATGCTGTGAATATTGTTCCGGTGGGTCCCACGATATCATTTACGCCTTCCGTAAACTCATCTGTGGGTCCCATCAAGACCTTGTTGTCGCCTTGGTCTACGGGTCTCTTGGAAGGACATCCCTTTTTACGCAAATAAAGTCTTCTCGCGAGATATTCAGGCTGAGTTTACAATAACATTCTATGATCAATGCTGGATGATATTACATATAGTGGTAAAAACTAAACAGGAAGAATAAGAACTTAATAGAATTGTTATTATTATTATTTTTGAAATTGGGGTGGGCCTTACTAGATCCTGCACTTGCATAAACTGAACTAAATCAAATTAACTGATATGGAATTTCATAGTTTGTGCATAATTAATCTCCCTTGTTTTTTATATGTTTTGGTTGGTAATTTTTGTTTTTTTATAATTAATCTCCACTATGGACTTTGTGGGAAAAACTATATTATACAGGGCCCTGTTGCAAATGTTTCTTCAAATCAATAACACCACCTTCTGAAATTTCTTGTACGTCTAGAGCGTATTAAAAAAAATGTTAAAATTAGCCAATAGCTACACGAAAAGGAAAGTAATTCAATTCATTACCATTTCTTCATTACTTCCGAAAGAATAGAAATCCGTGACACTCCATTGCAGTTTTCTTGCTTGTTTTGGTACTTCCCCAGTTTGCAAATATCTCTCCACTTCCTTAATAGAGCGGAAGACAATACCAGATTCTGGATCTGTGTAGTACTGGTAAAAGGAAAAAAAAAAATGAATTGTTGTATTGCATAAATCAACTTTTTTTTAAAACTTTCGATCATTAACATCATATTTTACAAATCTGTAAAATTTATATAGTAGTGAATAACTTTCTTATGCACAAGCAATGGAGCCGGTACATATAACTGACAGTTACTGGTACAAATCACCTTATTTATGTAGAATTCATGCAATTATAAGTGTAAGAAAGAAGACACAAAATGTTGTCCTAAATACTATTTATGAAGTTTCCTAAGAGAACAATAAAACGTTAACTTTCAACATACCGGATCTTTTCTTATTCCATTCTTTGATGTAGCACAGTTGTGTCGATATTTCATTTCCTTAATCCATCCATCGGGAAAATTTTCTGGTGAATATGAATCTCAGATATTATCTAAAACAGAAACAAATTTACTTCCTCTCACTAAAATGTTAATTTTTTAATAAAGAACAGGACTGAATAGAACAAAATCAAAATAATATTAACTGAGGTATAAATTGTGGAACACTATAAAAATAGCTGCCACTAACATTATCTTCACCCGTTGTGTTGCAGTATACTTTTTCGGTAGAAGCAGGATAGATCGAGGCTTCCCCTCCTTCAGATAAAACTGCACCTCCTCTTTGGATGAGAATCTGTACTCTTTTGTAGGATCAACATAAAACTATAAAAAATTGAAGAATTATTGTTTAGCTGATAAAGAAAAGGTGCTATTTCAAAAAAAATAACAATAATAACAGTTAAGAAAATGCCAAACTAAGGATGAGATCAAAGTATAATAGTACATGAACTACTTAAAAAAAAATGGTACCAATTATCATCCTTAATAGTATATTTTGCTTTATTTTATTCTAAAACATGAAGTTTAAGATGTTCTAGCACAATATATTTCATATCCGTAAGATTGGAAATAAATTCTATATTTGCATGAAGTACCTTATAAATTTTTCCATATTCCCCGGGACCGCGTCTAATCTCAATTATTCAGTCAATAGGAATAGAATCAAACAGGCCATTACCAAACTGTCCTCCCTGGATAAAAATAATATTAAGTTAATAGTAAATACACTGATAATATTTCTTAATATAAACTGTTTAGATCGATAATTACATTGATTTCAACATTTGGTATGATACTTGGCACCATTGATAAAAAAAATTGCTCTGTCCCTGCCAAGCTTAACCAATAAACACAGTATCGAGTGCAATAACCCTTGGTTCAGAGACGATGCTTCTTGAATACAGATTATTTCAGATAGGAAATAAAACCTCTTTAGAAGACCCCGATTCATTTGTATCTTGTTCATTTTGGAAAAATGTTTTTGATTTAAGAGGGGCATCTTCACATAAGAAAAGGCAATTCCTTAATTAGCACCTCATCTTGTGTCTGAAGTGTAATTCCCACACAATTTGGACATGGGTAATACAACAAAAGTTAAGATTTTCAGTAACTTGATAAAGTTCTATCTTGAGAAAAAATTTGAGTTATTAAAGTTTTAGAAAAATAAAGACATGGTGGAGACACAATAAATGAAGGCATTTGAACCCTCCTCTAGTTGTAATAATAGGTGATGCTTAATCTTGAATTTAAAGTAGAAACTAATCTGTCCATTTTGGCCTATTTAAAGTACTATGAAAAGACCAAATTTTACATTTTTTTTTAGAATGTTTTTTGCTATATTTTTAGAATTTTGTCTTTTTTGATCTCCATGTACATTTTCATATGAAGATCATTTTTATCAGATCGGATAGACTTTTTGACCTTTGAAAAAAAATATAAACATGAATTCATAGCACGGGTCGATCTGTAATATGCATATTACCATAGGTGCATGGTTATCTCTTCAAAAATCTTCTCTTTTTGTTATTTTAACTGACATCTTTTTTTATTTACTGTTGCATGCAATCTCATCTGATACAATCTGAATTTCGACTTTTAATTAGCAGGTTATCACAAATAAGAACAAGAGAGCAAAAGAAAACCAAACAAAAGAAAATTGGTGAACTTACAAAGGTGATCATATCTTGATTGTTCTTCGTCCACCTAGAAACTGTTTCCCAGCCATCTGGCAGCCAACTCGGCCGATCTGAGTCGTCGGAGTTTGCATCCATGCATTCAGAAATTGTGATCACCTCTGCCACCTTTCTCCTTTTCGTGGACATTTTATTCAAATAGAAATTATGTTTCTATGATTTCTTTCTTTTCTTCCCCGACTAATATAAAAGGATCTCTATTGAATTTTGCTTCAAGTGCTTCACTGTTGTACTTCATTTAAACCCATTGAGAGTTTTAGACCGTGACAACTGACAAGAAATAGTTATCACCTCTGCATGGACATGTTCTTTCACATTTGTTATGAGCCTATCATGCATGTTCTTTCAATTTTAATTAATTGCATGTATACTATTGCTTAATTTTTATACAACATCAATCAAAGTTATAATTTCAGTATTTCATTTTCATTAAATAGGTAACCTAGCATACTATTATAATTTCAATTTTTCAAAATTATACGATTTTTACATGAAGTAAAGGAGACAAAATGCTCACTGCATATTTATAATGAAGGGATATCGGTCTACATTATATTTGCTGGAACAGTTCTAGTTAAAAAAAGTTGCATCCTTTCAAGGCCAGTAGACACGTAATTCGTGCTAGAAGAAGTGTCAGAATTAACGGGCTTCGAAAACAATGAAGATCGTATCTCTGAGATATCTCAAACTATGCGTGACTTTATGGAAAATCCCAACCGTTTAAATACGTTCTACACAAATCTCAAAGCACAAATAATACTGGTCCCCTATCACCCCGAATAGGCACCGGACACGTCGGTCACGCAAAAGTTGAGATATCTCAGAGGATATGCACTCAAAGAATGACAGAAGGAAACAAATCAGCTGTTATTCAAAGTAGATAACAGGAACCTGTAATTCAAATCCAAACCGTTCCAATTTTATAATGCACGAATCTCAATGAAAAACTTTTTCATGTGTGTATCTCAACGAATCTCAACGGTTGGAATCGGAATAACAGCAGTTTTATTTCCACGGAGGAGGCAAGGGGTAAAGTGTGATAAGACCGTGGCGTCACGTATAACCTTTGCATTCCAAATTAATACCGCTTGAGACGTGGTTACACGTGTCTTTGATCCCTGAAGAGCGCTAATATTTAGAAAACCGTAAGACCGTCCGATTCTCACTGCACATTGTGCACAACATGCGATACAGCCATACAGGAGACTGGAGATGGAAGTACAGAAATGAGCTATACATCATTCAATTAAAAAATATTCAAAATTAGTTTTAGTTTTTATTTTTTAGTGAGAAATTATTTATTAATAATTATGAATTATAATTAAAATCCTTCTAAGTTCTTGCCGTTTAATTTTTTTTTAAAATAACATAGTATAATCATTCAATTAAATGAATAATATAGGGGTGTAAATGGAGCCGAATTATCTGCTCTGAATTCGCTTACTATATGTACCTGGATTAAACATAGTTTGCGGATACGGATACAGATACAGATACAGATACAGATAATTTATTAAATAGGGAAACAAATATGTGGATACATATAGTAAGGAAGACTGAGCCAGCTTTTAAGAATACTGAAAGCTAAACTCAGTCGGATTAAACATAGTAAGGTTGAGAAAAAGCTAGCATAGTTGAAATAACAAATTGTTTATCGTCTTGTTTTAATCCAAATAACTCAAGGGATAGATAAAAAAAGGTTTGTGAGAGTGAGAGGTTAAATAAAATAAATTGAAAAGTTCAAGTAAATAAGAAACCGAAGAGTTTTTGAAGGGTATATTAAAAGTTGTCCATTTTTCTATTATATTATCCTGAACGTAGTTTATGTTATTTTTCTACTAGTTTTATTATTATTATTTTCAGAACAATTATGATCTACCTATGCGTCTGTTGAACTTGTAATGATACTTTAATTAGTGAGTAATGCTTACGGACTTTTCCTCTAAAAAAAACGAATAAAAAAATAAATGAGAACAGGGAATTTGTTCGATAAGTGGGCCGCCCCGTTTTGAAAGTTTTGGGCCAGAGACGTAGCGGGTCATGTAGAACTTATAATGGGCTTTTGTCTTTTCAATATAATAGGCATACTGATTATCACGCGAACAGGCCCAAAATAGGCCACAGAATTACAAAAGCGCACTTGAAAATTGAAATAGCGTTTCAGCAAATAGCTTTATATCCCTAATACAAATTTCTTTATAGAAGAAAGCTTGATAGGTGTAAGAACATTTAAAGGGCTCCTTCAATTGCTGATGCATCCATACTGATACTGTCGCAGAAGCAGCGTCAGCACATTTAGGTCGAAGATCATTCTTGAAGTATAACTCTTATTACAGACGACTAAGTTGTAGGAATATATTATAATATAGTATAATAAGCACAGGACTGACAAGCAATTTGACTTTAATATAACACAGCTCCCAGTACATAACTGAGATGGAAATCTGAGGTTATATGCTAAGAAGGGCATTGCTCGTAATCTGAGAACTCGACATGATTGTGGCAATCAAGAGCCATCTCAATTGTGGAAAGGAGGTTCTCCATGATTTTAAGTTTGGATGCAAATGTCATGCAGTCAATATCTTCGGCATCAACCCAGTTAAGCACTGTATTGATTAGTTTGCTGAGTAGGCCTATGCAGATATCAAGCTCGGTTGATATGGCAGCTGCGTTTGGTGTGCTTGTAACATTACAAGCGCTAGCCTGAAATTGATGGCATGGTTGATCAGATGCAGAAGCTGGACTAGGAGGCGGAGAAGTTGGTTGAGAAGACATTGGAGAATGCAGGAAGCTGAGATTGGAAGATGACAATTGTACCTGTATCTGTACCAATGGAAGTGGTGGTGCTGATTGACGTGATAGAAGAAGAGTGGTGCCGAGTTGCAAAGAAATATAAAGGATGGCAAGTGTGAAGTTTCTCATCTGTACCAATGGAAGTGGTGGTGTTGATTGAGGTGATAGAAGAAGAGTGGCACCGAGTTGCAAAAAAATAGAAAGGATGGGAAGTGTGATGTTTTTCATGATGCGAAAGAAGTGATATTAAACAAGACAAATGAAAAGGCAGAAAGCAGAGAGAGAGAGAGAGCACCAACTCTTTTGCTCAAGAGAGAGAATGCCGAAGGCGTGAGAAGGTGGCGCGGAATATTTTAACACTTCGGTACACTTATCTTTGTTTTCCTATTTTAATAAAGGGAAAATATTTCAATCCCATGTGTCGCTCGTCAAATAGTCAACGCATATCTCCAACTTAGATAAATAAATAAATAAATAAATAAATATAACAATTTATTTTACAGGTAGATGTGTGATATGCTAATAAATGTGATTACATATGAAATTTTAGATTGAATATCAGCCCTTCGATTAAATAGTTTGTCGTTTTATGATTCTATGCATCTTTTTTTATATTTTTTTCACGTTAATGATGAAATACTTTAATTCCATTGTTAATGATGAAATTGTATATCATTACTATAACAAAAATCAGTGAACTTAATTTTGAAACTTTTAACAAAAATTCTGGTACATAATACACCAACCATAAATACTAAGTTATTTTGTCTAATGTAATTAATTATTTTGAGTGATAAATTATTTTATGTAAGAGTATTTTGAGAGTGTACTTCATATTAATTATTTTATTTTACCGAAAATCTCCCTTAATACATGCCATATGGAATGAAGTATGCTTGATGATCGATTTGGTTTTCTAGTGCTTCAACAACTACCCACCGCACCGCAGAACAATATATGTCATTAGCATCACAATGTATCAGCGCACATGCTGTCAAGTTATTAATGTAACTAAATAAAAGTGTTAAAACAACTACTACTATAGTTTATAAAATCAGTCGGTTGAATTGGGAGTAGCGAAGTCAATTTTGACTCGGTCAAATTTTTTAGCAAAGGATATGGAGAAAAGGGCGTATAATAAAACTACTTGTCAGCATTCTGGGGCCAACTATCCAGTCTTTAAGGCTAGTCAGCATATAGACAGATCCCATGAATTTTTGTGGATACAGATCGGATATTAAATGAATACAAATAAATATATTTTTTTTTTGTCTTCCTATGTCAAATCCACTTGTCTTCCTATGTCCAGCATCCTATATATACAATTTTTTTTTTTTTAGATTGTCAGTGACTGCGAACAAGACCAATACAAATTCGTTTTGATCACCTTAATTTAGTCCGAGTGGACTAGTAAAATTAATTCCATAGAAATTTTACAGCTATCTCATGACGACGGTGCTTGCGCAAGCATTCTCTGCTTCTTGATCATCTCCAACTCCAAGCAACACCATCCCTCCATCTAACTATATAAGAGTAGGGTTATAATCCACTAATGATTTTGTGCTTCAATTATATTTTATATCTCTTATCTCTATTTTTACTTTCAAAATTCAAACAGTCAATTCAAACTATTCAACATGATGTCAATATTAAAATGTACAATCAAATTATATTTTTTTTTTGGAAATGTTTAAGTTTTTTTAGAAATAAGGATAAAATGAGTGTGTCTCTGCATCAAAATTTTCAAAAATTATAAAATTTGGTCTCTAAGCACATTTTAATATGCACATTATATTGAGCTGTTCTTATCAATTGTTTGAACTTTGAAAACATTGATAAACATATAGAATATGATTGAGGCACAACACTAATATTACGTTTTAACCTGCTCACTATATAATTATAATACTAACTTGGCTTGCGGTCTTTTTTTTTTTTTTTTTTTTGAAAATTTTGATAGTGACTGTCAGTGTTTACAACAAGAAAAAATAGATGAAACAAAGCATAAGCAAATCAAACATCGAATCGAAATCTAAGTGAGAAAGTCCTTGTCACTAACAACACTGCAAATAAAAATAAAGTTGGCCAATGGGAATCAAATTCAAATTCATTAACTAATCGAGTATTAGATAAAAAAAACAATCAAGATAATAAAAAACAATAAAAATAGCATACTCTTACATAATAAAAATAGTAAAATAATATTATTTTACATATTAGAACACAACAAATTAAGTTGGTTTGGATCCGTAAATTTCTATAAAACTTCTATAAAGCCAACAAAATTTATCATTAATAATATTTTGAACTGGTCTGACGGACATTCCAATTTAAGAGAAGAACAAAACAATTTTCATAGAGGAACAAAAATGATACCAAATCTATATTTTTTTCACTTAATTTCAAAATCTAGAAAGGACGGTTGCCTCCTCCCCCCGTGGTTCAAGATGAATCTGTCCCTAAATATATATACTACGTCTTTGTAAACACAATAACCAACCCACAAAGAACCTGATTAGTAATAAATTCAAGGAGCTGTCTTCATTGATGACCGCATATCATACTTTTTGAGGGTTAGTGAAAAAGTATTCACAAAGGACGGCATATTATATTAAATTCAAACACTTTCTGTAGAATTGTTACAGATAACTCCTTGCATTACAGAAAATATCTAAATTTGAATTATTCAGAAAATACTCGTGTTAATTTGTAAAAAAAAGGAATTGCCTTTATACTTTGAGAAAATACAACATAATTTAATTTATTTTGACAAAGTATAACATTAAAAAAATACCGGGGCATAGCTCATCCAGTTTTTTCCTCTTTTTTTGTTTATTTTTCCTCCATTTGTATAGTAATGGAGCTAATTATGAGCGTGCATAACATTGAAAAATTTAAGAGAGGGCAAAATCAGTCGGGACTTATAGATCTCGGTACAAATTCAAAATCTAAGAGAAGCAGTTGTCTCCTGGTAATTAACACGTGGTTCGCCTCTGACTATATTTACAGTGTACTACATTTACAGAAATGTTATAATAAAGTAGGTTCCCTACTTCCCTGCTTGTCCTTCACAAAAGTGACAGAACCAACCTAACAGAGAAAGAGTGGAAAATTAAAAGAAAAGGGAACTTATTTGAGTCAATTTAATTAATAAGCGCACAGTAGATCTGTAGATGTAATAAATAAAAAAAGACTTTTGGTCTCTGTCTGTTATAGTTACGTCAGATGAGAAGATGCAATCAGAGTTATGTCACCGGTAAGAATTAAATTTGTGGTGGTCATCACTTGAGTTACGTGTTATGTTGTATTAATAGAGGTGCGGTCAGTTATAATAATTTTTTTTATAACTATGAAGATTAACAAATATAGAGTAGGTCAATTATAATAATTTTTTTATAATATTATAATATTTTATTCTAGGTTATATAAAAGCCATACATAAATACAATTTTTTTTATTTAAAATGAAAGTCAATTGATCCACATTACTTATACATAGAGGCGGACTCAAGTTATCCAGTCAATTGATCCACATTACTGAAAGCTAAACTTAGTCGGATTAAACATAGTAAGGTTGAAAAAAAGCTGGCATAATTGAAATAACAAATTGTTCATCGTCTGATTTTAATCCAAATAACTCAAGGGATAGATAAAAAAAGGTTTGTGAGAGTGAGAGGTTAAATAAAATAAATTGAAAAGTTCAAGTAAATAAGAAATTGAAGAGTTTTTGAAGGATATATTAAAAGTTGTCCATTTTTCTATTATATTATCTGAACGTAGTTTATGTTATTTTTCTACTAGTTTTTTTTTATTATTTTCAGAACAATTATGATCTACCTATGCGTCTGTTGAACTTGTAATGAATGATACTTTAATTAGCGAGTAATGCTTACGGACTTTTCCTCTAAAAAAAAAACGAATAAAAAAATAAATGAGAGCAGGGAATTTGTTCGATAAGTGGGCCGCCCCGTTTTGAAAGTTTTGGGCCAGAGACGTAGCGGGTCATGTAGAACTTATAATGGGCTTTTGTCTTTTCAATATAATAGGCATACTAATTATCACGCAAACAGGCCCAAAATAGGCCACAGACTTACAAAAGCGCACTCGAAATAGCGTTTCAGCAAATAGCTTTATATCCCTAATACAAATTTCTTTATAGAAGAAAGCTTTATAGGTTTAAGAACATTTAAAGGGCTCCTTCAATTACTGATGCATCCATACTGTCGCAGAAGCAGCGTCAGCACATTTAGGTCGAAGATCATTCTTGAAGTATAACTCTTATCACAGGTGATTAATTAAGTTGTAGGAATATATTATAATATAGTCTAAGCACAGGACTGACAAGCAATTTGACTTTAATATAACACAGCTCCCAGTACATAACTGAGATGGAAATCTGAGGATATATGCTAAGTAGGGCAATATTGCTCGTAATCCGAGTACTCGACATGATTGTGGCAATCAAGAGCCATCTCAATTGTGGAAAGGAGGTTCTCCATGATTTTAAGTTTGGATGCAAATGTCATGCAGTCAATATCTTCGGCATCAACCCGGTTAAGCACTGTATGCATTAGTTTGCTGAGTAGGCCTATGCAGATATCGAGCTCGGTTGATATGGCGGCTGTGTTTGGTGTGCTTGTAACATTACAAGCGCTAGCCTGAAATTGATGGCATGGTTGATCAGATGCAGAAGCTGGACTAGGAGGCGGAGAAGTTGGTTGAGAAGACATTGGTGGATGCAGGAAGCTGAGATTGGAAGATGACACCTGTACCTGTACCTGTATCAATGGAAGTGGTGGTGCTGATTGAGTGGCGAGTTGCAAAAAAATATAAAGGATGGCAAGTGCGAAGTTTCTCATGTTGCAAACGAAGTAATGTTTATTTGGGTTATACTAAATCAGTTGGAAGTGTTGCCCAGAGTCGTAGAGAAAAAAGAACATCAAACACACGTATATATATAGAGGGGTGGATACTGTGCCCTCTTTAATTTTTCAGGGGAAACGTATACAATATGGATATTGACTTTTGATCGACGCGCGGCCATTTTTATTAATATCCCTAAAACAAATGAAAATTTTACAAATGTCCCTGCCCCCAATTTTTTTTTAAATATGCCCTGACCGCCTGGACCTGGGGCGGCCCAAATAACCTGTGAGGCGCCCCAAGGTGGGGCGGCCCACAAGCCAAGTGAGGCGCCCCAGGGTGGGGCGCCTCATTTTTTTTTTTTTTTTTTTTTTTTTTTAAAGAAGAGAAATCTTAGTATTTTGATTTGAATAATTTTGTGAAAAAAGAAAGTTTTCTTATTTAGAGTGTATGCCAAAAAATAAAATATTTGATATATTTAGGAAGTGATGTCGTAAATTTTTATAACTTTAATTTTTTTTTTTTGGTGAATTTTGATTTTATTTGTCATTTGGATATCACAAGTCTAAATATAACACTAATTAAGGACTTGGCATTTATTA
Organism: Carex pumila; assembly: GCA_033356055.1. Taxonomy (NCBI): domain Eukaryota; kingdom Viridiplantae; phylum Streptophyta; class Magnoliopsida; order Poales; family Cyperaceae; genus Carex; species Carex pumila. The sequence continues at coordinate 146,987 of JARJHM010000321.1, read as the reverse complement.
TGGTTTTTATAATATATGTATAATATACACATATACACATATACATATACTAGTATTTTGATTTAGATAATTTTGTGAAGAAAAAGTTTTCTTGTTTAGAGTGTATGCCAAAAAATAAAACATTTGATATATTTATGAAATGATGTCGTAACTCTTTATAACTATGATTTTTTCTTTTTTCAGTGAACTTTGATTTTATTTGTCAGTTAGATATCACAAGTCTAAATATAACATTAATTAAGAATTTGGTCTTTATTATGGTTTTTATAATATATGTATAATGAGGAGGGATCAAATAACACCGTTTTTTGGTGATAGCGGATGACACCGTCCATTTTCATAGTCCAAACAGTCGATCCAAACCGTTCAACTTGATGGATATGTTAAAATGTGCTTGCAGATCAAATTTTACATTTTTCTGAATTTTTTTGGGTTTATTCAGAGGGGTTCAAAAATTCAACGGTCTAAATATAGCGATTTTGTTAAATACTTAATAAATAATAAAAAATTCAGAAAAATGTAAAATATACACACACATATACACATATACATACACACACACAAACATACACAGACACATATACACATACACATAATAAAAAATAAAAAAATCTCAGCTAAAATTTTCTGATGCAATATGGTCCTGCGCATGCTTCACTAAAAGGGGCGTAACTTTTGATCCGTCCGTCGGATCGGGCTGAAATTTTGACAGGAACTCTACAGCTCGAAGCCGCACGAGAAACTAATCTATGATTGGTTTCGTCATTCGTGGGCTCAGATTCGCGATCCGAGTCTTCCTTCATGGACTTTTGGACCTTTCTTTAGAATTTTAGAGTTTTTAGGGTCTTTTATGTATCGTTTATGTATTTTCTGTTTTTAGGGTTTGTATTTAAACACACGTCATGTCTTTTGGCGGAAGTTAGTTTTTGATGTATCAGTTTTATCAAAGAATTGAAAATCTGTGTGATCTTAGAACCAAATTGAGTGTTCGTGCATCATTTTCGTTCAAAATTATAAGAAAATATTTATACATAAAATTAATTGAATCTGTATAACTGTTATATGAACCACTAAAAATCAATTTCGTAAAAATAAAAGTATTACATATTATATGAATTTACGACATCACTTCATAAATATATCCAAATGTTTTATTTTTTGGCATACACTTTAAACAAGAAAACATTTTCTTCACAAAATTATTTAAATCAAAATACTAGTATATGTATATGTATATGTGTATATGTGTGTATGTGTATGTGTGTATGTGCATGTGTATGTGTATGTAGATGTGTATGTATATGTAGATGTAGATGTGTATTTATATGTAGATGTAGATGTATATGTGTATATGTATATATTATGCATATATTATAAAAATCATAATAAAGCTCAAGTCCTTAATTAGTGTTATATTTAGACTTGTGATATCCAAATGACAAATAAAATCAAAATTCACTAAAAAAAAAAAATTAAAGTTATAAAAATTTACGACATCACTTCCTAAATATATCAAATATTTTATTTTTTGGCATACACTCTAAATAAGAAAACTTTCTTTTTTCACAAAATTATTCAAATCAAAATACTAAGATTTCTCTTTTTTTTTAAAAAAAAAAAAAAAAAAAATGAGGCGCCCCACCCTGGGGCGCCTCAATTGGCTTGTGGGCCGCCCCACCTTGGGGCGCCTCACAGGTTATTTGGGCCGCCCCAGGTCCAGGCGGTCAGGGCATATTTAAAAAAAAATTGGGGGCAGGGACATTTGTAAAATTTTCATTTGTTTTAGGGATATTAATAAAAATGGCCGATCGACGCGCTACGGATAACAAATTAAACCGCATATATATTTTTATGTTTAGGGGTTATTGCTACGGAGTTCCCAAACTTTTGTGACAGATAAGTCTCAAACTTTTTAATCCTCTAATTGCTAATTAACATAATTACATAAATATTTCGATATAAAAGGAACACAATACCCTTGATAATTTTATCCTTAATTAAATATTTTAAATAAGTTTAAATTTTATAATTTTTTAATATCAATTATATATTAATAATAATTCTTACTTCATATTGTTTGGTATTTTTATTTATAAATAAAAATATATCTAATTATAATTGAATTTCTTATGATTTTATATTGTACATAAAAATAAAATAAATATGTAGAACAAAAAGAAACAAATTTATTGCATTATGAATATGCAAATCAAGTGCCTATATTTTCCTAAAAAAAACATTCCTTACAAATTAAAAGTCATAAGTCCAAATATTATAAAATATCTCTTCTCTTATATTAAGCACGTAGATTTGTGATTTGCTAACAAATGTGATTACAGATGAAATTTCAGATTGAATGTCAGCCCTCCGATCGATTAAATAGTTTGTCTTTTTTTTTTTATTCTATGCATCTTTTTTATATTTTTTCACGTGTAGAAGTCTAAATTTAATTAGACACGTACTCGCCACACTTACTCAATAAACGCCTCTCTAGCACTATCTATTTCATAGAATCTATGTTTCATCCTCTTTCCCCATTTTTTTTTTTTTTTTTGAAAACTTTCCTAATTAAACCCCCTTATTTGATTTTCAGATACTTGATTTTATGATTGGTCTTGATTTTTTTCTTTCCATTTTTTAAATGACATTTAAGAAAATTTTGGATTGATGGATACTTGATTGATCATGTCTTTATTTTTTTATTTTTTTATATCAATTAAGATATGTAATTTGTTATTTAATTGTCTCATTTAAGTAAACATGATTCTATCTTTTAGGTACACAAATGTATATAAATCTTAGAAAGATGTGGATAATCTTTATAACAATAACAAAAACCATATTATGACAACATAAGGTGTCATAATATATCAACAACAAATAATATAATTTATTCTGTTGATATTTTTTTTTCTCTTATTTACCCGTTAAGCTACATAACAAAAAAATGGTATGTAAAAATAAAAAAAAAAAACTCATAGGTATGTCATTAAAAAATGAACTTTACATTTGTATGAGAATATGTTGTTATATTTTTTTATTCTTGAATAATTATTCTTTTAATTGATCTATTTTTATAAAAATATGTCATTTTGTACTAGAATTTTTTTTTTGTTCTCTTATAATATGTTTTTGTTGCAATGCACAGGCACGATACTAGTTAAACTATAAGCATTGTAGAAAAATCTGGTCATTTCATACTTAAAAATTAAAAATTGATCATTTAATATAAGTTAACTGTTATAGGGATTATTAATTATTATAAGAAAATCATGATTGTTAAAACTAATAATTAATTCGTGGGCCTACGCTTATCACAAATGGAAATTTTAGAAGCACCGATTTTTTTTTTTTTTTTTGCAAGTCCGGAGGCTGCTTTCATTTATCAGGTTGATAACTTGATATTACATCAGATTATAATAGGGACCACAAGTCTATAAAACAGTACACTCACTGCAAAATCCTGTTTACACGAGAGATTTTCCTCATTCGGAGTTCCGAAACCTCCCGCAATGACAAACAATTAATATATGTGGTAGTTGTATTTAGCAGGCGTAGTTGGGATCTTGGAATATTTTATTAACGACGAAGAGACTTTAATCCAAAGATATTCATTCTCTAAGGATTCTGTGGAATCCTCAGAAAGATATTCATTATTTAATGATTCTGTGTAATTCTCACATGAAAGTTCATTTTGCGTGATTATTGTACTTTATGAGTAACTGTAAGATGTGAACTTCAATGTGGAATATTTTATTCCAGGGAAACTATTTGTCACTCAAAAACTTTAAAATTTTAAAAATGCCATTTTAAAATTAAAAATTAAAAAATTGTCATTCAAAACTTAGTTCATTTTAATTTTGCCACAAATAATAATTAATACCTAAAATACCCTTCCTACCCCCAAGGTTTAATTTAGTCATTAATGTAGGGCTGCTAATAATTAAGGTTCGGCTCAAACTCCCCTCAACTCAATAAGAGAAACAAAATAATTTGGCTCTAACTCGGCTCATCTAAGCACTTGGCTCGACTCGGCTCAGCTCATGTAAGCACTTGACTCGACTCAGCTTGTGAGCTTGCGAGCTGGCTCATATTAGATGTTGAAAACAATAATCATTTAACTATTTTAAATAAATGATCGAAGTGGGACAGAGATATTCTTGTGAATTTAAATTACATATTGAAAAACGTTGATTATTTTTTAAAGAAATGATCTAAAGAAATTTGAAAAAAAAAATCATTTCTTTAAAATAATTTCAAAATACCGGTTCATATTACATGTTGAAAAACTTTTAAATTTGAAAAAGAAAAAATTTAAAATTTGAAAAAATTTGAAATATGAAAAAAAATTCGAAATCTAAAAAAATTGAAATATGAAAAAAATTTGAAATCTGAAACATTTGAAGTCTAAAAAATGTGAAATATGAAAACTCTGAAATCTGAAAAAAATTTGAAATCTAAAAAATTTGAAATCTGAAAAATTTGAAATCTGAAAAATTTGAAATATGAAAAAAAAATTTAAATCTGATAAAATTTGAAATCTGAAAACTTTGAAATATGAAAACTTTGAAATTTGAAAAAAGAAAATTTTGAAATATGAAAAAAATCTGAAATCTGAAAAAAATTTGAAATCTAAAAAGATTGAAATTTGAAATCTAAAAAAAGTTTGAAATCAGAAAAAAATTTCAAATCTGAAAATTTTGAAATATGAAAAAAATCTGAAATCTGAAAAAATTTTGAAATTTCAAATAAAATTGAAATTTGAAAATAGTTGAAATTTTAGAAAAGTTCAAATTCCAAGTTTCAATTTTTTTTGAAATTTCAAATTTTTTCCGATTTCAAATTTTTTTCAGATTTCAGATTTTTTTCATATTTCAAAATTTTCTTTTTTCAAATTTCAAAGTTTTTCAACATGTAATATAAGCCGGCATTTTGAAATTATTTTAAAGAAATGATTTTTTTTTTCAAATTTTTTTAGATCATTTCTTTAAAAAATAATTAAAGTTTTTCAACATTTAATTTAAACTCACAAGAATATCTCTATCCCACTTTAATTATTTCTTTAAAATAATTAAATGATCATTTTTTTTAACATGTAATATAAGCCAGCTCATGAACCGGCTCGCAAGCTCGCAAGTCGAGCCAAGTTGAGCCAAATGTTCACATGAGTCGAGCCAAACCGAACCGAGTTTTTTTTTCTTTTAAAAGTGAGCCGAGTCAAGTTAGGGTATTAATTAGTTTTGAGCCGGATTTGTTATGAAATATTGAGCCGCTCAACTCATTGATTCACGAACCGGCTCGATTCATTAGCAGCCCTACATTAATGGTAGATTCAAAGGAAATTGAAACAATGAAGGGGAATAAAAAAAAATAGAAATTATATACCACGATACAAGGAATCAAGCAAGAGGCCTGTTAAAAATATATATATTGTGTTATTTTTGAAAATATAATTTCGGCACTGTTACTTTCCTGGGAAAATATCTTTCTTTCCTATTTTCTACGTTTATTTTTCTGATTATTTTTAAATTGCAGTGCTAATTGTTGCTGTCTGCCTTGAATCTGAGGTAAGCTCCATCTTTAATCGGACAATCCTAGGAATTTTGGTAGCATCTCTCTCTCTCTCTCTCTCTGACACCCTCTCTCGTTCAGTCGTTCCTGTCGTTGCAACCCTCGGCCCCATCTCTTCTTCCTTTTGACCACCAGCAGGGGCGGAATTCAACTTCGAGTATAGAAAAAGCTAATTAACTAAACATCATATACTCAAAAAATATTATAATAAAATTCAAAAACTACAAAGTACAAAATAATATGATTCTTCACTATTTTATTTTATAAAACTTATAATAATTAACAAACACCAATAAATGACATGTTTAACAAAAAAAAAACATAGTATATTCAAACATCATATTTTTTATATTATTTTAATTTAGACCTACGTTTTGCTAAAAGATCAAATTCGACAATAATCTCATCTGAGCTAATCTTATTATCTATTTCCTTCTCAATATAAATAAGCATGTAATCTCTAAGAAACTCATGACTCATCTTGTTTTGAAGTCCAGTTTTAACGAGCTTTATGGCTGAAAAAACTCATTCTGTAGTAACAGTTGAGACGGAAAGAGTAGCAGTTAATCGAATCAACCTATTAGGCTAATTTTTTAGTTTTTATTTAAACTTTTTTTTAATTGGAGAAACTATTTTCTTTGCTTTCTATTTTTACAACTGTTTTTTTGTTCTTCAACTTACAATAACTTGTTTTTTTTCGGTTTCCGCGTGCATGTTGTCTTCTTCCAATTTTAACCTATAAATTTCTATATTTTAATATTAAACCACTTTGACCGGTCACGCCAAACCATCCCAAAAAGAATGCTCTATATTATAATATTACACAACTTTTGTCACGGCCTCAGAGGTCATGTGAAAGTGAAACCATCTCAAAACAATTAAAAATTGATGCTACTTTTGCACTTGCAACCCTTTAAATTTTATGTATTCTCATAGGGAGGACTGAGACATACAAAATATAAACCTTAGTAACATTTCTAGGTACTAGTTAAAAAAAATAAAAATGTTGGGGTTTATTCAGCCACCTTTCAATTGCATTATCTTCCGCCCCTGACCACCAGCTGTTCTCTTCCCTCTAGTTATACCATCTAGTGGTGCTCAAGTCTCTCACCATATCTCACCTCCTTAAACGCACTCATCAGAATCCTCTTTCTTATTTTTTATTTTTTTTTTCTCCTGGGCACTAAGAAGTTTTTTAACGAAGGATCTTCTCTATTGCGTGAAATTAGTCGTCAGTCACAATAGATATTTGTTTCATTAATTAATATATTAAGATAGGTTCAAATTAATGGAATGTAATTTTATCTTTTGAGGGGGGCCTACTAGTAATAACTTCTATAGAATTAAAAAATTTATAGAATACAAATTTATAGTTTTCCCTTTCATACCAGTTGGAACATTTTAGGTCCTTAAGGTAGATAACAGTAATAATGGGTGCAGCTTCTAATAGATTGCTTTATATTATTTCCATTATTCTTTTCAGATTTGTTAATTGTATCCTTGTTGTCTATTAGCTAAAATTGTAAATCTTTAAGCTAGGTGCCTTGCTGTGACTTTTTTTTATTAGCTTTAATAGTTGAATTTAACATATATCCAAGTTGATTCCATCATTCAAAGAAGCTGACTTGACATTCTCTTAGGTAACTGTGACATTAATTTATCGATAATAATGTTTAAAATTTGAATATAGGGTTTATATTATTCTTTTCATATTCCAATAGATTACTTAGATATTTGTTAGTTTTTTGGAGATCATTTATGATTTGATTCTTTTCAGGTTCTACCATCAGCACGAGATTTGGGATCTGAAATGTATGGTGTTTTTTGTTGAAGCGTGATTTCTATAAATTATGGGACTGTTTTGATAAAAACTAAATTCTCTAGTTCAAGGGCCTAAAATGTAAAATGGAGATTTTTAATCTGTGATGTTTTATGCACCTTTGATTTTGTGCTAATATTTAAGATGTTTTTATGCAATTTAATTGATTGTTATTTTATTTTATACTGTGATGTTTTATGATTTTTAATTAAAATGTTTTTATGCAATTTTTATGGCTGATGTTTCACATATTTAATTTTTGATGTTCAAATCGGATATGAACAGGGAGGGGAAGGAATACTTTGTGTAGGCCCATTTTATAATGATGTATTGTTCCGTTAGTACTCTTTCTGTTTTATTGTGTTTTATTACTGATGTTCAGATTTTATGTTTTAAGTAGGCCCATTTAGTTGTTCATTGGTAAATCCAGTTTGTTGAAACGGGCTTTATACTGAACGGGCTTCATATTGAACGGGCTTAGTTTGGAACAGTGCTGAACGGGCTGAAGATGAGCATGGAAAAAATTATTTTGGGCTGATCATGAACATGATCTGTTCCTTTAAATTTTGAATTGGGCTGGGTATGAACAGGGGCCCGTTCATTAGCACCCTAAGCACCGTAAGCATAAAATATAAGAACTCAATCTTGATGTTCATTAGCACCCTAAGCACGAATCATGAAATCCATCTGCCAACTGAAAATCGCACAGTACATATTGACACTATATATGCATAGCACCATAGCCCCTCTCTCTATATATAAAATTCTAATTATTTGAGTGAGACAAAAATATTTATATTAATTAAATTCAAATTAAATTAATTATTGAAATGTATCTTAAGACTAACAACTGAGGTGAACCAAATTTATGAAAACTTTTAACCAATGTTCTAAATAGCGCCGCTATAGCGTTTTTCTTCCATAAAAGCTATAGTGCTATGTCCAAATAGTGCTGCTATAGCGCGTTATTTCGCACTATAGTGCCACTATTTGGGTATAGCGCAATTTTTTTAACCCGGCCGCTATTACATGATAAATGCTATTTAAATCATTGCTTTCAACAATCATGGATATTACTTTTTCTTCTTTTAATTTGAAATATGAGGAATTATGAGAAAGCTTTGATACGTCCGTACAAAGAATTGGATAAATAGTTTGTTATAATTTAAAAAAAAATTAAGAAACAAAAATTATATTTTAATAATTAATTATTATTTTTGTCGTTGTTCGTTATACAAATTTTTTAACGAACAGAACGACAACACAGCATCAAAACGCTAACAAAATATGCTTATAATTGAAGTTCATTTCAACTGAATTTTACATATATAAACTCCAAATTTTTAATAAATTTCCATACAAGTAGAACAAATGACGACGAAAACATAAAATGTCGCTACAAAATATAAATAAGCTACTGCTTTAACCTTCTATACTTATATTAAGCTTTCAAAATTCCTGCAATTCAAAAAAGCATTTAAAAAGTTATAAAATAAAGTGAATAACTATACATGAGGAAAAATAATTAGTAGTTAATGAAGTTTAAATAACTAAGCAATTTTATGACTTCATTATCAGCTTAATACTTACTTTTTAAATTAATTTGAGAATGTACCATTTTCATAAGAAGAGTTTAATTATGACATCTAGGATGAGGATCTATAATCTATTGGGTTGAGGATTTATTAAAACAAAAATTTATCAACTTTTTTTTTTAAAATTAGCGGCTTTAAATGCCTATTAACAATTCGATTGATAAAAAACGTATTTACAATGAGTCAAGTAAATATAATTCCTAAACAAGGTTTAGAAACTTAGCTGATTCCGAGTCAACTTGGTATCGGACGGGACCGGACAGAGTTTTACCTGAGTCTCACGCCCATGCAAGTTTTTCAGCAAAACTCGGATGAAAAATGCTTCACTTGGCCAAGTCAAGCCAAGTTACATCCGAGTCAGACTGAGTCAAGCCGAGTTACACTTGAGTCAGACTAAGTCAGGCCGAGTCTCACCCGATTCTGCACTTTTTTTTGCATCAATTTGGGTTTACTTATGAAGAGTCACGAATTTGGGAAAAAAGAGAAGGGTAGTCGATTTGGAAAGAAAACAATCGAAGTGATCTGTAGAGGAAGAAAGACAAATGTATGTATATTTTTAAATAAACATGGTGTATTGTTTTATTGTCTATAGAAATAGAAAAACCACTTGGTCCATCGTGAACCAGGAGCAACGAGGATCCATGGTGTATAGAAATAAGAGCATTTTCATTCGCTCCCTTTTTTTTCCTAATTCTTTTCCTCTTATTTCTTTTCTTCTCCATTTCTTTTTTCTTGGATACCTCCATTTTTATTTTATGATTTTTTTTCTTAATTTGTTTTCATTTTTTTTGTTATTTTTAGGTATTCATATTAAGACTAGCAAATTATTTTTATTTTTTAGCACCTTTATTTTTTAACAAATTAATATTTTATCAATTTTCTCCTATTATTTTAGTATAAAACAAATTTATGGTAAAAAAATCCGAGTTTCTAATCCGATTCAGCAGTGCGATTCTAATCAATTCATTCGATTCCGATTCCGATTCCATGATCAAGTATTCAATTTCGATTCTGATTCCGAGTTTCAGAACCATGTTCCTAAATCTACTCATTTATTCTCACGAAAAACTCTAAATTACTTAAAATTACTCTAATCGTCCTTAATCACCCTCTAAATCTTAGATCTACTTTTTAACTTGATCAACTCATCAATAGAGAAACTTCACTAAAATAATATAGCATGAAACATTTGAATTGGGCATGCCAGTCTAACGGTAGTAACACAGAAGTCATCCTTGTTTGGAATGCACATCGCCACAACTCTCCTTCAACTCCAGGAACCCTTACCTCAACATAATAATAATCCCAATCAAGAATCTGCACCCCAACAAAATAACATACCCTTTACAAAGGAGGTGGCCTTATCATTGTCCAGCTACTGCCACTATCTGGTGTCATGTCTTCCAGAGCTCTTACCAGACGATGTTAAGTGGACAGAAAAAATGTATAAAAATGTGACGAAAGATTATATTGACCATTCCACGGTCCTCTGATCGTTGCATGTATGCACTGGATGCTGCATGGCTAGAAAGTACAGTGGTAAAAAATGGGGTCAAGTTAGCAAAGGAGCTCATGAATTGTGCTAAAGAAGGAACACAGGTGTGGACAATGTTGGCTCATTTTTAGGCAGAGATGATGCTGTTTATCGCTCCATCCAACAATGTGGAGGGTTATGCAAAAATTCTACCCCGAAAAGAGTTGATCACACAACTATGGGCATTACTTACCCATGCTGGTATTATTACTAGGCCCAAACCCACCGAGCATCAGGCTGATGAGAGCAAGAGCAATGAGATGATAGAAGCTGAGAATGTTTGAGTTGGCTCTGCCATTTGTTATTTTCCTTTGGTATTGTGTTGGGTGCTTATTTATGTGTGCTTGCTTTCAAGAAAAAGTTGTTTGTATTGTGTGCTTTAATTTTTACTTCATGTATACTCTTGTTTTTTAGGAATAAGATGCTTATTAGAACAAAAGACTGGCCGGCTTGATTATTTGATTTAATTGAACAACATCTCATGGATCGTACATGAGATGAACCTTTTATAGCCTTGCTTAATTTCCGAATTATATATATGCAGTAAAATGTAATTAAGAATTCCTAATTACTAACAAAACAGGATAACAGCTCCAATGCCTCCTTTAGTTAGTCTTCTTAACATCCTTCCCTCTTATCTCCATTCCTTTCTTCTCCAGTCTTCCTGTATTATTATTGTAGCCACTGGAGAGGAGTGACACTTGTGAGGATAGCGCCTGGGTCCAAATACTCAGTATTTCTTCAACTTGACTCTTGCGTGCCGGTGATCATGGACCCACCCGTCAGCTTCTCTTAGGCTTTTTTTCTTCTTCATTCTCTGCAAGCGGGCCCCACATTAAATCTGACAGTTTAGGCCCCTTAAATCAGCGACTGCTGCTAGCTCTTCTTTATTTATGTTTTCTAGGCCCAAGCCCAGTAATTACGGCCCGTGTATCTTTTCTTCTTGTTTCGCTGGTAATTTGACCAAGTCGAATCAAATCTAGCAAGGAGGTTAATAACAAAACTAAAGCAAATTTATTCCGTCTCAGTAGCAATCAATCCCACACAATCTACTCTCGGTTAACGACTTGGTTCACTAAGATGCTGTATATCTATCATATATGTTAAAGATTTTCCATTTACAATACAAATAATCTCAAGTAGAAGATATTGTTGTTCCAACAATATGTACTATAAAGATTGTTCTATTAAAATTTTAAGTCGTGAAAAAAATATCTTTTGATAATAACATGAAAAGAAAAGGAAAAAAAAATTCTAGTTTCTAATAAAACCGGTGAGTTTATCCCACTTTTGTCAAAAAAAAAAAAAATGTATTCTTAGTCCATTTTTTATTCTCTTTATGAAATGTGATCATTGTTAACAGACATTGTGGAGTATGGAGAGTGACACTCTATAAAAAAAAAAAATTATTATCACTCAAAATACTCTTTCATGAAATAATTAATATGTATTAAGGTGACATGCACTCTATAAAATTATTTTTTATTGTGGAGTGTTTGGCCAATGCCGCGGTAAATTTTGGATCTTTACTCAGAGAACTTATCATCTATTTGAGGAGAATAGTTTGATCAAGTTCTTGATTTTGGATTTCATAGCATGCTTTCAAAACATCCGGCTTTAATTAGATGACCATGCTGCGTCAGATCAAGCGTGACTGTTGAAGGCATTTTTTCCGGCAGCGTAGCATGACACAAGTCGGTTATCGCTAGGGTTTTTGTAGGGATAAGTGTGGTAGTGTTTACCTTAATAAGTTGCAATTATTACTGATTGGTCTTCAGCACTCCTTTGCACATGCATAGACAATGCAACAGATTGCTTAGGTTTTTGTATACATATTCAGTAATTTAATGGTGAATTCTAACCTTAAAACTAATAACATCCATACTTTAATTCCATTGTTAAAGATGAAATTGTATATCATTACTATAACAAAAATCAGTGAACTTTTGAAACTTTTAACATAAATTCTGGTACATAATACACCAACAATAAATACTAAGTTAATTTTAAAAATAATTTTTTACACGTGCATAGATAAAATGATGTAATTCATATTCAACGGTTTTATTTTGAATTTTAAGATTTAAATTTGAGTTATTAAAGTTTTTAAAAGTGAAGGCATCATGAAGACAAAAAATAGAGACATTTGAACCCTCGTCATAATTATAATACAAGAAGGGTTCAAAAGTCTTTATTTTTTATGCCTCAGCTATGTTTTTATTTTTAAAATATTAAACTCAAAATTTTAAATATAAATATTAAAATAAAACCGTTAGATGCAATTTATATTGTTTTGTCCATGTGCTCATAATAAATTATTATATTTCGATTTTGTTTTTATGTGAAGTAATAAATTGAATAATCAATGTCTAGAAATTATCCACATTAGCATATTTTTACAAGATCTTGATAACAATCAAAATAAAGTTCATATATCATAATTTTTTGCATATGCGTGGATATATAAAATGAGTAGATAACGTTCAACAGTTTTAATTTGATTTTAAAATTTAAAATTTTTGAGTTATTAAATTTAAAAAAAAAAATGAAAACATAATATTGGAGACAAAAATAATTGAGACATTTTAACTCCCTCTTATAATACTAAGTTGGCCTACGGTCAATTCAAATAAAAATAAAGTTTATGCATGAAGTGCACCTCAGTTAATCACTTCATCAGAAAATTTAATTTAAACACATCCAACAACAATAATTTGATCCATAATCCAAGTTTTTTTTATATTAAAGTAACTTTGTAAACACAAAACCAACCCACAAAAGAATCCGATTCAAGGAGGTGTCTTAATTGATATCGGCATATCATATTTTTTTGGAAGGTAGTGTGGAAAATTCCACTAACATATATATTGATTAATTAATAAAAAAAATATCTACAAAGGACGTACGGCATATCATAATAAATTCCAACATTTGGATATTTATTTTGTTGGCAATCAACACTTGTCCACTTCTACCTTATTTAAGCCCTACATACAATACAGAGATCTCATATCAATTTCCCACAAACATTCATTTTCAGGCGAAAATGGCAGAAGGTGATCTCAAACTGTTGGGAACATGGTCTAGTCCATTTGCAATCAGGTTAAAAATGGTGCTACAACAAAAAGGGCTGAGTTATGAGTATCTTGAGCAGGATCTTAAAAACAAGGGCGAGGTAGACGGATCGCATGAATCTTGCAGATGTTTATGAATTCAAATCGTAAATCAAATGGACACATATAATTTGAATACTTAAATTAAATACTGCAAAATTATACATATTATTGAATACATATTTTTTATTAGAAAATAAAAATAACAAAAATAAAAATATAATTAAAATATTCAATCATTATGGTAATTTTTCTCATGTAAAAGTTGTAATATCATTACAAAATATATTTGTCCTTAACAAAATTAATCACTAACATAACCATATTTTTAATCAAAAGAAACAAGACAAAACAAAATTCCTTTCGAAACATATATGATTCTAAAACAAATGAAATTATCCATATTCATATTTGTATGTGCACTAACAAATGCTTGAAAAATTAAAAAAAAAATGATAAAAATAATTGGATAAGTACATTATATGTATCGACACAAACATATATCTACAAAATAAACAAATACGGATACAAAAAATTAGTTGTATTTTATACCTAATCGCTTCTGAAACATGAAACCGTATCCGCAAAATATTAATTATATGAATATCTGTATCCACAAAAATTCAAATATAATATCTGATCCATTTGTCTTCCTATGTCCCACATCTTGTCGGTATGTAGTTGCGAAGAAGACGTATACAAATTCTTTTTGAGCTCCTGCCAGTGGACTAGACGACTAGTACATTAATTCCACAGAAATTGTACAGCTCAGTTATCTCATGACGACAGTGCTTGCGCAAGCATTCTCTGCTTGATCATCTCCAACTAACAATATAATTATAATATAACACAAGAAGGGTTAAATAATTATAATACTTCAAAAGTCTTTATTTTTTATGCCTCGCTATGTTTTTATTTTTAAAATATTAAACTCAAAATTTAAAATATAAATATTAAAATAAAACTATTAGATGTGATTTATATTATTTTGTCCATGTGTTCATAATAAAATTTAAAATATAATATTAAAATAAGAGGAGAGTTCAAATGCCTCCATCATGTCTCCATCTCTCTCCATCATTTTCATAGTTCAAATAGTCAATCCGAACCGTTCAACCTAACCTCCATACTAAAATATGTTTGGAGACCAAATTTTATATTTTTAGAAATTTTTTTACTATTTTTTTAGATAGGTACAAAATCAGTAAATTTGAACCATCTAAAAACAGTATTTTTGTACTTATCTAAAAAAAATAGTAAAAAAATTCCTAAAAATATAAAATTTGGTCTTCAAACATATTTTAGTATCGAGGTTAGGTTGAGCAGTTTGGATTAACTGTTTGAACTTTGAAAATGATAGAGAAAGATGAAGGCATAATGGAGGCACAAAAAAAACATGAAGGCATTTCAACCCTCCTCTTAAAATAATACCGTTGAATTATTATTTTAGTTGGCAGTCAACACTTGTACACTTCAATCTCATTTAAGCCCTGCATACAACATGGAGAAATCATATCAATTTCCCACAAACATTCATTCTCAGGTGAAAATGGCAGAAGGTGATCTCAAATTGTTGGGAACATGGCCTAGTCCATTTGTACTCAGGATAAAAATGGTGCTACAACAAAAGGGGCTGAGTTATGAGTACCTTGAGCAGGATCTTAAAAACAAGGGCGAGCTTTTTCTCAAACACAATCCGGTCTACAAGAAAATACCGATACTTATCCATGGTGATCGAAATATCTGTGAGTCGTTGGTGATTCTGCAGTACATTGATGAGAACTGGTCTGGTACCGGACCTCCTCTGCTTCCTACTGATCCTTATGAACGTGCCATTGCTCGCTTCTGGGCTGCGTATATTGACGAGAAGGTACTTAAATTACTAATCATTTAATTTTACAATCAACCACAATATATATGAGTTTGGAGATGAATTACAAAAGTAAAAAATTAATATTCAATTTATTTTTCTCGTGCAGTTTGTCGAATCATTTGTGGGAATCTTGAAAGCTACTACAGAGGAGGCAAAGGCGGAAAAAATTGCCGATTCATTTGGTGTGCTAAAACAGTTGGAAGGAGTTTTTAAGAAATGTTCTGCTGGGACTGGGAAGGGATTCTTTGGTGGAGACGCTATTGGTTTCATTGATGTGACTTTAGGTTCCCAATTATCCTGGATCAAGGCAACTGAGAGGATATCTGGGATGAAGTTGCTCGATGAGACAAAGATACCATTACTGATGGAATGGGAAAAACGCTTCCTTGCCGTAGATTTCGTGAAGAACACACTGCCGAATGTGGAGAAGGTGGAAGAGTATGCGAGAATGGTTCAAGCCACAAGATGGGGAGTTGCTTTGGCCAAATAATGAACCTTTTTGGCAAAGAAATAAATGATTGTTGTTATATTAGGTAATAGATGCATTACAAAAAGGAAAGTAATTCATTACCATTTCTTCATTACTTTCGAAATAATAGAAATCTGTGCACTCCATTGCAGTTTTCTTTCTTGTTTTGGTAATTCCCCAGTTTGTAGATATCTCTCCACTTCCTTAACAGAGCGGAAGACAATACCAGATTCTGGAACTGTTATTGGTAAAAGGAAAAAAATATATATATATTTGAATTGCTTTATTGCATAAATCAACTCTTTTTTAAACTTTTGATCATTAGCATCATATTTACAAATCTGTATTTGCATGAAGTAGCTTATAAATTTTTCCATATTCCCCGGGACCGCGTCTAATCTCAATTATCCAGTCAATAGGAATAGAATCAAACAAACCGTTTACCAAACTGTCCTCCATGGATGAAAATAATATTAAGTCAATAGTAATAGACAGATAATATTTCTTAATATAAGCTGTTTAGATTGATAATTACATTGATTTCAACATTTGGTATGATACTTGGTACCTATTCATAAAAAAATTCTATTGAAAAATGCATATTACCATGCATAGATGCATGATTATCTCTTCAAAAATCTTCTCTTTTTGTTATTTTAACTGACTTCTTTTTCTATTTATCTTAGATTGTGCATGCAATCTCATCTGATACAATCTGAATTTCGATTTTTCTAGGTAGAAGAATAGCAATTGGAAATTTGTAATTTTAATTAGCAGGTGATCACAAACAAGTACAAGAGAACAGAAGAAAACGAAACAAGAGAAAATTGGTAAACTTACAAAGCTGATCACCTCTGCCACGTTTCTCCTTTTTATCGACATTTTATTCAGATAGAAATTTTGTTTCTATGACTTCTTTTTTCCCTTTTTAGACTAATAAATGGATCTCTTCCCCACTATTGAATTTCTCTTTAAACCCATTGAGAGTTTGAGACCGTGACAACTGAGAAGAAATAGTTATCACATCTGCATGGACATGTTCTTTAACATTTGTTATAAGACTAACATGCATGTTGTTTCAATTTTAATTAATTGCATGTACACTGTTATTTAATTTTTATACAACATCAATCAAAGTACAGGATTTCATTTTCATTAAATAGGTAACCTAGCATACTATTATAATTTGAATTTTTCAAAATTATACGATTTTACACGAAGAAAAGAAGACAAAATGCTCACTGCATATTTGTCATGAAGTGAGGGGTATCGGTCTACATCTTTGTTATCCTGACACTCCTAGGAAGTCATCGTACCCATGTCCGATACGTATTCGACACCGAAACTCGTACAATACATATCAGACACGCTAGCTGGCGTGTCAAGTGAGCTGGCGTGTCCCTACCCTCCTGATACGGTCTCTGACACCTGATTGACTCGTCCGAATACAGTTCTGACACGTCAGATACGGTTGGGACACGCCATCAGTGCTTGTGAACCGCGAAGAGCCAAACCGCACCTGTGAACCGCGCATACACCAGCATGAGCAAATGTAAATTTTTTCTGCTTGAGCCGTGATTCAAACTTGGGATCTCCTAGCGCCAAGGCAAAACCTTGAACCACTCCAACAAGATTTTGGTTGTGTTATATTTCAGTAACTATAATATTTAACATATCCTTAATGTTAAGCCTTTAATTTTTTATAACTTCATTCAATAAATTAAACTTATTGTGATTATTTAAATGTAATATATAAATTAATAAAAAATATTAAATGTATAATAGCCATGTCGTGTCTTCTATTTTTGAGAATTACCGTGTCACCATACCCGTATCGTATCCGACATGATACCCGTACCCGTATCCATGAAACATAGGTCTACATTATATTTTCTGGAACAGTTCTAGTTCAAAAAAAGTTGCATCCTTTCGAGGCCAGTAAACACGTAATTCGTGCTAGAAGAAGTGTCAGAATTAACGGGCTTCGAAAAGAATGACAGAAGGAAACAAATCAGCTGTTATTCTAAGTAGATAACAGAAACCTGTTATTTCTATCTCTACCGTTCCAATTTTTTAATAAACGAATCTCAATGAAAATACTTTTTCTTGTGCGCACTCAACGAATCTCAACGGTTGGAATTGGAATAACAGCAGATTTATTTCCGCGGAGGGGGGGGGAGTGTGATAAGACCGTGGCGTAACGTGTAACCTTTGCATTCCAAATTAATAGCCGATTGAGACGTGGTTACACGTGTCTTTGATTCTTAAAGAACGTGAATCACTACTAGAATTCTGACTTGTTACATCGGCTTACCGTTACAACAACCTCCGTTACAACTACTCAATTTTCGACTTGTTGCATGAATTATCCATGTAACAATTTCCAAAATTGTCAGTTGCAACGATTTTTCATGCAACAAGTTCAAAAAAATACCGTTGCAACAACCCCCGTTATAACTACTTAATTTTCAACTTGTTATATGGATTATCCATGCAATTGACATTTTTGAGAGGGTTGTTACATGGGTAAGTCTATGCAACAAGTTAAAGTATCCATACAACAAATCATCATTTGTTGCATGGACACTACTTACTCATGTAACAAATATTTTTATTCATATAACAAATATTTGTATCCATGCAATAAATCCAAATTTTAGTAGTGAATATTTAGAAACTGTAATACCGTCCGATTCTCACTGCACAACATGCGATACAGGTGAGTATAGATGAATTGTCCTTCAAGTCTTGAATTTTATTGCGTTGGTAGTTTTGCAAATTTATACTAATTAAATCTTCCATTAATTACTGTCATAAAATTTACAGTAAGGATCTGTGAGAGGAAACAAGAAATACGGTCCCTACTGTAACACAAATGTTCTATTTGGATCAGGACCGTCCGATCTGTTCTGACACGAATATTGATGGGCTCCAGTCATTCCATCTCGGGCCGGATCGGCTCGGATTCTGGTCAGGACAATCTTGATCTAAATTCAAAATATGAGTTACTTTGGTGGATCTAACAGAATCTTCGGGAGGATTTGCAATGGGCTTAGAAAGCCCATAACAACTAATGGGCTTTATTAGCTTCTATGCAATGTCGGATCACCTAATTATTATTGTTAAATTGGCATGTAATATTTTATAATGCATGTTGTTTAATTATAGTTCATCTTTAGAAAATAGAAACGAAAGAGTGAACTCATTATGATTCGTGGTGCTGTTCTGTCTCTAGCTTGAATTGGTTTATTTATTCTTATGTCAGCGGCATGATTTATGTTGCATTGAATTGATGACTTCGTTTTTGTGCTGTTGCTTTTTGCATTTTCTTTTTCAATATTTAATTAGCATAACATTAACATAGGATGCATTAAAAGGCATAATAATTTCGACAAATGGATTGGGTGGAAGTATTTCCATATCCATACCCATTACAAATTATCCTTACCCATATTTTATCCTTATCCGTTACAAATTATCTTACCTGTACACTATCTTTACCTGTTATAATTGTCGGATAACGAAATGGTAGCGGATAAGTAACATGTAATACTAATTTAATAATTTTTTTTATTATTTATTAAATAAAATATTAAAATATATACATTCATTTCACACATGAATAATACTTTATTGAAAAATAAATTTTGATCATGCTAAGCACAAGTAAACCAATTAAAGTACTAATTTCAATGCTAATTAATATATAAAATATATAATTATTTTTTATAATTACCAAATCGGGTAATAGGTATGAAGGCTTTACCCATACACGTTTAGATTATGAAAAGAAATATTTCTCCGTATCCGTACCCGTACCCGTGCCCGATAAGTTTACGAAAAAAAATATTATCGTACTCTTCTTATCCGAACGATACAGGTTGGGTAAACGGATAAAAGTGTGCCATTGACACCCCTAGAAATGAAGAATTATGAGTTGAATTAAAAGTATTTAAAACTTTTTTTTTTATAAATTCGGTTATTGTAATAAAATTACTTAATTTATCTAAAATCTGAATTATGTAACTTATGTCTCTGATAGATGCATGGGTGCTATTGTTAGTAGATTCATCTTATGTCTCTGGTATTATTTTTAGCATATTCTTTTTCAGAAGATATATATATTGCAATTATATTTTTAGGATGCCTAGCTATTTTGAGGTATTATATATTTTTAAATTATTTAGTGGGTTATTCTATTCTATTCATGTTGAGATAGTTGAAAGGCAGTTGCAACATCTTTCTCCTTTCTTCTACTTGTAAACTAATTTGGTGATGATTTGGCAATTTCCTCCATATAAAGGTTTGTCTGTATTCTATATATAATTTACCACTTCCAATTACATACTAATTAATTAATTAAACCCCTAGATAAAGTGTTTGACGACTTGAAAACAATTTCAGGCGATTCAGAAGATCAGAGCTAGAGGTAGCTAGATTGCTCTCCTGTATATATATCTTGTGGTATCTTCCGATCGACTGTGGAGCTAATACACTTATTAGTAAGTCAGGTTCTATTACTAGATCCTTATTTAAATATTTAGTTGCCTTAAAGATTGAGAATGATTTGGGGTAATTGCCTTAATTAATCTACTTCTTGTTAGAGATGTGCTTAATTAATTATGCTATATTGCTTAACCCAATATCTTACAAGGTGCTCTAATGAGTAATGACAAGATACAAATTAAGTGCCCACCCAATATGCTTAATTCCCCCTCAATTTTTTTACTTTCTTCTGAAATATTTGTTTTCCTCCAAACTTTTGTCCAACTTCCCTCCATTTGTTTTTGGTTGCCGCCAGATACTTTTTACCGACACAGTGCAAACTGGGTCCCAATTGTCAGTAACACTTGACAAGGTCTTTTCCCCTCCCTTTATAAGTCTTCAGCGCCTCTCTTTCTCTCTCTCTCAGACTCAGGAGCGGTGCCCTCTCAAAACAAAAGGAGCGCTACAGCCGCTAGGAGAGAAGGACCCCTTTCCTCTCTAAACCCGATCAACTCGATCTCCATACCGTCCTGGTACCTTCCGCGCTAAGGCAGTAATTAATTTGGAAATTACATTTTTTGGTTTAATTTGGGTAACCCTAGAATTAATTTTCACCTTTGTGAGTAATTTCGGAATTGAACTGTCATATTTTATCAAAGCACGTTGATGCTTGTTCAAAATCGATCTTAACTGGGTTGAATGATGTTATGCATATTAATTTTGCAAGTTTTTAAAGTAATTTTTCTTTTCGTTATTGGAGATAGCATCACAACATGAGAAATACAAATAATACTGCCTATGAAATTTCTGCACCCTGCCAAAAAATTGAATTAGAGTAATTATAGAGACCAGACCTCTTTCCTGACCAATTTATAAAAAACCTGGAATTTAATTAATTGTCCTCGTCCTTCAATTTTAATTTCTACAAAATATAGAGAGAAATTAATAAGAGTTTTAGAGTAGTAATCTTGTGCATTTTATGTATGTATTTGAAAACAGGATTTGTGCATCCTGACCGAGTTGTTTGGAGATCGATGACAAATACCAAGAGACATTGTTGTAAGAAAAACATAGACAGAATAAGCACTTTGCCAGATGATCTTCTAATACACGTGCTCTCCTTCCTAAGTACCAAAGAGGCTGTACAAACATGTATTTTGGCCAAAAGATGGAGAAACACATGGGCATCATTGCGTGTTCTTAAATTTAAACTTGTTGAATTCTTGACAAATAGTGATCTACAAAATGATGAAAGGAGGAAACTATGCAAGGATAAGTTTGAGCAGTTTATACATGGGGTCTTGAAAAATAAAGAGAAATGCTTGGATGAGTTTCAATATGAATGGTTTATCAATATTGAAAACGACTATTCTATGGAATGGCTCGACCGGGTAGTCACTTTAATGCCTCGGGTCATTAATATCATTTATTATGGAAAGAATACGTTGGAAATCCCTAATTTAGTTTTCTCTTATATAAGGCTACAAAAGCTCAAGATGATTCTCTGCACTGATGATCGGATAACTATCATTAGACCGAAACTAATAAATCTACCATCTCTGAAAGTTTTGAACCTGCGCGGTGTGGATCTTGATGATGATTTTGCACAAAAGCTTTTCTTGGGCTGCCCTGCTCTTGAAAGCTTGGATCTACGTTATTGTGATTTGGGTTTCTCCGACATTTCCTCCAAGGTGTTGAAGACATTAGCTCTTTACCACTGTAGTTATCTCAATCAAATGCAAATTTGTTGCCCCCGTATTGTATCTTTGCACATTCATTCTTATAATGAAAAGAGATGCATTGCACTAAAGAATACTACTTCCCTTGCAACCGCAGACATTGGATTACATATAAATGTGCTTTTAATTGATGATGATCTTAACATTTTGAAACGTCTTTCAAATGTTTCAACTATGAAGCTTGTATTGTTCAGGTTTGATGAGCGCAAGGTACACTTTCTCTCTGTTTATGAAATCAAAACTTCAGTTTTTTTTTAACATGCACTCTTATGAACCAGAGCAATGTTCTATAACAGAGTCCATTTTTTCTAAATTAGGTGTCTACAAAAATCAAAGAAAGTTTGATATTTGTAGATTACCCAATACCTTTTGTCAAAGTTGTTTTGTTGCATATAATATTTTTTTTAAAAATGAAAAGAGGGTCTAGCCCTCGTTCGATTGTTGCATATAATATTTAATTCGTACATGTAGAATCTATACTAGTTGTTTTAATATATATACTAGGATTACTGGCTATATATTCCAGAAAACAACAAAAGAAAAAAAATTTACTGTGACTACCATACATGGTTTGTCACCTTACCAGATCATGTTGTTGGATAATCATCAGTAGAAAATAAATTTACAAACTATGAAAATAGCTGCATGCTGGTGTAGACATATAGGTGTGGTTCATAGTTACAATTTCTCAACATGATGTTCCTATAGCCTATAGATTTAATTTTTAAGATTTTCTATGTTATACTTGACAATTTTCTATGTTATAATTAACATTTGTTTTTTAATGTGAAGGAAAATTTCGAGAAAAATGTTCCGGACAGCATAAATTTCAACAACTTGAAGACTTTGGATTTAGGTATATTGGAATTGTTGAATTTTACCAAGGGCAAAAATTTAGTTGCTTTCTTCCTATGGCATTCTCCTCAATTACAGAAGATCACCTTGAGGCTATTTAAAGTACTCTCTCTCTCTCTCACTCACACACACACACACTCTCTTTTTGAACAGCAATCTGTTAAAGTGTTAATTGTGTTCTTGTTTTATTTAATAATTAAAGTTGAATAAATCTAAGTATGGAGGTTTGTATTTTCAAGTATATTATTTTTTGGACTCTCACGATAGCACCAATATAAATTAACTGGTAAGATTTAGACTAGAGGTGCTATCCGAAAGGGACAATTCATGTATTATTATATCCATTTCGTTTCCCCTAAAATTTTTGTTTCGAATTTTGATCCATATACTTTTTATTTGTAAACCGAGTTGGGTCTAGATGTGGATACTAGTATTACAATGGACCTTTCGGTTTTAGTATTTCTAGTTCAGATAGATAGATACTATACTGCTATCAGATCTGATTTGGGCCATGTGGTTAGATGAAAACCAAGCCCTACCCATTATAGTGTCAGGATGGATAAAATTCAGATTCGAGATATAAATTTTAATTACTTGTATATAAATGTACCCAAAATTTAATAGGTTATGTTTTCAGAAAAATACCCGACCCAATTTAATTGGATCCAGTATATTTTGGTTGGATATGGATTGAGACCAGATCTGAAGTGCGTAATCGGAGTTAAGTAACAACTCTAGTTTAAACTAAGCTTTTTATGCTATATAGTATATACATTTATCAGAATATTATGATCAATGAATAGTTATTTGCTGACACTAACATATATATATGGCACATTTTTAACATGAAAGCCATTGAAAGATGCTCCAGAAGAGCCAAGCAAGGAGGAATCAGTAGAAATTTTCCAGAGGGATTACCTTGACACTGTCAGAATCACATATTGTGGCATTGTAAAATGGAAAATGGATGATGCATTGCTTCGTCAAATTATCAAGTATTTGCATGAACTTATCAAGAAAATTGGAAATATTATTATAAACTGAGCTATGCTTTGGATGATTTTAGGAATTAGTTTAAGTAGCAGGTATTGTTTACTTATTTATTTTGAATACGTAGTTATCATTTCCTTATCTTTTTAATTAGTACGAGCTTCTCTTTTTGTTTCCTTCTCATTTCCTCTTTTGATCTAGAATTACAACTTTTCGATGCATAGTTATATAAGATTTTTTTTTTGAAAATAAGGCTCAAGGCCCGTTTCATATAGAAACCATTAAAGTTACAAGAGTTTCATACAAAAGCAACAGAAAAAGAAAAGAAAAATAGAAGATTGTAACTGCATCACATCACACTATCTGAACGCAGGCACTAAAAGCATAAAAGCTAGGTAATGGCAAGAATTTATTCAAACTTTCTAACACCCTATAAATGCATAGCAGCAGCATCTCTGAATCTGCCTAACTGTACACAGGCTTCAGGAGTCAGTTATTGTTGTGCTTCTCTTTATCTAGTTGTGCTTCTTTTCACCATCATTTGTCCCTCTAGGGCCTCTACTGTGACACAATCAAGCTTTCAGCCTCCTTCCACCACTCCTCCTCGGACGCAGACTACCACCCCGAAGAGGTTTGTTCCGCACATCCCAAGATCTTTGTCTCATTGCTGCAATATCAGTGAGTAGTATCTGTCTTATTGCTTCCACATCACAACCCACTTTCTTTGCTACACTAGCTGAACCTTCCTGAGGACTGAGAGATACCGCCTTTTCAATTTCAGATTCATGCGCGAGAGTTTCTTTCATCAAATCTTTTTGCCTTGCCTCTTCAATCCCCATTATTGTTTGTTGAATATCCACCAGCTGCACCTTTATTGGTTCCGCCCCTTCGAACTCCTCTTCATCTCCATTGACCTCAATATCTGAATCTGACTTAGGACTCAAAGTTGACACCTGTTCAATTGCAGTTTCATGTGCAAGAGTTTCTTTCATAACCTCATCATTCTGTCTTGTAGTGTCTAGCACCTCATTTATGTTCCCATCTTCATTCTGTCTCACAGTTTTCTGTTGTGGTGTGTCAGAAACCTCCATCTTATCTATTTTTGACTTACTGTTATGAATTTGAGCATTGAAACTTGCCATGGCCAGCTCCATTTCAAATCGTTTCTTTTCCATCAACTTCATTTTGTGTTTGAATTCTGCTAACTCCATCTCCATCCTCTTGATTGAAACCATGGGCATTATCTCAGCCTCAGTGGGTAGGGACTGCTGGCTTGACTCCGAACCAGCATCAGGGGGCGTGAGTGATGAAGGATGAAGTGGAGAATCTGGTAAAGTATCGGTAGGAACTTCTGAGAGCAGTGGATCAGATTTGGAAAGCTCGAAAGAGGTGTTTGCACGACATTGAGAGGATCGGTGGCCATGGCAATTGCAAATAAAGCACAGCATCGGGTTACAACATTGTGCCGCAAAGTGACCCCGGCCACCGCAATTGAAACACAGCGGTTCGGATGGAGACGATGCTCTTTTGAGTTCTGCCAGCTTTGTCTGAACAATCTCTGCACGACCAGGCCGTCCTGCGGCGGCGTGTGGTTTGCAGTAATAGGGTGTGGCATGCTGAAAGGTTAGAACCGTGGGCCTATAAGGCATCACCATTGCTGACAACAAAGCTCGAGATAAGGTTTTGATAGATTCTGCTACCAGAGCTCCCTCGTGTCCCTTGCACAACTCATGGATTGCTGCCATTATTGTTGAGATTGCTTCAGATATGGCCCGTAAAGGTAATTCGAGGTCAGCGATCAGGTTGAATCTAGGAGCAGCCATCGTCCTTCTCAAACCCTAACTGCATCCTCAATTTCGCATAGTGAGCAAATCGGTGGTGGAGAGGATGAGACTGAGATCGGAATCAAGAGAGAGAATTGGATCGTCGCCCGTATGCCTTCTTGATCTACACGAGAGATTTGGATTTTTATCGATTTTTTGGAGATTTTTTGTGGTTTTTCGAATTGGCCAGAATCGCTTCCCCAATCGCCTAGTTATATAAGATTTGAACAGCTTATTATATAAACCATCTCATGATCTGGAACCAATGGATCAAACCATCTAATAATTTGTGTACTATTATTGCTACTTGAAAAAAATAGAGGAAAGTAGTCTAAATGCTAAGGCTAGAAAGGAATACAAAATATTTGTTGCTACCTATCAATATCATAATTCAAGATAAAATAATTTTTTTGTAGTTCTTTATTTTTTGCATTTCCTATTACTATTATGAATTTATGATTGTACACAATCCAACCCAAAAAAAATTTACATTATAAAAAATATTTTAAGAGTTGTAATATTAATCTGTCGTGTTTAGAGTGGAATTTTGTTTAGAAGTGTACAAATATGACTTTTTTTTTCTAGCTATTAAATTAATTTTTCTTTTGTGTATGAGAAACAGAAATAAAATTAAATAAAAGTTGCTTATGATCATGTGATGTTTCACTTCATAAATCATATATAAGTACGACTATATGTGAGCAATACCGAGTAAATATCGCTTTTCTTCGGTTTTCAAAGAAATAATTACAATATTTTAATCCTTGTACTGAAAATTGGACAAGGCAGTATAGCTGTTTGACAAATATCTATAAAATTAAATCTTTTGGAAAAAATTGAAAATTCAAGGGTATTTCTGTAAATGTTTATTTTTATGTGTCGTGTATAGGGAGGTAAACAGAGCGGATTTGGAGCGGATAATGCTGAAATTTTATAAAATAAATCGTTATATACAATGGTGATAGATTTTAATAATATAATAAAATCAATTCACTTTTGTAATTCTCATAAAGATTTGATTAAAATAAATAATGAATACTTATTAGTAAAATATTTTGATAATGTTGTGTTAATATAAAATTAATTTGTTTTAATATCATCATCCTAATTTATTCCATAGTTCAAATTTATAAATTTATTCTCCAAAGAATAGTATGTTGGAGCCTATTTTACTCCAATACGGTCAATACCCGTATCGGATATCAATACAGATTTGATACGGTCCGATACGTATCTGATACATGGATCGATACGCAGAGATACGGTCGGATACGTCAATTAGGTTCTCTCCGCTGTTTGAACGCGAAGCCAAAACAAAACAAAAAGCTCTCTCCGCTCGGTCTCTGCTCTGGACGCGATACGGCTCCGTTGTTCTGCGCTCGGCCTCTCTTCACTCGACCTTCTCCCCTTTGACGAATTGAAAGTTGTTTTCGGGGTGAAGCTACTGTCACTGCGACTGGGTCCTACATGTTTAAAGGAAAGAATTAGCCGTTGAAGGGTTCAGCCACTGAAGAGAAGGTCCCATGTTGTCAGAAACGGACGGGGAACTGGAGAAGAACTGAACGGAGAATCATTAATTATAAAAGAATTAGTTAGTCATTTTATTTTATTTCTGTTGGATTTGTATCGCCTATATAAAGGGGTTGTAACTGTTGAACCATTTTTATGAAAAATATCAATACCAGTGTCAATTTCGCTTTTGTTCTATTCCAAGTTGGGTTCTTTCTTTATCTTAATTAATTTCCACCTAATTAGCTTCTGTTATTGAGAGCTGCTTGGAAGTAACAGTTGGAACAATCAAGAATCGCAAGAAATGCCGAAATCAATAATAAATGATCCTCCTAAGGAAGACTGTCAGCAGCTGGACATTGTGGCGATCAATGAGAAGATCTCTCAGGTTTCAGAAGACATTGAGTCTTTCATTGAAGCCCAAGGCAAACGATTCGATCAGCTGGAAGAAGGGTTAGACACCCGGTTTGCAGAGATGACGAAGAAGCTGACTGATGCCATCTCGGGGAAACGGCAAGAGACAAGAAGAGAGGGCCATGGTCAAAAGGTATTTCACTATTTCTACCTCGTATGGATTTTCCTGTCTTTGAACTTCGAAGGGAAGAACCCAGTGGACTGGTTAGAGGAATGCAAATTATATTTCGAGTAGCAAAGGAATGTTTTAGCTGTGTTAGTAAAAAGGTGTTGTGAGATTCAAATTCTAGGCTGTTGGTCGAAACTGGTATCAAACAGGACAACTTTTTTTTTGGAATTTCATTGGGAAAATTGCTTGAATTCTTGGAGAAACATGATAGCTCTTTTAGTTTTTTTGTTAGCTGCAAATAGAAGGTTTTAGATTTTTTTTTTTTAGGCAAAGAAGAAAAGAGGGCGAAAGATGGCCGAGTCAGCTGCCTCCTCTTACCACCATTTTTATATTTACTTTCTCAGACAATGGTTTTGAGCAAGTATATAACTTTGTAGTGGCGAGGCAATCTCTCCATGCTCTTCAATTGATATACACCCTTATTTTTGTTTTTGCAGAGAAGAAAGAAGAGTGAAGAGAAAGCAGCTGAACCAGAGCAAGAGGATGTAGATGAAGAATCTGACGAGGAGGAAGGTGACTCTAAGGTAGAAGTGGGGCCCGCAGATTCTAAAAGAGAGCCAGCAGAGGAGCATATAAGTACAGGAAAAGATAAGAAGGAAGAGAAAGAGAGTAAGAAAGGCAAAGAAATGGAAGAGGAGGAAGAAGATAAAGAAGAGATCAATGGGAAGGAGAAGATGAAACCAGCTGATAAAAAAAAAGGTAATTTTTTTTTTTTTTCTATTTTTATCTAGATACGACAAAATGCTCTACCTTTGTTCCTTTGTTTTTCCTGTTTCTTCGTGGTTGATTATTTTTTGTTTGGTGTTTGTCTTTATCATACCGCACGATTCAAGTGTGGTATTTTTTTTTTTACTTCTTAAACTGCCTCTTCAGATATAAATCACTAAGGAGCAATGAGAGATTAAATGTGGACCTGACTGCTATATACTGATACTGCACATGAGGCATTAAAACTGTTGTGTTCTTTATCTGATATATTGAATCAAGTGCTTTTTTGAGGTCAGGCTTGCCCCTTCTTTTTTATTAATCTGATTGATTTGTGTAGGAAAAGAGAAGGTGAGTGGAGAAGTCAAGGGCCCAACTGTAGATGAGTTGTATGCTGCTATCAGCACATTACTTGAGGAAGCCGAATTCAATGCTTTACAGGTATTGATATCAAAACTATTATTGTTCTTCTTTTTAATGGTTCTTCAGATGGGAACTATCTTGACATTAATCTGATTAATCTATACCTTTCCTTCTAATCCTTTACAGGTTTCTTGGGCTGATATTCGTCGGCAATTAGGTACATATTTTGTTTGATATCCTTTTGATTATAGTCGGCAATGGATACAAAATGGATACAATTTATATCACAGACATGGTTGGATTATAGTTGGCTACTAAGTATTACATCCACTAGTTTATTTTTTTTCACCATATCAGCATCCGCTTGGTAATGTTAATTATCAAATGTGATGATGATGAAGTGACTTGACTATACAAAATAAGCCTATGAACTTGTCAATTTATCTCAAATCCACAAAAGCTTCAAACAAAATAATAGCAAATTATAGACACCTATGTATCAATTTCTGTGCAATTTGAATAGATAATTCCATATGGCTTATGGGTTGTTGAATCCGAGACCATTGAAAAGTAAAAATTATTTGCAAATGGCACTGGAACTGGCATTTATGATGGATAATATACATATTTTACTTGTTTTCAATATGTTCTTTATCTTGGCAACTTGTTTTCAATACACATATTTTACTTGTTAACACAATATATTGCTGTTCTATTAATCTCAACAAAAGAAATTATTTTATTAGATACAGTTCCTGGTTCCTGGTTTAAGAATAATTGTTACTTTGTTGAGGAAATTGTCACAAAATAATAGTGTGAAATTTTCCATTTCTTGTAAATGCTCCCTTTTGTAGGGGCACAGTTTAATGTAGACTTCACGGATAGAAAGGAAGAGGTGAACAAAATTATAGAGGATGTGATAAACTGGTCATAGATTTGGAAAAATAGGCCATAGATTTTGAATATGAGTATTAATTGTTGAGGTAAACATTACGGGTTGAACCAAATTTCTTGAGGATGCTTAGCTTTTTTGTTATGTTCTTTGAAGACATAGTCAGCTAGTAGTTGTAGGATGGTTGTAGAATAACAATCTTGTCATATATATTTGATCATTTTTCTCTTATAAGAGATTATGTAAGGTTTGAATGTAGGCACAAATGAACATGGAATGTGCATGGTTCATTTCCCACTATTGTTTTAGGTTCAGAATGGTACTCTGTTTAGACTAGATATTCTATTTTTGTACATTAGGAAATTCGGTAGTCATGTGAGCTCACTGTAAAGGCATTTCAGATTATTTTAAGACAATTGGAAGGGATCCAGAAAATGTTGCACATATGTTTTTGTTACAAGGAATATTATTTGTAGGGGATAGCTGGAAATTATGGTTCTTTTAACACTGTAGAGGCGCAAATGAAATTTGAAATGCCTCAAAACTCTGGTGAGATTTTGTTCAATAGCTAGTGGACTATTTCAAACTTCATCAAAATATAAAAAAAGCCAATATGTTAGTTCCAATTTCCAAAGCATGCCATCAAAAATATATTTAAAAAAAAAAAAAGCCTTGCCACGAGGATCATTATGTGGTATGATTGAATAGAAAGAGAGTGATACTTCTGTGGATAGTTTTTACAAACGCAATATAGAGAGAAAAATTATGCATTCATGAAATTGAAGCTTTGTACTTCTAAAATCATTCATATTCTTAAACTAAATTTTGCAATCTATAGTTTCAATCAAACGCAATATATTTCAAAGAAGATTATATTTCGATTGTTCATCAAGAATCATCCTTTTAAATTGGATAAGGTATTGATACGGTAATACTGTAAAAACATTGTATTATAAAACAAAGTACAAATTGTCAAGGGATTCCAAAGCCAAGACACCCTCCGCCAATTCTCAAGGGATTAAACAATCGGTAATTATTATTCTTTCATACAATATCCACTAGGCTATAAAACATACATTGTCAAAATAATACTTCATCAGAAGCACTCTCTATAGCATTTCTAAATTAATCAGCTGGACCCCCTCTCTACTCTTAACCCAGTGTTGTACATAACAGTAAGCACTTGTTAGACGGACAGGGTACCGCCAAGCGATTAATCGGGAATAATTGCTGATTAGTCGGGAAAATCCGTGACAGTTTGATTGCCACCAACGACTAATCAGCCTAATGGCTGTTTATTACAACACTCCTCT
This sequence comes from Carex pumila, assembly GCA_033356055.1. Taxonomy (NCBI): domain Eukaryota; kingdom Viridiplantae; phylum Streptophyta; class Magnoliopsida; order Poales; family Cyperaceae; genus Carex; species Carex pumila. Next base: position 115,756 of record JARJHM010000321.1, on the reverse strand, counting down.
AACCCAGCAACTCAATCAGATGCCCTACTGCTCTAGAAATGCCGACTCAGCGAGGTCAATTGCACGAACTAAAGCTGCCGCCTTATTCTCGCACTCTAGGTGCTCATCAACTGGTACACTATCAGCCACTATTCCTGCTCCAGTCTGCCAATTTAGGGGTGCCAAAAATTAAACCATGACCAGATGAATTGCATGTTTGGTAGTAAAGTTACTCTTGGATTAAATTCTTTACTCCAAATTAAAAGTGGATTAAGTTAATCATGTTTGGTGGAGTAAATGTGAAGAGAGAAAATTAAAAGATGAATGTTACTCTCTCGCAGTGGCATCCACAGATGGAATAACTGTGGAGAACGTTATTCCGGATTAACTCAAGATGTTACTCCATCTTTACTCCAAATTTACTCGTTTAGGCCATGTTTGGTTGTGGAGTAAGAGGTGGAGTAAACCCCTTACTCCACGCTTAAGGAGTCAAACGAGAAGTAACTTAGGCGGCTTAAGATGGAGTAAGATTTGAGCTAAATCGGAGTAACTTACACCACATAGAGAGGTAGTTTAGCTTTCTCCACCAAACACGGTTAACTTACTCCGATTTAACTTGGAGTAAGAAATTTAATTCGGTTTAACTTTACTCCACAACCAAACATGACCTTAATAGCTTACCTGTTTGATTGTGGAGTGGTGGAGTAAACCCTTTACTCCACACTTAAGCAGCCAAACGAAACGTACAATAGGAGTAAAATGGAGTAAGAGATGAGTTTATCCAGAGAAAGTTACTCCACCTATGGGGCACATTGTCATAGAGCTCCATGACTTAATTTAATCCATGACTTTAAACTACTAAACAAGACCAAATAAGATGTAAAATATGAGGAGTGAGATGGAGTAAGCAATTTGATCCTCATTAATTTTACTCCATAACCAAACATGTAGAGATGGAGTAAGAAGTTTACTCCACTTCACCAAACATGCACAACAATCATAGAAAGAAAAAGGAAGGCAAGGTAAACAAAAAGTTGGGCTCAGGACGGGTACCTGCAAGTGGGCCACCCACTCACGACGCTCCTTGCAGTCCCTATAGGAATACTTGGAAGTATAGCGGGACCCAGTTGGGAAGACAATGGTCCTAAGAGCAAGCGCAATGTCCATGTCACCCATAAATGAGACCCCACCAAAGCCTCCACTATATGGGCCCCTCCTAGTGACTTCCAGCTTGTCAATAAGCTCCATCGCTCGCACCTGCCACCAATTGCAGCCCCAAAAAAAAGGTTTATAAATAATAGTTACAACATAAGCTAGTTGAATATGCCAAAGTAGATTTACATAAAATTTGGCTTATTACATTTGATGTTTGCACATTAATTAAACAAGGATTTGTTTATAGCTGGTGAACCACCAGATACCATAGTACAGTACCAGAATCCCTGGCTGGCAATATACCAGTATGTTAAAGAGGCAAAATAGGGAGATACCGACAACACTCCTCCCAAATGGCCAATTAAACACTTAAACATCCAATATAACTCATTTTTTTCTAAAAATAACTGCTAGTATGCCAGTATGCCTCAATTTACCCAATAAGCAGTAACGCAAATAATACATTGCATGTAGTCTCATTGTACAAGTAAAAATAAGAAAAAAATAAAATAAAATAGCACCAGTACAAGAGAAGTCAATAGCACTGGTAACTGAAACTATACCATAATCTGGTGTAATATTACCTCAGCCAACTGGTTTTGCAACCATTGTTAGATGAGCAAAAAAAAAAAGGTCATTTACCTTGGGAGCCCCACTGACTGTTCCAACCGGCAGAGCTGCCCGCAGTGCATCCCAGCAAGTGAGATTATCCAGCAACTCCCCAGTCACCTGTTAAAGTAAAAAACCCCAATTTAGGAATAAATATATATTATAGTGGTGCAATGTTTTGTTTAAAACATGAAAAGCAAAAAAAATATTGAGCATACTGTTGAGCTGATATGCATAACGTGGGAGTATCTCTCCACGTCCATTAGCTTTTCTACTTTTACTGATCCAGGCTTTGAAACCTAAAACAAAACAAAAGAGTAGTTCATCAATTGCCTCCAAGTTAATAAAAGGTCCATTTTACCAGCTTCATCGTAATTTTTAGTAGCAGATAGTTAAACAATGCAGAAAACAGTAACTGTTTTATCTATAGAATCCATCTATGTGCAGCCATATGATTCCGTATAGGTCCGGGGACCCAGGCCAGGCATTTGATGAAACAAGAGATACCAGGGCCCAGATTGGGCCCAATTAAGCCTAATTTTCATAGATCATTCTACCGTTCACTTGAATACAGTTGCACAAAATTCTGCTAGTTATGCGATTACATTACTGAACTCTTCATTAAGCAACAGTACTTCGATACTAAACAGAAAATTCACTACTCTAGATGAAAAATGAGGGGATTTTCACAGCTTCATATAAAGCGGGGAACATTTTGCAAATTATCATGAGATGATAAAATACAGAAGCAAAATTCAAAAGAGGCCAAACCTTCCCAACATCATTTCGGCCCAGATCAACAAGCATTATGTGCTCAGCACATTGTTTTTCATCCCTCAACAGCTGTTTTTCTCGCAACAGATCCTCCTCTTCCGTTTTACCCCTTCTGATTGTTCCAGCAAGGGGTCGATTCACAATTTTTCCCTGCAAGACACTTACATATCAACAAGCGAAGTCAAATGATATTATTCACAGGAAGAGCCAAGTCAGATTTGATACCAGTCGTAGGTATCTAATGTCATCTGTGCTAAACAATACATGCATCTTATAAACTAACCTTCTTAACACGTGTTAATATTTCTGGGCTCGATGCGACCATAATGCATCCACGTGCCTGAATATTTGTTTCAAAATGAACAAAGAAATATATTAAAAATATGGAATCCCGCATTGCAAGACTATGTCAAACAAAAACATAACCAATAATAATTAAATACTAAGGCACCTGTAAATAAGTCATGTAAGGACTGGGGTTGACAATCCTCAGTGCCCGATAGACCTCAAAAGGATCCGCAAATGTGCTCCTCTCAAATCGTTTACTTAGCACTATCTGAAATATGTCTCCTGCCAAGATGTGCTCCTTAGCCTCTAAAACGGCACTTTTGTATTCTTCACTCGTCATCGAGGAATTCTTCAGTTTGGGGCCAAATTGGGAAGTGCTTAGCATAATAGATCCAGCAGAGAGTGTTGGGCTAAACAAAATAAGAAATTTTGTCAACCGTAGCTTAGGAAAAAAAAAAGTTGTTCAATTCCTTCATTATAAAATAAAAACAAGCTTGTTTTCTCAGGAATTAAACAACTATGGATAAACAATACTCACACATTGCGATTGTGTATTCTGGAAAGCAATGTGCTGAGTTGGCGCTTCCCGTCTTGATAGGCCTCTTCAGTAGAAGAATACCTGTCTAGCCGCACCCAATGGATAGCATATGCTTTCTAAGTTCCTCAGTAAAAACCAATAGCAGCCTTTTACAAGCAATTTTTAAAACGATAACATCTGAATAAAAGCTGAGTTCCCCAGTAATATTAATGTCAGAGAGTCTTTGGTTAGGAAGTGAATATAGTAGATACAAATTCACTTTAAAACTCATATATGAAGATGTTAACAAGTATTTAAACAGAGAAAAGTCCTTAGAAATGCAACTACCTTTTCCACATTGTCAAACACAATAACATCAGTATAGAGACCCAAATGGACATCAGGAAGACCTCTGTCATCAAGAGGAGCACTAGAAAACGGGAGCTTCTTCTTCTCGACATAGCGCACTGTGTCGTAAGAAAAATAGCCTACCCAGCCACCTATGAAACAAATGCAAAAGCTAATAAATAGCTGCTACATTTGAAAAATCCATTGTATGGATAACTTCAAAGTCAGATGTAAGTAAAAGCTCATCATTCAACAAAGTAGTTACGTATGAAATTCACAAAAAGAAAACAACCAGAAAAAGAAAAGGGGAAAAAAAAGTGATTTAACCATCATTGATATACATCACTGAAACTGCCAAGTGTTCCTGATTTATAACCATAAAACACCAATGAAAACCTTAATTGTCTAAAAGTAAAAAAACCCATAAAGCACCATTTAGAAGCATGATAGACAAAAATAATACCAATTAATGGCCCCATTTTTCACCCTAATAGTTACGTTACCTTGTTTATCTAACTTTTTTATTCTTGTGGAAGACAGCTATGAGATTTCTCACTAGAAACAAGCTAAGGATGAGAAGTTCATAATTAAAGAGACAAGAATTTCTGATTTATAACCACACATTTCATAGGAAAAGCAAATCACGGACTATGTTCAAAATCTCCGAAACCGCATTAGTGCATGGGTTATGGAATTAATACAAACTCAACGCAACCTAACAGAAGGTCACCCCCAGCGAGAGTGACATATCTGTTTAAACTATACAAACTCAGTAGGATTTTGAAAAAGGTAACAAGAGTTACATAATACTCTTGCATGTTCCAATAAAGACATAGAAGTGGTGACTTGCACATTGCATGTAATTAGCAAGCAGCACCCTGAAGCAAATGCAAATCCAACTTAATTGGACAGCATAGGTGTGACCCAAGAATAAAATATCCTATCGAGTGAGGCTACGGTACTATGCATAGCACACATTGCTTTGTACTATGGATCAATATTTTCATTTTTAAAGTTCAAATAGTCAATCAGAACCGTTTTCATGATCTCCATATGAAAATGTGCCTCTAGACCAAATTTTACATTTTTTTAGAATTTTGTTTTTACTATTTTTGTTTGAAGGTAGAAAAACACTATTTTTGGACAGTCCAGTATCTTTAGATCAAATGATTTTCAGCCCATATAAAATAATAGTTAAAAATTCTAAAAAATGTAAATTTAGGTATCCAAGTATATTTTATATGAAGATCATGTTCAACGGTTCTGATTGACTACTAACTTTAAAAATGAAAATATAGATCCATAGTACGGAGCAATGTACGCTATGCATAGTACCGTAGCCTTACTCTATCCTATGTAATGCAATATATATGAAAGAAAAAATGAAAGTGATATTTTGTACCACAAAAGGCATCGGGGAGGTCGTCTATTAGCTGAGGGTTCCAGGTGTCCATGATCCGACGAGGGATGGCCATGGGATCATCAACCTGCTCCTCTATCTTCTGCCCCTCCTCATGGTCCTCTATTGACACCGAGTTCTCTTTTGCTACAATCTCCACCACTGGTTGGGCCCCCACCACACTGTACCGCCCCTGAATATACATCGCCAATAGATAAAGGATCAATCAACAAGTAAACAGAAAAAATATGGTTGACACAGGAAGGTTTTGTAGAAATGTTTACTATTTGGTGGAATGAATATCCAATTATTAATAACATAGGAGATAAATGGAGAGGATATAAATAAATTGGAACAAAAAGCTGAAAATAATAATTTAACACCACAATAATTGGCAACATGGCAGGAATCTCAATCATCTTTGTATCAAATATTTTTTATCGGAAGAAGCTTATTGGATATGAAAGGCTAAATTACAATGGTATCTAGAAGGGGATTTAGATACAGTTTTTTCATGCTACAACATTAAAAAAATTCAACAAATAAACAATATTGTTCTTTATAGTAGGGTACGTTTGGATTGAGAGTGAGGTTAGTGAGAATAGTGTGATAACCCCGAATTCGGAATAACCGCTAACCTAACATTTCAATGGGCTAGCAGAATAGCGGCTAATCTGAGCTAACCCAAGTGTTGAGAATAGCTATTTTTTCACCCAAACAAGGAATAGTTGCTAACCCGAATTTGGAATAGTCATTAACCCAACTAACCCGAATTTGCTATTCCTTGACACCCAAACAGGCTATAACATATTCAATTTGCATTTGTTTTATATTAGAGATATATACCATATTGGTGCCTGTTGAACCCTGCTCAACAGACTCGAAAAGGAAGCTAGGAGCATCACGATCATCCTCTTTAACAAGACACCTGTACGCAAGCACCGGCGTCAGATGGTCAGAAAATATGGCTCGCTGCAGCGGCACCAAATTCCCTTTCTTCGACGCCTCCACAAACCTGCTTTTCTCCTCTATCTCAGCTGAAATAAAAAAATAATAACAAAATCATACACAGCTATCAATTGTCACAATTCCTACTCAACCAAAATATATATATAAAAAAAAAGTACCTGTTGAATCCAGTTGAGAGAATGCATGGCATCTGATGCTTTTTACAGACAGAGTGGTAGGGAGAGAGGAAGAGGCTCTTGAATGAGAAGTGGGGGAATAGGGGTTGGCAGAAGCAAGGCGGAAGGATATGTATTGACACAGCATGTTTTAGTTGTGTAAAACCTTAAATCCCTCTCTCATATTCGTTGTACTTATCGGATGCCAGGGGGTGTAACTCGCCTTGGGCGAACTCGGAGAGAGCGGCGCCAATGGCTTTGAGGAGACTGGGCGGCGGCGCCAATGGCTTTGCGAGAAAGAGAGAGCAGATCGCTAATTAAAACCTTCCGATGGGCATCGGATGAAAAGTACTCCATCACCGTCCAATTTGTATTAAGATTTGTGTTCACGGAAAATGAAGCACACGCGCACGAATTTTGAAGGACATTACATGCATCTTAATGTAGATCGAACGGTGAGTGAACCCGTCGAATGAAAGTAGACTGAATTCTTCAAAATAAAGGCCCAACTGTACTGAAGTTATAGACCACTATCCTTTTTTGCTTCATTTTGTACTCTGAATCTCTCCCACGGCCCAAAAATAATGACACAATTATTAACGAATTGCAACAAGGCCCTACCTCAGAATTCAGAAATTCCAATTTAACACCACCAAAATAATACTTTATACGTTTTTTTATGTTTTATTCGGTGTTCAGTTTGAAAACGTCAAAAAAATATATATATTATATGTAAATTATTCACGAGTTATGTTACTGTTGCATCCCCAAAAAATTACCACCTCTGTTACAGAACCAAGTTTTCAACCAAAATATAGTAAAATCCATTTTTGCTACGAAAAAGTAGGCATAACCAAACAGCTCTAACTTGGTACCAGTATACCATTTTAAGTTGGTACCAGTATTGTTAATGCTGCAAAATATATAAAATAAGCAGTATTATTAATGGAGCATATATATATGCTATATTCAGTGTTCAAAATACTATATTGAAGGCTAAAGAGGATTTCTTTTTTAATCCCAATAAATTTCTAGACACAAATGGTCTATGCTTGCTGCTATACATTTCTAAAGCAACAAATTTTAAGTGGGTTATACATCAAACACGATTAAAACCAAATATAAAGAAATAAATATATTAAATTTTCTTTGAACAATTGTTGCAATCAAACTTAAATTTATACTATCAATAATTTACAATAAGAGTTTGCTCTGATTGTAATTAAATTTATCATTCAGAAAATAATTTGCAATATATCATTCCTAATTTTTGTTATTAAATATTTTATATGCATTAATTATGTAATTGATTTCTTGCTTGATTCCAAGAGTTTTGGTATGTACACAAATTTCACCGATCACCGGTATTTTGAAATATATTTTTTTTCCATAAAATATGTGACTATAGTGTAGTCAACCTAACAATTGCATAGTATTTTTTTTTTCTTTATTGCGATAATTATTCTGGCTTATTGAGGGAAGGAGAAATCAAAATAAGAAGTAACTAATTGAGCGTACGTAAATAAATCCTCTTTAATTAGGAATTTAAATAGGAAGGAAATCCTCTTTGGCTCTTAATATACTATTTTGAGCATTCCTAATTTTTGATGGAAAGTATGTTCTAACTTTCTAAATATGCATGTTTCGTTTTAGGAGTGCTAAAATTTTAGACAGAATCCCTATATATAATAAAAACTTTCAACTAGTTTTGCATAGTTCCTTCCACCTCTTCTCTCCTAGCTACTAGTTTAATTAGTTATAAATTGGAATTTCAGGTGCGTTATTATTTTTTTTATCATGAAGTACCTTTAATTTTCTTTTTCTTTGATAATGTTGTCAACCATTTTTTTTATCTTCAATTCTTCGAATTCGCATCCTCTGCATTAACTCCAAAAGGAATCTTCTGAGTTAATACATATGGACCGTCCGATAAGCTTTAAGATTCGTGCGAATTAAATCCACACTAATATTTAAGACTCCTATGTTTTAGGCAAGGGCCGAATGGACTCCGTTTACTATCGGACGGCTGATATCTATTAACTCAAAAGATGATCTTTTGAGTTAATGCAGACAGAAAAAAAAAGAGAGATGTTCTCAATATCTCTACCTCTTTATTAATTAATTATTTCTGCTCTTCTCTAATTAACTGAATTTAGCAGGATCAATAGATAAAGAAGTCTAAATTATGGATACAGAACCGTTTCGCAAAATTGGGTTCTTTCATTTGATGGTTTTCGTACCGCATGCGATGTTTATATCAGCACGCGAGACCAATATACGCTTGTCAGAAATGGGTTTCAATAGCATCCGTTGGTTCATCCTTCTATTTCTTGACTGTTGTTTCCTAACTAAACTTCTTGAGATCAACGAAGAACAGTTGCTTGCATTGTTGGAATATAACCATGACAAGAAGGAAAAGCGAAAAAAATCAACATGGTTCAAAAGCATTGTACAAGTCTTGTGCTGTATGGCTCCAGGTGCATTTCTTATATGGGGTGCAGTAACTTTGTATCGATTTGGCATAGATCCAATTAAGAGAACGGCTTACTGCGTTATGGTTACGTATCCTGCACCTTTCTTGTGGTGCATGAAAAAGTTCTGCGACATTGAAGAAGACGATGTCAAAACACAGAAGCAGTTAACATTCATCCTGTATTGTTCGCTCAGCTTTATGATTTCAAATGACACCTTCTGCTATGGAATTTTGGGAGCCGGGATGCCAATCTATGGAGCGGCAATTCTTTCAATTGTCGTGTTTGCACTATTGGAATGGTCTTGTTTTTTTCTAAGAACAGATTTGACGGATGATGAAGAAAAACACGAGCATGATTCAGACCGTGATATAGGCAACATCCTGACCAACACTGCTATATATGTGTTAATCCTATGGGGTGTAATAAGTCTGTACCAATTCAGTGAAGACAGTATGTTTTTGCGTGCGACCTACTGTGTTACGATTCTGTCTCCCATACCTTTCATACAGTGCGTGAAAATTTACTCGTATGAATCAGCTGGGATAAGACGGGTACCGGTGAGAATGGCTCTGCATGCCTCGCTGGCTTTCATGTGTTCCTGTGGTGCCTTTTGCTTGTCAATTGTATATAATGTTATACCAGATGCTGATCTAGAGGAGATGATTATTTTTCAAGCCGTGGTTCTGGCATTTCTAGCTTTTGTCATAGCTTTTGTTTGTGGCTTATTCGTAGAAGTGATCAAGTTAGATATTCAGGATGCTTACACTTACGAGCAACAACAAGCACAGAAACTAGTGATGCCAAATTCTCATTCAATTCACGAAATGCTCCAGCACAGGATTAAATGCTCAAAGTTTAAAGCATCATAAAAAATTGTAAGGGGTGTGTGTGGATGTGTGTGTGTGTGTACTCAAGTAAATGAGGGAGTTCTTTCCTGATAATAAGAGTATCTAATTAATCAATCTATTTAATTGGCTTGTCACTTTTATAAAAAGAAATTGCCTTATTATACTAATTCTTGTTAGGCCACCATTTCCTTTGATTTAAGGGTTTTTGCTCAGAGAGGAGCCTTCTAGGTTGCACTTTTTAGGGTTTCTGAGAGGATGCTTCAATTTCGGGTTTAATTTGGTTTTGAGCAAGTTTTGGTTTCTGACATGTCGGGTTGGGACTGTGATTTGTTTTTCTTTGCAATTTAACTTGTTTTTGTTGTAATTTGGCTCTGGGTGTGGTATGTCTACACAAGTTTGGGTATGTTCAAGGTCAATTTGGAGTTGGTTGGGTTTGAGGATACGTTTTGAGTTGTATGTTCATTCCATCACTTATTTTATTAATTTTATAACATTTAAAACATGATATTTTGATTGACTTTGTCAAACAATCCTACTGTTTCTTTCCATGGACTAGTTAAGGAGGTTGTAAACTATGTCCTTGTAAAGTTATATAATTTTAAGTTTTTTATTTCTATTTTTAAAGAAGGCAGAAAATCAGGGGACATTTTAGATTTTTAGTCCTTATTTCTTCAATTTTTAGGATTTTTGAAATGCCAACTTCAAAAATAGATATAAAATCGAAATAAATTCCAATAAATGTGAAATTTGTGTCCATTTGATGTTTTTTTAAGTCCTCTATATGACTATATATTTGGATTTTTCATTTGGGTCCCTTACCAGTCTAGTGACTAATTTGCAACAGAGGGTCATTTTGGGACATTTTGAGCACCAATCCAGTACCAGTGACACTTTTGCTTGATTTTAATGCTGATGCCATGTAATATATTGACTGATTGTCATCATAACACATTTTAGTGGATTTAAATCACTGTTATGGTATTATTAATAGAGAAAATATGATCAAAATTCAAAAGAGTCAAGATTAGGCATCTCAAGATAAAAGTACAAGTTTTCAGAACCAGGAGTAAAGGAAATTTTTGCATAAAGAGTCCTGTTTTTTGTTTATTTGCACATTTTATGATCTTATAACTTGTTTTTTAGAGGTAACAATTGAGATATTTCTCCCTCATCTTCTCTCTCCTCTCCAGAAATTCTTGGACATTTTTTTGTGTTAAAATATTGTCACTGAAAAGTTATGTAAATAAAATTGAGAGATTTTTGCACATTTTAAGATAAAAGTCCTTGTTTTCTCCAATTTGAGAGATTTCTCCCTCATCTTCTCTCTCCTCTCCAGAAATTCTTGGACATTTTTTTGTGTTAAAATATTGTCACTGAAAAGTTATGTAAATAAAATTGCGCTTGCAATAGCTCTAATTCATTAATAACAGCACCACTAAAGCACTAAAAAAAAGTAATAAAACCAATTTAAAAGACAATGGGCAAAAGCTTTCGGTGATGACAAATTAGGATAATCAAAAGTTTTCTCACTGCGTTGGTATACTATTTTTTTACTTTTGACTTTTTGTGATTCAAATATGCAGCATAGTTTCAATGAAACGCATTATTTTTCAAGAAGATTCTATTTCGATTGTTCATCAAGAATCATCCTTTCTCTTTTTGTAATATAAAAGAACGAGAAAGGACTCAGAAAAAAGGAATAAAAATAGAACTCAGTTCAGTTCCGCACACATTGCAGAACAGCCCATGCAATGCCTTCAATTAATCAATTTGGCTTCTAGTTGACATCTTTCTCTTATACTTTATACAAATTATCTGAAATTTTTATGGTTTATATAACATCAATTTACAAATAGGAAAACCCGTGATTTTTATGTTTATCCATTTTAATAAATATTTTATTAAAAATAACTAGTGTTTGAAAAGAATTATAAAAATACCCAGTCCGCCTAGAAAATTTACGGCCCGGATTTAAAATTCCTCTCCACCCATAATATATGCGGACTGAATTAAACTTTCCGTCCGCTTAGAATATTGGCGGCTCGAATTGATTAGTGAAATTAGTCACATTGAAGAATTTACTTTGTATTTCGGCCCGAATTAGAATTTTGGCGGCCCAAATTAAGTATCAGAATTGTTTAAAAATTAGCTTCATGAGTAAAAAAAAATCCAAAGTAACATTTTCTAATATATGATTTATTTAATTATTTACATAATTTTTTCTTATTTTTAATAGGTTAGAAATTTAAATAATTTATTTTTGTAATATGTATATGCGTTCAATATAGTTGTGTTCAAGGAAGACAAGTTTCATTTTAAAAATGTTTATTTGTTTGATGGATTTTGATTTTGACGAATTTATTAGTGCCGGTTTGGTTTATTTATTTGTCGTATTGTTGTTCTTAATTTTATTTTGTTTTTTATAACATTGAACAACCCACAACACAATAAAACATAACGAAAACAAGAACTATAAAGCTAAACTCAAAGCATAATAAAAAAAACATAGCTAAACCACACCAAAACATAACAAAACTAAACTACGCTAAAACAAAACTAAACTATGCTAAATTGAATTGAAACTATAAAAAAAACTCTCTATTAGCGCCAGTCCGAAGGGGTAAATCGGTGAGGTGCTTCACCCCTATTTTTCCTATTGAAATTCCATTCACGCCAATCATCCCACACTAGTTCTTCGTCTTGCACTCTACGAGCTGGTGTAACCTCTTCCTCGGGCTCGGCCTGTACACTCATCATGAGTGCTCTACTCCATGGATCCTCGAGCTCGGTCACGTGGGTAGCTGGCGGTGGCAGGGGGGTATGGAATAAGGAATCCGCAACCTGGGACGCATGGTCAGGCTGAGTCCCGCTACCAGAGGCCTCCCAATCGTGAGCCCTCGCTGGATACGGTTGACGCGGAGAGGTAGCTGTATCCCACTAATCATCTCTAGCATAATCTGCAAGACTAAAACTCAAGCTGTCATCCTGCATAAGGTGGATCTCCGAAGACTCATGCTGCTCAGGCGATGGCGGCATGTAGGCAGGACCCTGCAAGGATACCAATAAATTAGTAAACTTTAACTATCTTAACTTAAAGTAAAGGAAGAAATTTTAATTATCTTGACCTAAAATAAAATAAAAAATGACATACCGGGGGAAGAACTGGTCGTCCATGGGCGTCAAGATAGGCATGCCAACCGGACATACTATATACCCAACGATGGTAGTCCCACTCTGACTGCTCGTGGGGGGGCGATGGCATCTCAGAAGCCATAACAGGTGGCGCGTCGGGCTCGTCCTTTTGTACTTTGCGCCAATCAATTTCCTCTCTGGCGTCTCGCAACATGGTGACTAGCTTAGCGGACTGGCCGTGGTCCTCAATGCATGGGGCAACCAAGTTCAACACATAATGCCCAAATGCTCTGTAGCCGCATTTTCCAAGACAAACGATTGCATGCGCGGCACTTTTAAGCGCTAGTAGCAACTAAAAAAACAAACAAAGTTAGATAAAAAAAAGTTATGGAAAAAATTAGATTAGATTAAAAAAAAAATGTGTTCTTCTAGATGAATCACCTGGAGAGTACCTTTTCAGCCAGTGGGGGTATAACCATCATCATCGAAGATCATCGAGCGAAGAAAATTACCGTAATCTCCCTCTATATACACCGAAGCCATGCCAACCCGCAAGTACCAAGCCTGATACCTCAATAGGGGATCTCCTTGGAACTGCATCCCATCAACCTCTGGCATCTGCCACAAGTTGGCACTCATATTTGCTGCCCTGTTGTAGTGCTCCAAGTGATGCTCACTCCAATCTTTATTGAGGTGATTACCGTGTGTTATTCTGTAATTAATATGTTAGTTGTAATTTAAACCAAATAACTAATGTTCAGTAAAAAATTGCTAAAGTGAACATAACTTATCCGTGTAAACTCATGATCACAAATCTCGGAATGTCTGGATCTGCGGGGATGAGTGTAGGAAAATCAAACTGATGGAGCACCCGGTCTGGATAGTGGTACTCCACTATCCAGAAGCACACCAGCGGACCCCTGTAGAGCCACATCTCATGATCATCCGCTACAATCTATGGTAGCCTCCCCTTAGTGTATAGCTCATGGTACGGAGCCCAATTCACCTGTGTCTCACCTAGACTCTGAATCTGAGTTTGGACCACCCTGATACCTATTGCCTTTCCGTGAGGGTTGTCCTTGTACAAGTGATGTTCGTACCATTTCATGCCAAATGCCAGACGATTTCCACTATCGGGCTCTCCCCATGGATTCTCATTTGGCTCAGGTACCCCTACCGGTAGCCGTGACCATGACCAATGCTGTAATAGTAGCATCGGCCTGTAGATAGCCTTGTTTTTTCGCTATAATTTGAAGAACATTAGCCATCAGGGATAAGTTAATAATTAAAATAAGATAGCAAATGCATGACAAGTTAGATAATTAAAATAAGACAAAAATAACATACTAACCTTACAACCATGGCACAAGTTGGAGTAAAGATGTGCTATGACAACCCCTCCCAAGTTGTACCTGCTCGACGGCTGAAGGTCTCGCAGCAGCTCTAGATACATCATCGAAATGGTATCACTGTTTGAATCAACAAACATGACAAAACCAAATAGGTCCATCACGAATCCCCGTGTGTATCTGTAATATCAAAATTACATAGCAACTTATTTTTCCACATGAAACAGAGTACAAAATAAATGTAATACGAATAGTTTGTATGAGTACCTCTCAATCTCGAGCTGAGTGGAATATCTACCCAGACCTCTCGCAAACATAGCTCGCAGCTTCTTCTTGTCCAGACAATACTTGGACTTCCCCCCATTGCCGCGTATATTTGGCTCTGCTCCCAACAACTCTGCAAGCATGTAATTAATCGTGATGTTCTTTGGATCTGTGGGGTCAGATATGCCACCAACGGGCACGCCCTGGATAGGTAGACCCCATAGAGCACTGACGTCCTGGAGAGTCACTGTCATCTCTCCAAAAGGTAAGTGGAACGTGTGCGTCTCGGGACGCCATCGCTCTACTAGTCATGCAATAAGGGAGCGTTAATGGACTTACTCTCCGACTCTAGAACATCGACCAAATGTTGCACCCCCAAATTTTGCAAATACGGCTCCATCTGCGAGTAGTACTGCATGTCATAATGCCGACTCCTAACAACTATAATTGCCTCACTCTGCGTTGAAAAAAATAAACATGAAAACCTAAAAATACGAAAACTCAAAAAAATGTAAACTTAAAAAAGAAGAAGTAATCAAGTACCTCTTGAGATGCCTCTGAGACTCGGTGCTCATCGTGAGACATCCATAATAAAGGACTGAAATGGTCCTTGCTGTTAGTGGGAATGGGCTCATCAACTGGGTCGGCTGCGGGTGGTTTCCTAAGCCGTCCCCTAGCCATCCTATGTTAAAAAAAAATTAAACATGCTACAATTAGCTTAAACATTTTATTATATAAAAATATGATTTTGATAAGTTAGTACTTGAATATAAGTATACAGAATACATATACACTATATATATTTAGAATAAATAATTCAAAATGATAGTGTTCTGTCAAAGGAAACTATGTGGCTTGAAATAATTGCTTTGATTATCTTTTTTGAGCAATAATTGACATGCCTCACTCATTATATATGGTCCCATCTTATAGCACAGGAACTCACTTTTATTAAAGTTCAATCCACAAAATTATTGAAGAAAACTACACTTCACATATTTGTTAAATTATTTTAGCATTTGAGACGATTTCTCAAATAAACCAAAGATAGGTTTAAATGTGGTTAAGAGTTAAGAGCCGTCAAAGTAATAGAAGGCAATGTATTTAAACGTGCTTAAGGGTGTGATTGGAACAATTATTCATTTGGTAGTAAGATTAAGGGTGTGATCGAAACACATCACAAAATTTAGATAGTCCCATGTTGTTTAATGCCACATGCTAAGTACATCATCTACTACAAATAACTTTTCAAAATAAAATAAAAATTGAAATTGAATGCTAAATAAACATTCTTTACCAGCAATACCTCCTATATGGGACTTACCAGTATGCATACACCAAGCATCATCAGATCTGTACCACAGTACCAGTATGGATGTGATTTGGGAAATCTTAAAATTGAATGTGATAGTATATGAACCATATTATGAATACCATTAACCAAATTGAATTTCTTTTGTCAATTATTCTCATAAAGCCAAACAAATTTCACCTCACAAAAAATACCTGACATGAGGCATATATGAATCGAGTAGACAGGTACAATAACATTAACAAGCTAAAGTTGATCTATCAAAATTGAGCACTACTTGATCTAATAAAAAAAAATATAAATTACTACACAAGCTAGAAGAAAATTTCTATCAAAAATATGAATTCTCGTCGAATCTCTTCAATTTTCACAAGAAAATTTTGGCACGAAAATTTTCATCCAAATTGTCCGAAGTGAAGTCGTTTTCTGTTGCTGACTGTGTTTCGATCAGAGAATTTGATATGATGTCAATTCTATTTGACGTTTTAGTGTGGGAATTGAGGTTCTGATCAGACCCTAAGAACAATTGGTGCAGGTGGTTGTTGCAGCTGAGCCAGGAGGTGCTTTAGGTGGCCTGGTGAGGCAGCTTTCAATTGACCAATTTGAAAATGAAGGCAGGAGAGTTATTTATGGCACCCCTGAGAATGGATCAGCTGCTAGGAAGTTACTGGACCCCTAAGAATGGATCAGCTGTTATAAATAGTGTGCCCCAAAAGGTAACTGTTACTATTGGTACCAGAACCGTAACAACACTGGTACTGACTGGTACCAGTGCCAGAACAGTAACAGCAAGCATCCAACCGGTTAATAACAACAAGAACCGTAACAACACTGATACATCAGTCAGAACAGTAACAGAATGAAGCACATTCACAACAAATCCACACCCAATCATTTATACAAAAATTCCAAAGATCATCGATCAGATCAGTACAGAAAAAAGAAAAGAATCAAATTACCTTTAGAGAAGGTTGAAGCACCGGAACCTCTGTCTATTTTGTTAAATCACCGGATCCTCCCTTCTTCTACTTCTCCTCAACAGATAGGCAAAAGAGAGGGAAGAGTTGCAGCGGGAGAGGCTGGTGGCAGCGAGTGAAGAGGCGGAGGGGCGAAGGGGCGGACGGGCGGCGCGGAGGGGCGGAGGCGCACAGCGCTCTTTTTTTTCTTTTTTCTGGCGGAGAGGAGAAGAAGATCACAGCTGAGTTTGGGGAATGAATTTTTATTTCAGCCCGCATATACTTTAGGCGGAATGAATTTTTATTTCGGCCCGCATATATTCTAGGCGGATTGAAGTTTTATTTCGATCCGCATATATTCTAGGCGGACGGAATTTATAATTCGGCCCGTAAATTTTCTAGGCGGACTGGACATTTTTATAAATTCTTTCAAATACTGGTTATTTTTAATAAAATATTTATAAAAATGGATAAAAATAAAAATCTCGGTAGGAAAACTATCTGCACAAAATAATAAAAATAAATTGAAGGGACATGTTGGCATAAATTACAGACCAATTTAGCCTTGGAATCACCCAATTCTGTCCGTACCAATTTTTGAAGTTTGGTAAGGTATTGTAGCCCTTGAGGCACACCCAATTCACCACAATTACCAATCTTGAGTTGTTTAAGAATGAGCATTGCACCTTCTTCTATCACCCATTCCTCCACTGATAAGGAATAAAGCTTCAAAACTTCTAATTGGCCAAAGCCTCCAGAGGAACATATCATTTTTTGACTTTTGAATGCTCTTTCAAGGATGAGAACCTTAAGGCAGCGTAGGTTCTCCAATACAGGCATTATATCCTCCTGGAGCTTGTAATCCATAATATGTAGATAAATGAGGTGACAGGGGAGGGGAGATTGAACTCTATCAATTTAGTGGAGATATAGTAAGAAAGTTGGAGAGATTGTGAATGCTTATAAAATGAGAAACATCTCATGTCAAGTATGTCCAATATACTATGATCATGCATTAAATGGAGATTAGTTAGGTGTTCTAATGAGGATAGAAAAGTGGATACTGCCTTCCATGGAGTTGATTCGGCATTTAATCCAAATGAACGTAAATTGGGTATATGTGGTATCTCTATCTCCCATGATTGTGTTTGTGTCGGCGTCGCCATGCTAATAGTTTGCAAATTTGTTAATTTTGCTGATGTCGGTAGTTGTATAGTATTTATGTCGTCATAGACATGCCTCAGTGTCTTGATATTCCATGCACTCTTAGGAAACTTAAAAAGGGCCACCATTAATTAGTTGTAGCCCTGAGACTTGAGAAGTCTGCAAAAATTTCATTTTGCCTATGACTTTCTCAAAGAATTTTTTATCACAGTTGTCACTTATCCTTCCATAAAGACTCAGATATCTTAACTAAGTCAATCCCACAAATATCCCCAACTCTATTATGCTCTCCTCTATATAACTGTCTCCATTGCTTACCAATTTGAGCAGTCTTTGCTTAGAACAATTTGGCATTCTACCGTTATAAAAGAACAAAAGAGTGTGAAGGTTTGGACTCATTATAAGTTGCTCACAATCTGGATTGTGAATTGCCACACGGCATACCTTGGTCAAGATAATTTTATCATCTGAATTTGAATACACTAGGAGAAAGTTTTCCTCAGCTTTTTGGAGAGCAACATCTCGTAGTAGATCGTGCATATGTACAGTTGTGATGGAACCATCAATATCTGATCTACTATTTACTTGAACCATGCTCCTAGCATAAAATGGAAAAAAAAATAAAAAATTAATTGCCAAGCTCATCAGTTTCAACTTTGGAGTAGTCTTAAATGTAATATAGCTTGCATATTGTGGCCCAAAAATTTCAAGCTAAGCACTTAAAATAAAGTACTGATTATGTAACATAATATAAACATTTATAAAATTGAAGTACAATGATTAAAGATATCATAAAAAGGAAAAGTTAGTATTAAAACAATTTAGTTTAATGTTGTATACATAAGTTGTAATGTTGAGATACTCAATTAAAACCAACACGTTACATCAACATATGAAAATCATTAAATGAAGATGTAATACCTTTGTACAAGATCCTCTAAGAAACTCTCTACAGTTTCTTCCAATGTTCTGTTATCTTCTTGTGGTATGAAGCCCTCTGAAATCCACATTTGAAATACAGATGGGACATTTGTTGTATAATATTTGGGAAAGCAAAATACATAAAACATGACTTGAGAGCAAATGACAGGTCCTCATAGGTAGTGCCTATGATCTCGCTACAATCTTTAAATCCTTCAACATGACAACTCATGGTTCGAAACACACTACTCCAAGTAGCATGGCTACGTGGCTTCTTTGATAAGAGACCACCTAAAACCACCAATGCGAGAGGCAACCCACCACCCTTGTAGACAAACTAATCTATGATATCAGAAAGATCATCAAAAGAACTTTTATTTGGATCATATTTAGGAAAAACTATTTTTTAACAAAAGCTCTCGGCTTAACTCCTCAGTTAAGAACTGGAGTTTGTGTGGTTCACTTATAAGATCCATGCCCTTAGGAATATGAGCAAACCTAGTAGTTACAAGTACTCTACTCCCATTGTTTTCATCAGAAAATGCTGCACCAATTTGAGTCCATAGATCGATTATCCAAACATCGTTTAGGACTATGAGGTATTTTTTTCTTGTAAAAAAATTGTGAATCTCTATAAGAATCACTTTTGTTTCATTTGGTTGCACTGTTAATTTGATAGGAAGCCCAAGTTTTAGCGCTATCTTCCTTGAAACATCAACTGCTCTGAACATTTCAGAAATGGCTACCCATATGCAAACTCCAAACTGTCCTTTGACATCATTACTGCAAAAATAAAACATTATATTAGACATTAATATAAGCAAAAGGGAAAATTTCTGGTGTACCCATATAAACTTTTAAAATAGCCAATATTCCCATAGAAACATCATAATTTCCTATATTCTCATAAAAAACTTGATAAATCTTCTTCCATCCCCTTTGATTCATTTAGCATTTTATTTAATTATTTTACAAATTAAATTTACAAATATACCCTCATCTCTTCCTAACAGCTATTCTATAATTGTCAAAAAAACAAAAAGCAATTCTATAAGGTTGATTCCTCGAACCGTTGTTAGAAGCCTTCTGAAATCGGAAGGGCAGTGGCAAAAGAAGTTTTGCTTGTATTGTGAAATTAAATGAAAAACAATTTTTGGCGAAGTTTATTTTGCTATTAATTAGTAGAAAATCACAACTAACAAACTAACACCGTTGAACTTGGATGTCAGCTTCTCTGTTATATAAATGTCTCAAATTAATTATGTGTTGACTTTATCTTAATTGCTTGAGAAAAATTGATTGATCTACTCCATTGACTTAATTTAGATCAGATCTGAATGTGCACCATATTAAAAATGTATTCTCAAAGCATCTCAAGGAACGGATCTGATTCAAAATGTATTAGAAATGTTGATAAACCAATTTTACTAAAAACTCCATGCAATTGCCACATATAAACACTAATTTCAGAGAAATCACAACTAACAAACTAACACTGTAACACAACACGAACCAAATTACAAATTGATTTCTACAAGGACCTTACAAAGTGAAAACATTAAGTTTTTAGCTCCGTTAAGGTTAGGGTTAGGAATTAATTTAAGCAAACCCGATGCAAAGCAGAAGAGAAGAAAAGAGAAGAGATGAGAAAAGTAGAGGTAAGATCAATTTCACATACCAAGTAATCACTGAAGCAAGATCGGAGAAAACAATGATCTGAGAGGTAAGAAAGCAAGCTTTGCTGAGAGAGAGAGAGGCGAAGGTAAAGGTCGAGAGAATCAAAGAAAAAGGGGGACTGGATATAAATCTGCTGTAATTCCAAAGGATCACAGGACCATGTTATTCCTATCACAGCCGTTAAAGTTTTTCAAGACCGCATCTCAAGGAAAAAAGTTTTTGTACCCGAATCTCAATGAAAATCAACGGCTGAGATTGAAATAACAGGTTCCTGTGATTTCTTTGGAATAGCAGTAGATTTCCGGAATGTGGAAGGAGGACAAATATCCTTTCCATTACTATAAAAGATTCACTTCACTTACGGTTTGAGATTAACTCTCAGCCACTTTGAGATTCGGACTAGGGGAGGACAGTATTATTGTTTCCAAATTACTTCATGCATGCAGCGTGTAAAAAGTCGCGGGTAAGATATTGACGGCGGGTAAATATATTGATAGAGTGGTTTCCAAGCGGCCCAGCAGGTAAAAAGTCGCGGGTAAGATATTGACAGAAAAGATTTTACTTCATACAGCGCGTTAACCATAAAGTTCAAACAATTTTTCATACGACTTGTACACTGCATGAAGCAGAAACCACTCTATCAATATATTTATCCAAAAGTAGTTGCGTATAAGAACAAAGATTTGTGACTTGTCGGGTTTATACGGATAATTATTTCAAATTCCTTGAATCAATTTGATAATTTCATTTTGAGAGTTTTAAAGGAAACAATGATTCAATTTGATAATTTGGAATAATTTATTTCTAACCAAATTACTTCAAATTATTCCAAATTATCTTAAATAGGTTTATCATTGTTTCCAAATTGATTCGAATTGATGATTTGGAATAATTTTTTTTAGAACTAGTCAGTGTTTCATATATGAGTCAAGCGCACTGTATCTGATAAAATTTGAATTTTTTGCAAATGGTGTCAGCGGATACGATATGGGTTGGGTGGATATATATTTATATCCGTAGCTATTATGATAAAGAATTTTGTTTTACCCTTATCTGTTTTTTTTCAAATAGAGTACGGATCGGATAAACGGATAAAAAAATGTCATTGACATCTCAATTTGTGCATTCAATAAAATATTATTCAAATAAGAAAATAAATAATAAATAATAATAAATGCAACTAATTTGTATTATGAAAATTTAGTAAAATACAAAACTTTATTATATCATATATTATTTTCATATAAATATCTATATCTATATATATATGTTTATTTTTAAAAATTATCTTGTAGAATAAGGGATAAGATAATGAAAAAAAATCGTTACATTTATTGAAAAATTAATGAAAAATATTTTATTTTTATTCATCTTTTCAGATACGGTCGGATAAATGGATAAAATAATATCATTGACACCATACGTGCTACTTTTTGATCAATTCTAATTTTTTGAAACGTAACAAATAAAAAAATCGGATAAATCAGTGTGCACAGATATTGACTTGTTGGAGTCTGTATTTTGCTATATAAAGTAAAACTTCTATTAAAAAATTGTATCTTGAATACATGACGCCGATGGACATTAACTTGGTTAATAATCGGAAATTTGTAATAAAGAATGTATAGTTTATCATAAATTATACAAATATTGCATATATGTTTTAATGTTTAAGCTAATTAGTTACCAATTTCTTTTGGTCAATTTAAAAACATTTCATCATCTATTAAAAAAGAGATTTGAAATATTAATAATATAGCCTTATTGCACATGATTAGTGCTAAAACAATTTTTAAATTACACCAAATATAATTATGTAGTCAATAAATGATAAAACATGCATTATTATTATTTTTTGTTCTTATTTGACAAATATTAATTTTGATTTTTCGGTCATCATGATTGTCCACAGTGTTGTAATTAAAATGTGATTTTATTCATATATGCGGAAGATCATGGCGGTATGAGATCGCATATGCAGATTTTAATGCAGACTTATATATTCAAATTCTTTCATCAAATAATATATATGACATCCTTAATTAAATATTAAATATTTAATATGTTTTAACCTGATAAAATATTAAATATGACATTTATCAAATAACACATAAAACACACTTGTTACTTGATTCTTTCTTTATATATAAATAAATATAATTTCCCAGAACCGAAGGCCCATGTCGAGGGAAGTAAATCTGCTGTGATTCTCGAGAATCACACGACCCCTGCAATTCTCAATTTTGAAATTTACGCATCTAAATTATTTGTTTTTGAGATTCATGCATAAAGATAATTAATGGGTGGATTGAAAATTGCAGGTACATGTGATTTTTACTATAAGAATGGGAGAGTATTCACGATGATAAAAGTAACTATATGTGAAGGTATACCGTCATAAAAATATTTTTTTATTAGTGATGATAGTATTCACAACGGTATACCAACAGTATCGGTCGCGAATACTCATCTTCTGATTAATTTCATCATGACATTTTGTCATAATAAGTACGTACCAACTTGTGTGAAAATATCGCAATAATTTAATAAGGATATATGTGTTCATCCTTTTCATCAAAAATGAGAGCCGACTATTGTGAACCCTTTTTTCTAGGGGAAATTGGTTATTTGCTGCTCCAAAACCTTCAAATTAGAAAAACGTCACTCCAAAATTAGAATTAATCAAAATGCCACTCTAAACTTAAAAAATTCAAAATTTTGCCACTATAAATTATTAATGACCAAATTATCCTCCCCATCTCTTCTTCTCCATTTTCTAGCATGGCTTTTCAGGTTTCTCCAGCGCTTCGTATTGCTATTGAACCATCAGACCTTGCTGATATGGGTGCCTTAATAAAGGGTTTAAGGCTCCTAAACAGGGCTGACCCATTTGTCGAAATTAATGTTTTATCTCGTGGAGAGCATGTGCTAGCTGTAGCTAGAGAGGTTCACTTAGAGAGGTGCATCAAAGATCTGAAGAAGAGATTTGCTATAGGGGTATCATTGGAGGTGTCACCACCTTTGGTCTCCTTTAAAGAAACAATTGAAGGAGCAGGGGTAACTTTGATAGAGAAAACAACCCCAAA
This sequence comes from Carex pumila, assembly GCA_033356055.1. Classification (NCBI taxonomy): domain Eukaryota; kingdom Viridiplantae; phylum Streptophyta; class Magnoliopsida; order Poales; family Cyperaceae; genus Carex; species Carex pumila. Next base: position 92,380 of record JARJHM010000321.1, on the reverse strand, counting down.
TGGAAGGTGCATGGTCAAGGTTCAAGTGGTGAAGCTTCCGGTTTACGGGATAGAACCACTAGGGAGGTGGAGGAAAAGAAGAAAATGGAGAAGAAGAGATTAGAAGGGTAATTTGGTCATTAATAATTTAGAGTGGCAAAATTTTGAATTTTCTAAGTTTAGAGTGGCATTTTAATGAATTCTAATTTTGGAGTGGCATTTTTCTAATTTAAAGATTTTGAAGTGACAAATAACCAATTTCATGATTTTAATAGATGAATTAATGAGCCTATTTTCTCTACTGAAAAAGCATGATAATAATTAATTGTTCAGCCTATGGTGCTTTATATTATGGTATTGGATTTGTGTTAAGAAGTCTCGAATGAAAATCAAAGCACCATAACCTCACTTTTTAAGAGAATATTAATGCTAGCTAAGCTTTCGCTAAAAAATTTTAATCTATTAATAGTCGTTTAGGTTGGGTAGCTTTCTATTGTTGATTCTCTTTTTTCGTTTGGAACATTTGTATTTGCCATTTTATATCTCAATGGAAGGGCTCTGCCTGGTTTTCCAAAAAATTAATAATCATTTAGTTGTGTTAAAAGTAGTCTATGCACAATATCATCATCGTCATCAGCTTGTCATTACCATCATCATTATCATTGTCATGCATCATAATAATAATAATCATCATCATCATCTCATAATTACTGTTATATCCCGAAATTTTAAATCAATGATGTATTTGCTAATTTAAAAATTACTTAAATTAAATTTTATTTAATTAAACGATTGTTCAAATAATATATGATTATATAAAATGAAACTAAATTTCGGAAAATAACCTAATTATAAACTAATATACTAATTTAAGATTAAAACAAATTTTATAACCTATAAAATTAAATCTGAATACTAAAAGAAAAATTCGTGCTTTGAAAATTAGTTATAAGTCTCGCTGAATTATCGGGAAAATAATTATTTTAAATTGATAAGTATTAATAAATAATTAGATTGGGTTCTAAACTGAAAAGATAAATATTCGAAATATTCGTGCGAGTTAATCGTAAAATTTACAAACTTCGATTCAAGTTTATAAACAAAACGGATTATAAATCAAGAAATTGAACACTGATCAATTGACAAAAATTCGTATTTAAAATTTTAATGCGAACCTCGTTAATTTTGTAATTGAATACACTTATCAATTAATTAAAATGGAACCGACTTAAACTCCTCCTCAATTTTAATGCAAAATTTTTCAAGTACTTTATCGATCAAAGTTGCGGCTCACTTCCTATCAACTTCTTACAATTAATTACTCAAGAGAAAACAACATTCTTTTACAAACCTCATGGTAAGAATTCATTTCCTAAATCTCTGCTATTCATTTAGTAGACATAATTTGTTGACTTTAACTGTTCACAAATCAACAAGAGCATTTCTCACCTTAATTTCCAATCTAGCTACCTGGCTTCAACATCAGTAATTGAAACCTCATTTATTGACATGGGAACAGACTTGCTTGAAGACCTGTCAGTGTTGCTGTTGCCTCCAATGTTCCATGATCCAGCACGTATACTGCCATTCGCAATGCAAAATGGGGGCCTAGACGGAATCTCGAGAGACACTGTTTCACTGCTAAGCATCACAACCACATTTGACATAGTAGGTCTATTTGTTGGGTTCTCTTGGACACACAACAGCGCAATATGTGTGCATCTCAACAATTCACTCATTGGATATTGTTCACCTAATGATGGATCTACTACTTCTATAATGGTACCATTGATCCAGTTTTCCCATACCTATATGTGTGTGTGTGTGTGTGTGTGTGAGAATAAGTTAAAATTTGTTAGTATATTTCCTTAATTTGCTGATTATAAAAATAATAGATACAGATTAAGGATTGGTGCTGCTACTTACAAAACTCAGGAGAACTTCAATCTCATCATTCTCAACGAAAGTTTTCTTCTTTCCAGTTATAATCTCTAAAACTAAAACACCATAACTGAAAACATCTGATTTGACCGAGAAATGACCATGCATTACATACTCCGGAGCCATATATCCACTACAACAAATTAAGTATACATATTATTATTAACGTCAGTTTTATTTTAGATATCTCAGATGGATCATAAAAAAATCTATGGCCAAACTCAATATTACTCCAATATATACATGTACAATACTTGTAATATAATCATGTGACATACACTTACCATGTTCCAGCAACTTGACGTGTGATCGCTTGACTTTGGTCGCCTCCATAAAGTCTAGCAGTACCAAAGTCGGATATCTTTGGGTTCATCTCTGCATCGAGCAAGACATTGCTTGCCTTCAAATCTCGATGAATAATTCTTATCTGAGAATCTTCGTGTAGATAAAGTAGCCCTCTTGCAATTCCATAAATGATCTTGAACCTTTTCCTCCAGTCTAGTAAGTGCCGCATTTCAGTATCTATAGAAGCAGATAACGATGACCTTATTTAGGATAATCTGGCAAGCGAAATTAACATAAAAGCAGAGTCTCTAAAAAATTAGTTAAGGACTTGAGCTGTGTAACAATTTTTGTTAAGGTACCATACTTATTGGCTTGGGTCCAACCAAAGAAAAAGTGAAATTCACCAAAAAAAAAAAATAATAATTACCGTTATGGTGTTACTCTAGAATTGGGAATCAACCAGTTAATTTGAAGATAAATTTTCGTGATAGAGAAAGAAAACCTTACCAAAAAGGATTTGGTCAAGGCTTTTGTTAGGTACATATTCATAAACAAGCAATTTCTCTTGGCCCTTCAAACAAACACCAAGAAGTCTGACAAGATTTCTGTGTTGAAGCTTTGCGACCAAAATTAGCTCATTTTTCAATTCGTCCAATCCTTGGTCGGAGCTTTGAGAGAGTCTCTTTACTGCTATATCTTGGCCATCAGGCAGTACACCCTAATGGAAGAATTAAAAGTAATTAGATACAATAAATATTTAGATAATTAGTAATGAAGTTAATTTGAGTATATTCCTACCTTATATACAGCTCCAAATCCACCTTCACCAAGTTTGTTTTCCTCTGCAAAATCAACTGTCGCTACTCTTAATACAGAGAAATCAAAAAGCAATGACTCGACAATGCTTTCGATCTCCTCGGAGTTACTCACATCTGTACATTGACACCAAATATCAATCAGCTTGAGCCAATCTTACTTTTAAGTACAAACTTGATAAAAAAATGATCTTTCTTACGTACTCAACAATGGTTTTGTAATCCCTGATTTCCTCCTCTTTAATAAGTAGACACTAAAACCAGCGAATACAACAAAAGCAAGGACCAATGATATAGCGATTGCTAAAATTGTACCAGTTGAAGTTTTCTTCTTGCCTGCATAAAACACATCAGAACTTACAAATACGTCTAAAACACCTTTTGATTTGAACAATTTAATTTCAACGACAACAATTTAATTAATATATCAAATAGATGGACATAGTAAAATTGCCAAATGATATCTACATCCGACCAATGTTAAACACACACTCAGTTAATTCACCCTAAACATCCTGGTAATGATTTGATGTCCAATTAATGTGTTAAAATTTAGATCAATTTGGCTTTGTCTATAATGCACACGACTTTTAATCATAGCAGAAATTATTGGTATCGGGATCGAGATCGGGATCGGGATTGGTTCTGGCTGATATCGATATGGGATCGGAGTATCAGATCGGTATCAGCTTAGAATCAGCTCAGGATCGGATTTTTTTTTTCTTTTTCTTTATGATTTGCTACATGAGGATCAGCTCAGGATCGAATCGGGGTAGGCCGATACCGATCCGTATCGGTATCGGCCGATATTTCCTTTTAATATTAATGTGGATTTGAATTGAACGGTTCAGATCTTAACTCAAAATTTGAGTTAACTAAGATAATAGAATTCCAAGATATTGTACGTGAATTATCTCTTTAATGAAGCGGATGATTGCGGCCATGATTATGAGATCAGTCGATTTCGATTTCGAGTTGAATTGGATGGAGTCGATTCAACTTTGAACTAAGTTACGTAGCATGCATGTAACCTTTCGGCCTAAAATTGGATGAATTAGGCTAGTCCGAGTCAACTGATTTTCGGTCCGATTTAAAAAAAATAAACAGAAAATGAAAAAATAACCCTTGCCGCATGCCATCGATCGGGAAAAAAATAATCCTGCGAGCTCCTCATAGACCTTTAGAATTCTTGCAATTACCTTTAGGGTAGTCGGGTGAGCCTCCGCAATAATAACGGTATCATCCGCAAACTGGATCGCCTTAGTCGGAATAAAAACTGGGTTGTTCATTTGCGTCTCCGCATTTGCAAAGAATCTGCTCAACGTGTCCGCCACTAGTATGCTTAAAAAGGGTTGTTTGTGAAAGTGAGTCACCCTGGCACAGTCCTCTCTTATGTTTAAAAAGGGTTGTTTGTGATCCATTTACCTTGACCATTGAGAATGGAGAACTAATATGCTTAGGACCGCAGAAACCATCTCGGAGAAAATCCTTTCTCTATTAGCAGGTTGATTAGATAACACCAGTTTACTCTGTCAAAAGCTTTTTCGAAATCTACCTTATACAACACAGACGGTAGTTTTCTCTTAGTGCAAAAAGCCAAAGTTTTCTTGTGACTAGAAATGATTCCATCATATATAGAACAACCTTTCACAAAAGCAGTTTGGTTATTGGCGACTAAGTCCGACAAATGTTGTTCAAGTCTTGTTGCTAGAATCTTAGTGATGATTTTCACCACCGTGTTGATGACGCTAATGGGTGTGTAGTCAGCCAACTGTGGGTGTATTTTTTTTTTTGGGGATCAAAGTTATTGCCGCCTTGTTTAGTGCATGAACGGATCCGCCTTGCTTGTAGAAGTTTTTAATTAGCGTCACCAGGTCATGTTTTACTAATATTCTCTAGAACAATACACTTCTTTTAATATTCTCTTTCTCGTCTCTACCGTGAAGAGTAGAATGAGAGAGGAAGAGAGTCGAGCCGACCGGAGCCCATGTAAGGGTGATATTATCGAAGTTCGAAGTGTGTACATAGTAATAGATTTGGTTATTAGAGTGCGTTGGCTCAGATGAAAAGTAAAATAATAGTGTGATTAATTAAGAATACAGATAAGTAGAATTAGATGAATATGATAGTTTAAATTGAGTTGTTTGAGTCGTTATAATTATAATTATGTTTTTTTTATCAATATTTATTGTTAGTTCATATTAAATTATTAGTTTTAAAATAAAATAGTAAAATAAAAGAATGGCGACTTGGCAATGACATGACGTTTTTGGTTTTTCTGTCGGCGTGCGACTGTTGACTAGATATGGCATGACGTTTTTGGTTTTTCTGTCGGCGTGCGACTGTTGACTAGATATGGCGGCGTGCGAAAGTTGACTAGATTTTCATCAAAAAAAAAAAGAAGACTATTGACTAGATATGGCTTGCAGAATGTGTGACTAGACTATACCACTAAACCACCAGCACTATACAACGGGCAGGTAGCGGTTTATTGTTGGATACTTGGATGTGCATGTCTAACGTCCATTCTCCATTATTGTTTTTTACTGTTAGTTTTGATTATATATAGCCACTTGACATTAACTATTTAAAGTTCTTGATTATACTAATTTTTGTATTATATTATATTATATTAGAGAATTATTTGAATGCAATAATTTATCTAAACATAATATTTTGATAAATTAATTTTATTTTTGTTATTTTTTTCTACTTTTTTTTTTGGTACCAAACAAACTCTACCAAAAAAATTTGAATTTTTTTATTCAATTTAGCAGATTTTTATTGATTGATCTGATTTTGATTTTACAGTTAAGTGACTTATTCGGATTTTCATAGCCTTGGTTTTGGCTACTTTTTGCAATTTTATTTATACTTCTCAAAAACTTAAAAATTACATATTTCTCACTCTAAAGTTTGTAATATCATATTTTCCTTTCTAAATTTCAAAAACTCACAAATTTACCTGTTTAATGTCTTTTTTTATTAAAACTTATTTTAAATTTATGAAGTACTTATTTTATCCCTTTAAAAAAAAACTAAAAAAAAATACGTAGAATATTTTAGAAAAATATCAGTCTTATAATTGGTTGGTTTTTGAGAGAAAATGAATTATTTATCTACTTTTGCCGCTTACTACATATCAGTGTTTAAGCGCCATAAGTAGAGAAATGACCAATTTGTCTTCGGAAACCAACTAATGAGAAGACTTACTTTTTTTTTTAAAACTTGCTACGTATTTTTTATTTTTTTAATGAAGGGTAAAATAGATACTTCATTAATTTAAAATTTGTAAGTTTTTGAACAAAAGTAAATATGATAATATGAATTTTAGAGGGGAAATACGCAATTATTAAGTTTTAGCCTATTAAGTAAATATGATATTATGAGTTTCAGCCTATGAAATTTAAAAAAGTAATTTGTTATATTCACGAAATTTTATATTACTAACTGGGAGTTAACTAACTAACTAACTAACTAACGAATTAGGTAGTTGAACAAATTACTCAAAACTTTTAACCTGTAGAAATTGGAATTCGTATTACTGCTCTTATGTCAGTTGTTGCTAGTAGTTATCTAAAACAAGAGCAAAGGCTAATTAATAGTAAGTAATAATACTTGCATGAGTAAAATAGATAGTTCTTTAATTCCATACCTTGAAGTGCTGTAGCTGGAGCTAGAGCTAGAGATGGAGCTGGAGCTGGCGCATCCTCAGCTGGAGGCATAAGCGACAGAAATGACGCCCCACTGTAAAACAAGTAGATCTCGTACCGTATGTTACACCTCACGCCAAGAATTCTCCCTCCTACCTTTCCAGTACACCACTTGGGCATCTCAACAATTAGATTATTCAAGCAAGATGCACAGTCTGAACTAGACATGTCAGGTGTACACTGTACCAATCCATATGTCTCAGGAAAGGCCTCAGACTGATTCAATTCTGCTGTTCCAAATCTTTTTGAAGTATTGAAAGCAGCATAGTCTGCCGTGGTGTTCAGAAGATAGTTTACATAACTATCATACATGGTTTGTGATCCTGTTATATTCATATTGTTCCACTTAATATAATTATTTGAGTTGTCGTTTGTGGAGATGAAATCTTGGTTTGAGAAACGTAGGAGGCAGAAATCATAATAAATAGTTGCTGCTTCATAATATGGGCATAGGTTTTGGATTTCCTGAGTGGCTTGTGAAAGGCAGGAAGAGCAGGTAGAAGAGTTGACATCCCCACGGCAGAGGACTAGCCCGAAGATTTCATTGGGAATGCTACCGAAACTGCTCTTTGCGAATCCAAAATTGGAGGAGGAATTAGTGGCACTGGTTGTAAGTTTGGTCAAGAGTGTTTGGAGGTTCGAGTTGTATGTGCTGTTGGCTGTGTAAGTGCCGGTTGAACCGCATATTTTATACAGCATCACATTGCCCGCGTTGGCAGTAGGTGGGAGGAGAAAAATTAAGAGGGTGGAGAGAAGTACTAGTGCAAGGGTAATAAGGTCAGGGAATTTCATGGTGGATATGGATTATGGAAGCTTGATGTTTGTGGATGTTTTGAGGAATATTGAATGGCCGGTCAGCCGGGGTAGGAAGGAGGGTCGATCTTATGGAGTTTGGTTTGCCCTGGCAGAGTGGCAAATGTAAATTGCCAGGAAGAAGACATGAAGACTCAAGCATTGACTCCAATTTTGTTGTTGTATCCAAAGGTCGAGAATTCGATTCCCTCTCACGACTTCACATCTTCTACGAAGGTTTTCAAAGAAGAAAAAAAGACTCCAGTAAGGCCAGTCAATTTGTTTCCATTGCCTTGTGTTATTGTGCCATTGCCAACTTGCCGGTCAAATTGTTTCCATTGCCTTGTGTCATTGTGCCATTGCCAACTTGCCGTCTTATATTAGTATTAGTAATAATTATTTAAGTTTAAATGCGTTGCAAAGTATATGTAACATTCACTAATGCAATGCAGAGCAATAAAAATTTCCAAACGATATATAAATAGGGGTGAAAATGGAGCGGATAATGCTGATACCATATCAGTATTCGTCTTTCAATAAGCGGATACAAATATAGATACGGATAGTAAACGGATACTAAAATTTAAAATCAAATCCGCCTTAAACGGATACGGATACGAAGCAGATAATCTTCGAATATGAATTCGAATACGGATACGAAACGAATAATTATCGAATAATTGAGTCATATGAACTTAAAGATAGAAATCACACCTCAACGGAGTGTGTGATTTATTTTTTTATTCAAGATAGATAAAGAATCATTATTATCACTATTGTCATGAAAATTTGTTTATTATCACTGTTACGGATGTTTTTTTTGTTTATTTAATAATTAATATATTGTTTTGAACAATTATAACAGAAAATGTTTTCTGCATTACATGACTCTTCACACACTAAACCATAGAAGATCCACAAGAATAAAAATAATTAATAAAAGCCTAACGGCAAGTGTAAATTTATGGGCCATGGCTCCATGAGCCCATCAACATTCAAATCAAAAGAATAGAATATATTCAAAATATTTCGGACTGTGTGGACAGCGGACTGCAATACTTAGTCCCACATTCAAATCAAAAGAATAGAATATATTCAAAAACAGTTTGAGGGAGCACTATATAAAGTCATCCACGTGCTTCATACGCTATAGTTGGAGAGAATAGAGGAGGATGGAGATTGCGCTGTGGCGAAATAAAAGGTCCCTTTTGAAAGGCAAAACGGAGCCGGGTATACCAACTCATTCTGCTTCGCGGATAATGCGGATATCCGTTCTGTTTGTGGTGTTGGATCTAGATCTGTATTCGAATATATCTTCATTTCATTATTAAGCACGTTGGATGTTCGATCCGCCAACGATTAGGATTGATAGATGAAATTTTGAATTTAATCTCATCCATCTAATCATATAATTGGCCTTCTATTAATTAAATGCATATTTTTTATGTGTACAAATTTAAATTTAGTTAAAATAAAACTCGTCACACGTATAACCACATACTATGTTACAATTAAATTTGAGCTAACTAAGTTTTTAAGGAAATTTTTTTATATGAAATATGTTTCCTTATTTCTTTTTCTTTAATTGAGTAAATTCTGCATATATATTTCCTAACTCCTTCAATTAAACAGAATGAAAATTGATAATTTTTTTTTCTTATATCTCCTTATTTATTTCTATACAACTCTTCACATCCTAGATGCCGATTCTAACAAGGTTTTTTTTTTTTTTGGGTAATTATAATATCCCCCGGCATACCATCTCCCGTTCTATCTCCCATCAAAGTGGATAGCGCTCTAACTATAATTACCGGTCCTAACTGTTCTTACATGTGTTTATTCCCCCAAAAAAATTCTGATTAACCTTAGAAGTCTAATTAAAGTCGTAACTTTCCTTACCAGTCTAAGATTTTTCCTCCCCCGTCTCTCCCACTTTTATTTTCCTCCTCTCTCTTGTTCTCTTCTTCTCCACCACCTAGATCAATCGTTCCGCTCAGATCACCTCATCTCCATTCAACTTGCTCCTCCGCCCAGATCGATAAGCTTTGGAGTAAGAGAATCGTTCTACCCCTCTAACCTCTCCTGTGCAAGATGGGTTCAGGCTTCTTAAGCGCGAAGAAGCGTTCGAATCGGGTCAAAATGGATCTGAAAAGGTTTCTCCAGTGAAGAGCAAACAACTGGACAAGAAGCACGAACTGGAGACGTCGCTGATTGAGAAGGTTCCTCTTTTGCGAAGACCTAAACCAAAACCGTCGACTCTGAGTTGAAAAATCCCCGTCGCCATAGAAGAAAAGTCAATTTGATCGGTCCAGATCTGGATCTGAATTAGCAACGGCTCCAACAAAACTAACAAGACTTGGATTGTTCAAAGAGCGATGATGAGACTTTTTAGAGCCTTGTGAAGGAAAAGGTGTTAATTGGCGTGTGATATGAGATGGTAAGCTGGTGAGGATCAAAGTGAAGAAGAAAAATATATTAATATACCGATTGCTTAATTGAGCTAGAATTTAGTTGATTTGATATTTAGTCGTACTTATTGCAAATTGTATTTACTGGCACCATGCAATGCTTATATTAATTATGATAATGCTTTGGTTGAAAATTAAAAGCAGCATATACCAGTTAGAAATTAAAATCAGCATATACCAGCTTTGGATATTTTGTTAACATGAATGAATAGTTCAACGTGTATGAATGAATGTTTGTTATACTCTATTTCAATCAAGCATGCCTCCGCCGGGTTAGATCCATCACTATCGACCGTCTCAAAATGAGTACTAAATGGATCCAGTTCAACTAATTGTGTATTTGTGGATCCAATTAATTCATTTTGTGTCTATGGTTCTCTTCCTCATGAAGTAGTGAGTTATTTGCAAAGAACACAACTTTATTAATGGTGAATTAGAGAAGTGCGTACTAAGTACTAAGAAATCGAGGGTATGCACGTATACTTGTAATATTCTTGATACATTAACTATTTACACTTGCACGATGGAATGAATACTTTCTTGATGAGGTGTGAATACTTGTACAATGAACAACTAGAAAGTATGTCATCACGAAATGACATAAAAATAAATTTTGAAAAAAATAATGGTATACGAATGAATACTTGATGTCTTAGATATGAATATTTCAACGTGTATGAATGAATACTTGATATCTTAGGTATGAATACTTGCGTGACAAGACATTAATACTTGTGCAATAGACAACTCGAAAGTATGTCATCATGGATTTCATTTGAAAGATAAAATTATAGAATAAACATTCGTGATTTTAGATTTGTAAAATTCCTCACAAATTGTTAGATATATTAGTTAGATTGAATGGAGAAAAAAAACACCTCTAAAAAGTATAAAAGATGGATGAGTAGTGTGTCTAGCTTTTTTATTTAACCTTGCACGATGAGGATGAATATTTTATCGATGGGTTATGAATATTTGCGTGACGAGATATGAATATTTGTGCAACAGACAACTCGAAAGTATGTCATCATGTATGGATCTCATTTGAAAAAGAAAATTGTGTAGAAGACGTTCGTGATTTTAGATTTGCAAAATTCCTCACAGATCATCAGAAATATTAGTTAGATTAAACGGAGAAAAAAAATACCTCTAAAAATATGTAAAGATGAATGAGTGGTGTATCTAGTTTTTATATTTATACTTACACAACGAGGATGAATACTTTCTCAATGAGGATGAATACTTGTGCAACGAACAGTTCGAAAGTATGTCATCATGGATCTCATTTGAAAGATAAAATTATGTAGAAAACATTCGTGGTTTTAGATTTACAAAATTCCTCACCGATTGTCAGAAATATTGATTAGATTGAACGAGAAAAAAAAAACCACCTCTAAAAACGTGTCCAGTTTTTTTTTAAAATATTTGTTATATTAGACATGAATACTTGATGTGTTATAGATGAATACTTGATACATTATACATGAATACTTGCGCACATCAGTTTTAAAATCTTTCAAATATTAGATGATCCCCAAATAGTAAGTGGTCCCCCTAGGTAGTTAGTAGTTATCCAGGTAGTTAATGACTGGGGGATAAATGAGAGATTATTACGGGGGGATAGTTAGGTTCTCCCTTTTTTTTTTCAATTAGTGCAAAGCAGTGGTGAGAGATTTTTTATTTTAGGCTATATTCCTCTCATCGTAAAAGAAACTATTGTGCCAAATAAATTCGAATAATCGGATAAGTAATCATTGTGGCCTTGTGGGACCCGCCAATATTTATTAGATCTCCAAATAATAATCAATACAACCAAATAGAATTGAAAACATATTGTTCATACAATTTTTGCTATGATTTAAGCAATCAATTAATATTTATTAATATCCATACGAGTCAAACTATGAAATTGACAAATAAAACACAAAAATAGAAAAAATAAAATAAAATAAAAATCATACGGCCCAAAACGTCAAACTATGAAATTGACAAACAAAACAAAAAAAATAGAAAAATAAATAAAAATCATACGGCCTAAAATAAAAATCAATATTCTTAATTTAATAGCATAAATTCAAATGAAATCTCTTATGAACCGTTTATTATTATTATTATTATTAATGTTGTTGTTGAAATCTCTCATAAACTGTCTATTATTAAGTTATTTATTATTACTATTATTATTACTATTACTATTACTAATTACTATTACTATTATTATATCAATATAGCTAGAATAAAAAATCAATATTCTTAATTCTTAATCATCGGTTTGTAGAATGACTAAAAAATTTCCAAGTACAAAACTTGTTTGGAATTAAGTCTTGGAATTAGATTTAAACATAATTAGAGTATCTTGTTCAGCAAAATAAGTTTCAAAACTTTGAAAACAACATATAGACATGTAAGAAGTGGATCAAATTTAGATTAAAACAAATATTTGCTAATTTCAAATCTCAAATTTAAGAAATAAAATAATGTTTTTATGCATCAAGTCAAAAAATTTGCTAATTTTATTAGTTTTCATTTGGAGCAATTATAATATACTTTTCATATTTCGTTTGTTCATTTTCATAAATACTGAGCTACATCGAAGAAGATGACACTGACAATGATACTTCAAGATTTTTTTTCATGTTATATTTGATCCTTTTTTTTTTTGGAAGTAGAAATGTGGAGGTTAAGCCTTCCTATATCATTTATTGTTGTTTCTTTTACTATTATTTATTATTTGTCTCTTCGTTTTTTTTATTCAAGATAGATAAAGAATCATTATTATCACTATTGTCATGAAAATTTGTTTATTATCACTGTTACGGCTGTTCTTATTGTTTATTTAATAATTAATATATTGTTTTGAACAATTATAACAAAAAATGTTTTCTGCATTACATGACTCTTCACACAGTACACCACAGAAGATCCACAAAAATAAAAATAATTAATAAAAGCCTATATATAAAGGACGTATATTTTCTATACTATTCGTACAGTTGGGATTTTTCTTTAGGTCCAATTAGATCTAAGGTCCAACTCCTTGCTCTCTATTTATTTTTCTTGTAGGTCAAAGTCAAACCAGGGTTGTCCTATTTATTTTTCTTGTAAGTCAAAGTCAAACCAGGGTTGGCCCTGACTCAGGGTACCTAAGGCGATGGTCCTGTACCCCAAAATTCAAAAGGGCCCCCAACCCAAAAAAAAAAGTTATATGTAAAAAATAGTAACACAACAGGTATTCGCCGATGGTCCAAAGATGCCTTTTTTTTTTTGTTTCTTCAATTGTCGGCCAAATTAAAGGTTTAGAATCCTTTAATTTTGTTATTCTTTTTTTTATTTTTTTGTTTCTTTGACCAATCAAAAAGTTTCTTGTTTCGTTATTTCCTTTTGTTTAAGGACAACAATGCAACAGCCGACAGACAAGGTGAAAAATTATTGAAAATCTAGTTCCGTGTAAGAAGAAAAATCTTTGTAAATTAATTGATCAATTCTTGAAAATCTAGTTCCACCTAGAAGAAAAGAAATTAAAAATCTAGTTCCATATTTTTCTCTGTAAATTAATAAACGAGAGAAAAAAATTAAGAAATTTAGCTCTTCTCATGAGTAGCGGTTGCGGCAGCGGCAGTACGGCATCAACTAGATTGGGTGAGGCAAGGTAGCGGACCGTGGCGTCTGACTTGGACTGCCTCTGCCTAATTACCTAGGTTCTATTCTTTTATTACTTTGTGTTATTTTTTAATTTAAAACAATACTTCCTAGAAAATATCCATCAAGTAGCGAAAAAAGAAACATAAAAAGAGAGGGAGAACAAAGAAAAAATAAAATCCCAAAAAAAAATCTATTCAAAAACTTTGGAAGAAAATTAAATTATACAATGAGTCTCTGAAAAACCAAATTGAAAGTGAGATGCACAAAAAAACAAGAAATGTATCTGAAAATCAAAATCAAGATGAGGTAAATCAAGAAACAACAAATGTATCTAAAAATGAAAATAAGGTAAATAAAGAAATAACAAATGTTCTTGAAAATGAGACAAGTGAAAATAGTGAATAAATTAATCATGTGTCTAAGTGCTTAGATTCTTTGTTATTTGTAAATATATATGATCATAGAGTATGGGACATATTAGATTCAAAACTGAGAAATTTGCTTGTTGAGAATGGTCCTATTAGAGATTCTAATATTAATCATTTGCTGATTGTATATGTTTTATTTTGAGGGGTATTGGTTTTATGTCCTCCTTATTTTGTACGGTCTATTGACATATTAATAAAAAAATATATTTATATTAAAATCTCAAACTTTTCTCTTGCCCCAGGCTCCAAAATCTTCAGGACCGGCCCTGGGTCAAACAAGGTCTCGGTTGTAATGGTTGATCTCTTGTGAATTGAATTTCAGTTAGAAATCTATTAGAGTATAGTTTGGTAGACGAAGGTCACACTCAATAACTGATAGTTGAGTAATCTTAATTGTTATTATTATGAAAGACATATAGGAAGAACGTAATAGTGAATTTGACCCTTTCTAATCTTAGTAATTATGAATTATCATTAATCTTTTATGCAATTGTTTTGGTTTAGGATAAGGTATCAGTCCCTTACCAGTCATACTCAATTAGGGTTAGAGGTGTTCATCGGTTCAGTTCGGTTCGGTTGAACTAAAGTTATAATTCAGTTTTAAAAATAGAACCGAACTGAACCAAATTAGCATTGCAAGCGAACCGAACCGAAGTTTTATTTCAGTTTGTTTAGTTCAAACCAAAATATATTAATTTTTGTATCTAAAACAATTGATTTATAATAAACCAAAGTATATTAAGAAATAAACCGGAGTATTAAGAAATAAACTAAGATATTTAGAAATAAACTAAGTATTTAAAGCAATTGATTAAGAAATAAACCAGGACAGTTTGGATCAAATTCATATTATATAAAAGTTCGATCGGTTCGATTATTTTGGTTTTGAAAATTTTCAAACCGAACCAAACCGAAGTTATAATTCAGTTTTAAAAAACAAACAAAACAAAACCATTAAACCGAACAAACCGAACCATTTGAACCGAACTATTTCGCTTCGGTTCAAAACCGAATAAACCGGACCCAATGAACACCCCTAATTAGGGTGTTACATCATTGCAGTGATTGACACTAGAACATGAATAGTAACTCTCAGATTGCATTTGATATCAGTACATGACGTGTGCGGTTCTGACCAAACCATATGCGATTCTGACTGGATTGGAAACCAGTCAAGTACGGTTTACTCTTTTAAATTACTAAAATCTGTGAAGCAAATTTATTCAAGTACTTGATCGAAGTATTGACTCAGTTTGCAGATGACTTCTTACAATTGCACTAGAGAAAAAATATGAAAGAAAAGGAAAATGTGATGTCTGATGTGCACTCGTAGCGAACTTACAATTTTACAAAGCTTAGTAATAAGAATCAGCTTATACTAAATCGCTGCATGGAGCATGACGGTAGACTTTCTATCCTATATACGCGGTGCATGGAGCATGCAGCGGGCTCCTGGTGCACGGCTTTACTGTGTGTTGCACGAAGCAGCCACTGGTGCACAGACGTATCCAATTCGTGTCCAGATCGTATCCAATGCTCCATGCACCAGGAGCCAAAATCTACCAATGGGAAATAAATCTGCTGTGATTCTTAAGGGATCGCAGGACTCTGTTATCTATTTATCTATTTAGAGATTCGTGCATAAAAAGTAAGTGTTGTTAAAATTTGTGCATTTTAAAAAGTGAAAGGTTAGATTTAGAATAACAGAGACTTGCGATTCCTTAAGAATCACAGCAGATTTATTTCCCTACCAATGCACCATCTGTTATTTGTTATTAGAAAACAAAAAATTAAGCTTCTCTATTTAAACATACTTTGGTTATTGTACTCAAGAATTTTTTATATTAATTTATATAATACAAATATTAATTGATATTATAATTAAAATAATACTTTGGTTATTGTACTCAAGATCCTTCACAGACAACCATTTCAAAAAGAAGGAAGTTATTTGAAAAATTGAAGAGTTATAATGAATTTACCAAAAATTTCCTTTAAAATTATATAAAAAAAATTATCAGTAAATTAAATAACAAGATCTCAATAAAAGACAACATTTTTATGTGGTCCTCCAAAAAGAAAATCCAAAGAATAAAAAAAAAATTCACCAAACGGAGGCTAATACAAAAAAAAGAGGGCTAGTACATATAAAAAATAAAAGACCAATTAATTGTAATATGTATGATTAAAATTTTAAATTATGAGTCGTTAGTTGCCGAGAGTATTTGAAATGCTTAAGCTTAAAATTTTAAATTACAAGACAAGATTTCAAGAGCCTAATTTATTGCTGAGAGTTATTAATTGAAATCAAAATGAAATAAGTCCATGTCTGCAACAGATTATTACAATAAAATGCTCAACCTTAAAAATATTTCTTTCTAAATTCATAAATAAATAACTGAAGAATATGTATTTTTCTTCTTTTCGAAAAAATGGAGCATATTGGAGAATTCATTTTGCTTTTGCTAAGAACAGAGCTCGGCACTGTTCAATTGTGTCTTCCGGGCTAGTAACCGCCAAACAAGGGAAACATATTATATTAGTGTGATCTCTTTTTACCTTGTATTATTTTTCATTTATTTTTTTGTACCAGATTTTAAAATGGCGAACAAGCCTATCTCTCCTTTTTAAAATATTTGACAATTCTATGCCTATTTTCCAAACACAAATAGTCACAAGTAATATCAGATGCATGCATCCATATTCTTTTGTGCTTCAAATATTAGATTTTTGCTTAAGAGATGAATTGCATGCTTCCTGAAGCACAAGCATGCGCATCCAAGAAAGTGGCATAGAGTTGTCAAACATTTGAAAATGAGAATATTATTCAATTAAAAATTGGGATAGACAAAAATAGGTGCAATGAATCTTGTGCCACTACAAGGTATACTGCTGACAGTTTAACAATTCTTTGTGGTAGCAAAAAAGAAAAAAAAATTCTCAATTCTTAGGAATTTTCTTCCTATGTATTTACAGCAAATAAAAGCTAACTTGTTTACCTGTGTGGCCAACAGTTTGCTCAGATTCAAATATATATCTCATGGTCATTACCTCCCTGCCAAGATAAAAGATCAATTCAATTTGACAATTAACACCCCGGGAAAAGACACCTAATAATATTGAAGTGTACAAATTTCAAAGAGAAGTCATTTCGTGATGTTATATTGATAGAACACTATAGTAAATTACGGTTTAACCTACCTTTTTATCACAATAGTCCCAAAAGCGGATATTTTGATAGATGAAAGGTTTTCTTTGCATATAACCAACATAGTGCAATTTGCACCCAAAAAAAAGAAGGAAAATAACAAGGACTAACTAAACTGCACTTAACATTGTTTCTGCATACAAGCAAATAAGCAACATGGTGTAATTTGCACAGAAAATAATCCTTTTAGAAGGCCTTTTCTTTGCGAAACAACATGGTGTAATCCTTTTAGAAGTCCTTTTTTTTTGCAAGACAAAATTCAATGATATAGTACCTCATTGCATGACATTTTCTTTGCTTCATGATATATATAGGATATAGTTATACACAAAAATGAATGATTTAGTATGTCAAAATATATTCAATGCTTTTAGAAGACATTTTCTTTGCATGACAAAATTCAATGAATATATATAGTACCGCCTTGCATGACATTTTTCTTGCAATACAATTGGGCCTTAGACAAGTTGTGAGCCGTACAATTGGGCATTAGAAAAGTTGTGAGCATTACAACTGGGCCTTAGAAAAGTTGCGAGCAAAACAATTGGGCCTTTGAATATCCCAAGTAGGTACAGATATTGATAAAAGGAAGAAACCAGAAAATTGTTGAATTATACAGCACCGGAGGCCCAAGTACAATTAGTATTTACCAAAGGCCCAAATCCAATTATTGGTTTCTAGATTCTTCAAGAAATAAGAACCGACTTTATATGTTCGATTATGATAGAACACACTAGAAAATACTACTATTATAGAGTGTTCTTAGAGTTTCCAAACCCTTGTAACAAGATATTCTAGAGAAATCATAACCGACATTGTTATATGTATAAATAGAGGTCACGTAGGTGTAAATGAACTAACAGAATTAGGAAGAAAATCAGAGAGCATATATGTATGTGAGGCGTGATTAAGTGGATATACCAAAGTTTGTACTCAATTAATAAAAGAAGTTATATTATAAACTCCTCTCTTCTATATTCAATACCACAATCCGATTAATAATTTCCAACATTTGGTATCAGAGCTTCAGGTTCGAGTAAGGTAGCGAAGTAGACAATAGCGTTCGTGAATAAGAAGCATCTCAAGTCGATGTCTTCAGGTATTGACATAGCTATGGCGCAATCGATGATTCCCATATTTACGGGAGAAAATTATGCCATGTGGAAGATCAAGATGCGGACGCTGCTACTCTCGCAGAGATTGTGGGATGTCGTCGAAAAAGATTTTACGGTGCCAACTGGAGCATTGACGCCGGTGCAGCAACAACAACAAATGAAGGATGCCAAGGCCCTGTTCTTAATTCAACAGGGTATTGTCGAAAGCCTATTTCCACGAATAAGTGGAGCAACTTCATCCAAAAAAGCATGGGAGACTTTGAAGGAGGAGTTTGAAGGCTCCGAGAAGGTGAAAGCGGTGAAGCTGCAGACGCTGAGAAGACAATTTCAAAACCTCCAAATGAAGGAGTCGGAGAAGATCAAGGAGTACTTCTTGCGAGTCGTAGAAGTTGTGAACCAGATGCTGACGTATGGAGAAGACATCTCCGATCAGAAGGTAGTCGAGAAAATTTTAATTAGCCTCACTGACAAGTATGACTACATCGTTACTGCAATAGAAGAATCGAAAGATATATCAATGCTTTCGATTCAACAACTGAAGAGCTCCTTGGAGTCACATGAAGAAAGAAAGCTCCAACGCGAAGGAAATTTGGTGGAAGATGCATTTCACTCCAAGCTGAGCTTCAGACCACGATATAACCCCACTAGTCAACAAAATAACCAACAAGGCGGCGGTTCGCGACAAGATGAAGAAAAACAGTCTGCGCAAAAGGAGAAAGCACCAGGTTCGAGTTATTCAAATTTATGGTGTGATATACACAAAAGGTCTAACCACAGTACATCTGAATGTTGGTCAACAAAGAGATGCAAGAAATGCAAGAAAATCGGCCATATAGCACGAATGTGCAGATCAAGAATTAACGACCGAGCAAACTTCCTAGAAGAAAATGAGAGTCATGAAAGCATTTTCTATGCGTGCCACTCAGCCAATGAAGAGAAAGGCGATATATGGTTCATTGACAGTGGTTGCACGAACCATATGACCGGAAACCGCGAATTATTTCATCACATCGATTCTTCGTATGAGACAAAGGTACGTATGGGAAATGGGTCAATTGTTCAAGCAAAAGGCAAAGGAAGTATTGCCGTGCAAACCAAGATGGGTGTGAAATTTATCCGAGATGTATTGTTGGTTCCGGACTTGAAACAAAATCTGCTAAGCGTGGGGCAACTAATAAAAAATGGATATGCAGTTCATTTTGAAGATGGAGGCTGCAAAATTTTCGACCGAAGAAATAATAAAAATCAAATAATAGCAAGAATAGAAATGGAGAAGTCTAGAAGCTTCCCACTCCGAATAAGCTACGGTCCGCATTTGGCACTAAGAAGTGAGGTGATCAAGCCACGAGAGGAAGCTGAAGCACAACGCCAAGACGGATCAAGTTTAAGCACTACTTCAAGTCCAGGATCGAACCCGAGTGCTAGTCGAAGAACTAAAGAAGGATTTACAATATTAGAGTCATCCCCCAAGCAAGTAAGATTTTTACCTGAATTTTACGAGTCGTCTAATTTCTCAATAGTTGAGCCTCAAAGGTGTGTAGAGGTCGTGAAGCATGAAAATTTGACAAAAGCCATGAAGAATAAAAGGCAAATGATTGAGAAGAACAACACTCGGAAGCTTGTAAATCAACCAAAATATCGTGAAGTCATTTGTGATAAATACATCTACAAGACAAGGTTAAATCCTGGCGGTGAAGTCAAAAACTACAAAACAAGGCTGATGACAAAAGGCTTCAAACAAGAATCCGGCATCAACTATTGGGAGACATATGCTCCGATGAGAAGGATAAAAAAGTGGCGATACGTTAAATCGGAATTTCAAAATAACTACTTTGATAAAGAAATTTATGTGAAGGAGCCACATGAAATTTTAAATCAAGGGGGAGTGAATAGAGGATACAAAAAAATCGATCGGCAAAAGAAAGTTTAAAGAAAATCAAATCGGTGCTGAGGGGGAGTGTTGAATTATACAGCACCGGAGGCCCAAGTACAATTAGTATTTACCAAAGGCCCAAATCCAATTATTGGTTTCTAGATTCTTCAAGAAATAAGAACTGACTTTATATGTTCGATTATGATAGAACACACTAGAAAATACTACTATTATAGAGTGTTCTTAGAAGTTTCCAAACCCTTGTAACAAGATATTCTAGAGAAATCATAACCGACATTGTTATATGTATAAATAGAGGTCACGTAGGTGTAAATGAACTAACAGAATTAGGAAGAAAATCAGAGAGCATATATGTATGTGAGGCGTGATTAAGTGGATATACCAAAGTTTGTACTCAATTAATAAAAGAAGTTATATTATAAACTCCTCTCTTCTATATTCAATACCACAATCCGATTAATAATTTCCAACAAAAATTACAAAACAGCAAAACATGGGATATATACGTACCAATGTTTCATGAGAGAGAACAACTTTCTATTCTCTAGAACCGGTATCAAACAATGTGTTGCATGCTACCGGTATAAAGAAGAAAGTATATTACTAATTTATTTGTGGGATCAAAGTATATTAACATGTCAGGTCGTAACAAATCCATACAACAAAAACAGAGTTTCACAATGTGATGGTATTTTACCCAATAATACAACTATCTATTTCTTGCTTTCCTTCACAGTCAACTATTTTTGTTACAATATTTCTATCATTATGCAAGGGCTAAAGCTAAAGTACTAAAGCTAAAGTTCTAAAGCTAAATCCATTAAAGCTAAAGTTCAATCTTCTATGGCATTTATCATTCTCTCACCACTACTTGAATCACTCCAATCAAGCTTGTTTAGTGCTTGAAGCAGGATTGCACTGGTAACCTCTTCTTTAGATATATCCAAGATCCTTACCAAATCCACAACACTAATGTCAGCCTGATCTAAGTTCAGACAAAGCAAATGATAAATATTCATTGTAAAAATATGACGTTAATCAATAAAACAATAATTCAAATCAAGTTCAATTCAATTAATAACTATGCTCATGTGTAAATAATGACCATTCTAGAATGAAAACCCACAACATGCATCAAATAAAAACAAATAAAAGATTACATACACAGTTTGATTTAAATGAAAACACCAAATTCATTAAAGATATTAATGTAATCCCAACATACATTACACACTGATACAATGAACATAACATACATTAAACAGGAAGATAAAGACGCAAATGTACCCAAAAAAAGAAAAGAAAAAGAAAAGAAAAGAAAGACAAACTAAATGGAAGCAAGAGACTGAAAGAAGCATTTTAATTATATATACACTTTATCTTTAACATGCTCAAGATCAGGAAGGTTCTTGAATTTATGGCATTGAAGAACACGCACTTTGATAAGTTGTAGCATAGCCGTCGGGTCAACCTCCCAAAATTCCAAGTTCTCCAATTTGGAAAGGTGTAAGAACTCTAATTGTGGAAACCCATTTGCAGAGCAAATCATTTTATTCCCTATGTATGCCCCATCTTCTAACCTCAGCAATTTCAAGGCTTGCAGTCTCCCTAAACATGGCATTGGGTCTTCCCTTAAATGAGAATTAGATAGGATGAGCTTCATAAGGTTTGGTGGAAATCCAACATTGTCAATGGAAAGTTTCCAGAATTTCCATTTTCCCACAAATTTAATTGACTTCAATGTATGAAGGTTTGGGAAGGCCCTTGTATCACCCAACTCTGCATGTACAATGGGGCCCATAATTGTAAGCGAGAGAAGATCAACCATGCGACTCAATGGGTTAGAAATAGTTTCAAATTCAAGATGACCCACGTATGAAAGTGCTAACTTTCTAAGATTGATTGATAAGTTCGGAACATTTTCTAACCAGGACTCAGGTACCCCAACTGTTTTCAGGATTTCTAGGTTGGGAATATTTGCGGTAGGGGGTGGGCCTTTAATTCGGGGTCTAGGAGGCACATAAACATGACGAAGTGTTGTGATATCCCATAGAGATTCAGGAAGGATTTCTATTTTCGTATCTCTAACATCTAATGTTTGGAGATCTTTCATGTTTGCTATATTTTCAGGAAGTTTAGATATGTTAGTACCCCTTAAGCCCAGATATAGTAGGTGTGGCATTTTTTCTAGAACTGCTTCTTGGACTACTGAGTTTCTCATTTCCAACACTCTTAGGAACCTGGCACTTCTAAGTACATTTCTATCTAGATCAAAAGCTAGAAAGGAATGTATAGCACTATCACTTTTGACCTCCGTGTATAGATTCTCTCCATCATTATGAATTGCTAAACGTTTACGAAAACCAATATGTTTCTCTTCCGGATGCTTCCCGGAATATTTATTATATATGGAATATTTGACTACAAATTCATGAATAGAAGGAGCTACTCGAACATATTTGATTGTGCCTGTTAATGATCTCATTGAAACCCAAATCAACGACCTGCAAGCAAACAAGGGAAAAAAAAAAAAAAAAACATTTATTACATATTATAAAAAGAACAAAAATTTGTAGATGAACAAGAGGGCATTTTTCTGTATAAGAAAAAAAAGTTAATTAAATTTGCAGAAATGAGAAGAAAACTGTTCAATTTGTTGATATGTTGTCGCCCAAAGCCCAATTCTATACTATTTTTTAAAATCAATTACTAGATTACTCTACCATATACTTGTTAGTATATTTTAAGCAATTCTAGATCACTAAAACATAACAGTTTTATAAAATACTTATTAAATAGTAAAAAAAATATAAAAAATGTAAAATTTTATCTCCAACCACATTTTAATATAAATATCATATTGAACGGTTTGGATCTTCTGTTTGGACTTTTAAAATCGCAAAACCAAATTATTGTAAGATGTTGTAACTTATAAATATTGTAACAAGTTTTAAAATTTATATCAAGTTTTAAAATTTCAAAATGTAACAATAACTTCATTGAACTTTATTAATAAAATAACAACAATTAAAAATATTTTTTTTCCACACTTTCACTCCACAATCCTTCATTGCTATTTGTAACGAGTAAACAAAATTACATTCCAGATGTTATTATTTATAAATTTTTGTAATAATTCCATTATATTCAAAATTCAAAACAACTATATAAAACTCTAAAAAGAGAGATGGATCCATATGTATAGAGATAGTACTGAGTTTGTACTTTTGGTGGATACTACAAAAGCTGATCTGCTGATGATATTGTGAGTTATTGAAAAAAAATAAAAATGCTTAGATTCTGAGTTATTGATCCCAGTTCAAAAGTCACTTCTAGATAATTCAGAAAATATTGTGATCTTTCTAGGACATTTAATTTATAAAAAAATGTATCTATTTTGAGAATTCTTTTTGAATAATAATCATTAAATAACTTAAATTTTTATTTTTTTTTCAAAAATAGATACAACTTTTCATAAATTAAATGTACTAGAAGGATCACAATATTTTCTGAATTACCTAGAAGTGACTTTTGAACTGTGATCAATAACTCAGAATCTAAGCATTTTTATTTTTTTTCAATAACACATAAAGAAATATATTAATTTTTCTTACAACTGCGAAAAACCCGATCTGAAAAATATTGATCCGAGTTATTTGTTGCAGTCTTTCTAATAAATCAAATTATATTGTATTTCATCTATTTTCAAATAAATATATTCAACATTTCTAATATTTTAATACAAAAATAAAAATATTTAAAAAACTTCTGTTTTATAAAAAAAAAAAATTGAGACCGGACGGACCGTTCGGTCTCAATTTTTTTTTTTTTATAACAGATGTGAGATTGGACGGACCGTCCGGTCTATATGTTTTTAAAAAAAAAAAAAAAGTAATCGTATTGGTTCCGTAAAATTCATTTAATTATTTATGGTTTATAAAAAACTCAACAATATATACATATATTTTTAATTAAATTATATCCTAAAAAGGAATCACGCTCTAGGATCAATGTCCTATATATGGTACACCACAGCTTGCAGAGCTCTGATCAGTCAGTGACATATATATATATTTAGTGATTTGTGGCGCGCTTTCTAAATAGTTTTCCAACCTATCATGCTTAAATTTCATTATTATTTTCATTCAAGAGGAGGTGCTTAATTGAAAGTGGGTTTCCGATTAATTGCCTGTAGGTTGTAACCCAAAAAATACTGAGTCATCCATGTTGGATTCGAACAACTGCTTAACTAATATGTTAGAGAATATTAAGATAGGATTATTCGTTTGATCAAATTAAGGGCTTGTACGTGTTGAGTTAACCAACGCTGTTCGAATCAAAGGGCTATAGTAAATTACGGTTAACCTACCTTTTTATCACAATAGTCCAAAAAGAGGATATTTTGATAGATGAAAGGTTTTCTTTGCATATATATAAGCAACATATATAGTGCAATTTCCACCCAAAAAATAGAAGGAAAATAACAAGGATTAACTAAACTGCACCTAACATTGTTTCTGCATACAAGCAAATAAGCAACATGGTCTAATTTGCACAAAAATAATCCTTTTAGAAGGCCTTTTCTTTGCAAGACAAAATTCAATGATTTATAGTACCACCTTGCATGACATTTTCTTTGCTTCATGATATATATAGGATATACTTCTACACAAAAATGAATGATTTAGTATCTCAAAATATATTCAATGCTTTTAGAAATTTTCTTTGCATGACAAAATTCAATGAATATATATATATGTTATGAATAAAATATTAATGTGGATGTCCATAACTCTCAACATTCATTTCCCACTATCCCCACTACTCCATTGTCACACCCCAAATCGGGTATAACAGCCTGCCACGTATATTTATTAAAAATATATACGTAAGGCAGTTGATCTTTTATATGCATTACCAATATCACCATTACATAATAACCACATCCCAAAATTTCTTACAAAATTTATCTGACAGAATACGACAAACTATATTTTAGAAATATTTCCTGCATCATGTCAGTTTCAACAATAACCCAAATCTCCAATTTTATGTGGTTATGCTGTCAGATGCAATCCATAACCGTCTCTCTGTATCCGTGTAATAAACCTGAAAATAACCCAAAGGGTGGGGGTGAGAAATAATAATAATATTATCTCCCAGTGCGAATTTGCCACAATCGAGCCACTAGACTTGCAATCAATCCATATCTAGAATTAAATCCTTGTAACTTGACATTAACAGTTTAGTTTATATATAAATGAATGCAAATGCTCAATCACAGTATTCAATCGAATCTCAACTCACAGAATCTCAAATGAAGCTCAACAGAGATATATTTGGCTTAATCATAGATTATTATGTCTGGTAACACAAACAGATGATCCACCATCTTGTCACGCAGGTGGCCACGCTAAACCCACACCTGCCGGTACTCAGTACCATCCACTGACCCTCATCTGATGTGCTTAGGCTTATACCGTTAATTTAAAGTCTGGTTCATAGTCAGATAATATTTCGTATGAAATAAACTCGGAATCGGTAATTCTCAATACATTAAACAAACCTGTCATTCCGGTCCCAGACTGGATATGACATCAATCAGACGTCTCTTTATAGTCACCCATATTCACCGTCAGAATCAGAATCAGAATCAGATTCCCTCTCCCAACCGGTACTGGGATTAGCGAGGGCTGTTCACCATATGCGCATAAGGATTCCGTAACCAAAGTCTAGTCTATAGCTCCTAGACTTTGCAGAGCTCAACAGATTTCCATAAATATAAACTTGTGGTGACTTAATCATAATTCATAATAGGAGATTCATACAAACGGTAAACCGTACAAAATGATAGGTCAACAATATCACACAAAATTCAGTTATAATTTGATTGGGTTATGCATATGATTCAGACATCTCAAATAATGCAACAAATAATCATTCAACATGACAAATGAATAACAATTTAATTCTTAAAAATGTAATATCAAACAAGTCCAGTAACCCCGCACCTGATATTGTAGGGCAATAGGCGATGTCACTAATTGTTTATTCATGCCAATCATTATGTCCCGTCAATCTCTTTAAGTCTATGTCAAAAGAATATATATCTTCTATTAATTTTAAAATCATACTTTGCTTTGAGATATCAATTAAACTCACCTATATAACGAAGCACACTTATAAGTTATAACCATCCCTAATCATTGTTTAATTATTTTCTTAACTTCTTTCACTTATATTCAATTCAGGCCCCTAGTTCAAGTCTAGGTCCGTTTAACTAATTCAAGTAATTTCAAGTCCAAGTTCAACAATCCAAATATCAATATCACATACACATCTAGTCCAAATCTGTTCTATTTTATTTTCTTTTATATCAAGTTCAAGGCAAGACCACATTTCTATTTTCTTAAATCCAAGAGCTTTATACTCACTTAACTTCATTTCTTCTATTTTATAGCTTACGCCTTACTTTATACTTCATATTTTCATTATTCACTTTAGTCCCTCTAACATGATTAATTTACCGACTTAGCAAATTTTACCAACCATTTGGTCCACTGGCCAGTGAACTATACCATAACAGAAAATTAATAAACACGGTACTGAATGATACCAATGTCTAGAGATGCAAAATCATCAACTGACCAATCTCAATTGTTTGGTTGCAGTAGAAATCGATACCATAAGACATCAGTACTAACAAGCTAAGGTTTAAACGACATATAAAGAAGACAAAATAAAAAGGAATAAGATTTTCAATCAATTACTATTTGAACTCAATTGACAGCGATATAGCAGTTACATGCTTCATTTCTCAAAGGTTATTAGAACTCTAATCATGAGAGAGAAAAGGCATCATCAAGAGAGAGGAAATTACCCATGCCAATAATCCGTACAGCTCCCTGAGGATATTACCATGACCAGTGATTTAAATCTCAAAAGCATGATCAACAAATGAGAGAGATATATGAACAAAAGCCTTCTGTTGTTTTCTTTTCTTTTTCTCGTTTCCATTTCTTTTCTTTTTTTTTTTTCATTTACGGGAGAGAATGAATCATCCCCTTTAATTAAAGAAGAATATAGCATGTGGTGTTTCCCTCAACAGTAGTCACATGGCCTTGGGTCAATTAGTCATCTTCATTTATTTATTTTTATCTCAAGTTTCTACTTTTTATATATATAACCTTCAAGTTTATAATATTTGTGAATCAATCCTAAAATTAAATAAAGAAAAACTTATAAATATCACCATGTATAAATTTTCTATTGCTCATTATACATTTCCTAATATATTTCTATATTATTTGATAAATTCTTTCATATTATTATCTCTTAAATTTTTTGTAGTGTTACATTCTTCCCTCCTTTAAAAAAATTTCGTCCACGAAATTTAAACAGAATATACATATTTTGAAGGACATCATAGATAGTTAAAAATCATTACGCTTCCGCTGCGCTATTCTGATATTATTACTATAGATAAACACAAATAAAGGTTTAGTCTTGTAATATCAAAGGTTATCCTTTCTTCTTTGGTGATCAGTCAAAGAAGAAAGAATATTCCTTTCATTCTATAAAATCAATAGTCAAAACTGATGGCTAGTAATTTTTGTCAAAATCTCTGTACTTCAATGGAAATAAGCGATTTACTTATAGCAGTATATCACAATATAGAAGCTTAATATATTTCATTCCATCATATTACTCATACAGTTGAAAAATATTGATACACCGCAAATAATATAATCTTTATCAACCATTGTAAACCTATTATCAGTTATTGTAACATAACGGTCTAGTTAACATATCACGTAATATATTAGTACACTTTAACCATTATTTAAAAGTAGCGAATACCACATAGGTCATATATTACTCTATTAGACATTTTCTTTGATTCATGTCAGAAGGCAAGAATACATTAATATTAATTGATACCAGTGTCAAGATAACAATCATCAATACAGGAAGAATCACTTGATCATGGATAGCACAATAGAAACAAGAAAACTTTTCTCATTTTTAGAAAGAAAGGCTACATTCTTGTATATATTAACTAAGATCATGACTTATCAGGACAATTATAATTATTATTTCCAAATTTCTCAAAACAATTGTGCTTAGCCTTTTAAACCTATTTTATGTATGCTTGTAATTCACACTCACAAATTGGTATGCACCAATACCATTAAAATGATAAATATTATAGAATACCCGTAGTAACTTAGTATTTGTCCACTATGCCTCTTTAAAACCTTTATCAAAAATCTTTCTAGAATTTTTGTAATATGTCCAAATTTTCAATAAGCAATCTATATATAAAACTATTTGAGTTTCAGTCAAAACTCTAACCTTACAGATCTAATAACCAAACATTGCCAAATAAAATTCAATATTTATAGATATTATTGGCTTAAACAATAATGCAATTAAATTTAATGATCCCATAAATCTAATTATTCGCATATCCTAAAAAAAATTTATAAGCACCCTTTCATATTGGATATCAATATCACTTGTTGTATTTATATATAACTATTCATAGAAAGAACTTTCTTGCAATTATTATAAATAGAACTACTAAACTTTACAAAATCAAATTCAATTGAAAGAACTTTTAATGAATATCCTTATTATCATTTATATCTAACTATTTACAGAACCTTTACAATTTTTCAAAGTACATTTTCATTTCACATATTATTATATTTATATATATAAACAAAAATATTAATTGGTACTCAACTGGTACCAATAAAGAATACTAAAGCCCCTATTACCAATAAATTCCTTAAAAATCAAATTCAATAAAAGAACTAATTCATACAGAGAATTAGGATTTCGGTCAAAACCCTAAAATTTCAAGCCGACAATCCCAATAGAAATGTAATATCCAAATTAAATTATTATCAATACCATCGTCTTAAACCACAAGTAATTATTTATATTTAATGGTTCACACAACTTTTATTTCTAACTAACACAATACTACTACTTGTTTGTATTTATATATAAACCTCAGTAATAAGTACACAACTAGTACCAATAATGATGTCCAAAGCCCCTTTTTACCAAGTAATCCCTCAAAAATCATATTCCATAAAATAAATAAAATAAAATAAAAACTTTAGTTGTGAATGACAATATAAAATTTAAAATTATGAACCTTTCTATTTGCAACTAGAAACAATTTACTTTCTAATATAAAAATATTCATATCCTTAATTACATCAATTCACCTGTTAACATAAAACATTTACATAAATTTATATACTAGAATAATTTCTTTTGACTTGTTTGTCGCTACTACTACCATACTTTTTTTGTAATATTATTTTCTTTAACAATGAACAATATTCATTTCATGAAAGTATCAGTATTTATTCCTTTCTCCACTGCATGGAGGTTTGTAGGAATAATCAGTACTTATTTTCAGGGATTATCAATATTCTTTTCCTACAAAATGCTCAGTTCATTTAACTTTAATTAACATTTTTTTATCTTAATCTTTTTAATTAAAATTTTTAATTCAGCTGTCCTGATAAGATCTAATCACAGAACCCTACAGAAACATACTTTATCAGATTTTAAATTGCATTAAGAGAACAACATTAAAACTAACACTCAGTGTCCATAAACCATACCTTAATCGGAAATAGAGTACACAATCTCAAGAGGAATCAAAATAGAACTTGAGATAGTCAAGGAATCTGTGTCACAGTGGCTACTTTGAAAATTTAGTTTAACCTTTAAAAATAATTCACAATATATACAATGTTCAGTTTAACAATTATAATGCACTATATATTTGATACACTTTGACAATTATTTCACAGGTATATACTAATATATCGATTCCTTTTTATTTACAATTAATAAGGCAAACCATTATGATACGATTTAGGCAATAATATATTTTCATATAAACGTATCAATATCATTGATTCTTATAATCAATCGTCAGTACTACACTTTCACATTCATTTCACTAATTCATATATAATATATAGAAAATAACTATACTAATGATTCTTATAACCAATTGTCAATATTTTAAATTTTCACGTCCATTTTCCTAGTTCATTAATAGATATATTCCATTTAACAACAATAACTTACGATTACCATATTCGACCTTTATTACACTATTTATTATCTGTATATCCTTGCAACCTTCAGTTCACTTACGATACCAGTTCATTTTCCATATCAATTCATTTTCCATATCAGTTCATTTCTTTTACCATATAAGAGATAATGTTAATAGACCAGAAAGGGAATTCGTACCAATAAAAATAACTTAATACGATCTCACTGACGTTCACTAGACAGCTAATGGATTATTGGCACTGCATAACCATGCTCTGATACCATCTTAACTGTCACACCCCAAATCAGGTATAACAGCCTGCCACGTATATTTATTAAAAATATATATGTAAGGCAGTTGATCTTTTATATGCATTACCAATATCACCATTACATAATAACCACATCCCAAAATTTCTTACAAAATTTATCTGACAGAATACGACAAACTATATTTTAGAAATATTTCCTGCATCATGTCAGTTTCAACAATAACCCAAATCTCCAATTTTATGTGGTTATGCTGTCAGATGCAATCCATAACCGTCTCTCTGTATCCGTGTAATAAACCTGAAAATAACCCAAAGGGTGGGGGTGAGAAATAATAATAATATTATCTCCCAGTGCGAATTTGCCACAATCGAGCCACTAGACTTGCAATCAATCCATATCTAGAATTAAATCCTTGTAACTTGACATTAACAGTTTAGTTTATATATAAATGAATGCAAATGCTCAATCACAGTATTCAATCGAATCTCAACTCACAGAATCTCAAATGAAGCTCAACAGAGATATATTTGGCTTAATCATAGATTATTATGTCTGGTAACACAAACAGATGATCCACCATCTTGTCACGCAGGTGGCCACGCTAAACCCACACCTGCCGGTACTCAGTACCATCCACTGACCCTCATCTGATGTGCTTAGGCTTATACCGTTAATTTAAAGTCTGGTTCATAGTCAGATAATATTTCGTATGAAATAAACTCGGAATCGGTAATTCTCAATACATTAAACAAACCTGTCATTCCGGTCCCAGACTGGATATGACATCAATCAGACGTCTCTTTATAGTCACCCATATTCACCGTCAGAATCAGAATCAGAATCAGATTCCCTCTCCCAACCGGTACTGGGATTAGCGAGGGCCGTTCACCATATGCGCATAAGGATTCCGTAACCAAAGTCTAGTCTATAGCTCCTAGACTTTGCAGAGCTCAACAGATTTCCATAAATATAAACTTGTGGTGACTTAATCATAATTCATAATAGGAGATTCATACAAACGGTAAACCGTACAAAATGATAGGTCAACAATATCACACAAAATTCAGTTATAATTTGATTGGGTTATGCATATGATTCAGACATCTCAAATAATGCAACAAATAATCATTCAACATGACAAATGAATAACAATTTAATTCTTAAAAATGTAATATCAAACAAGTCCAGTAACCCCGCACCTGATATTGTAGGGCAATAGGCGATGTCACTAATTGTTTATTCATGCCAATCATTATGTCCCGTCAATCTCTTTAAGTCTATGTCAAAAGAATATATATCTTCTATTAATTTTAAAATCATACTTTGCTTTGAGATATCAATTAAACTCACCTATATAACGAAGCACACTTATAAGTTATAACCATCCCTAATCATTGTTTAATTATTTTCTTAACTTCTTTCACTTATATTCAATTCAGGCCCCTAGTTCAAGTCTAGGTCTGTTTAACTAATTCAAGTAATTTCAAGTCCAAGTTCAACAATCCAAATATCAATATCACATACACATCTAGTCCAAATCTGTTCTATTTTATTTTCTTTTATATCAAGCTCAAGGCAAGACCACATTTCTATTTTCTTAAATCCAAGAGCTTTATACTCACTTAACTTCATTTCTTCTATTTTATAGCTTACGCCTTACTTTATACTTCATATTTTCATTATTCACTTTAGTCCCTCTAACATGATTAATTTACCGACTTAGCAAATTTTACCAACCATTTGGTCCACTGGCCAGTGAACTATACCATAACAGAAAATTAATAAACACGGTACTGAATGATACCAATGTCTAGAGATGCAAAATCATCAACTGACCAATCTCAATTGTTTGGTTGCAGTAGAAATCGATACCATAAGACATCAGTACTAACAAGCTAAGGTTTAAACGACATATAAAGAAGACAAAATAAAAAGGAATAAGATTTTCAATCAATTACTATTTGAACTCAATTGACAGCGATATAGCAGTTACATGCTTCATTTCTCAAAGGTTATTAGAACTCTAATCATGAGAGAGAAAAGGCATCATCAAGAGAGAGGAAATTACCCATGCCAATAATCCGTACAGCTCCCTGAGGATATTACCATGACCAGTGATTTAAATCTCAAAAGCATGATCAACAAATGAGAGAGATATATGAACAAAAGCCTTCTGTTGTTTTCTTTTCTTTTTCTCGTTTCCATTTCTTTTTTTTTTTTTTTTTCATTTACGGGAGAGAATGAATCATCCCCTTTAATTAAAGAAGAATATAGCATGTGGTGTTTCCCTCAACAGTAGCCACATGGCCTTGGGTCAATTAGTCATCTTCATTTATTTATTTTTATCTCAAGTTTCTACTTTTTATATATATAACCTTCAAGTTTATAATATTTGTGAATCAATCCTAAAATTAAATAAAGAAAAACTTATAAATATCACCATGTATAAATTTTCTATTGCTCATTATACATTTCCTAATATATTTCTATATTATTTGATAAATTCTTTCATATTATTATCTCTTAAATTTTTTGTAGTGTTACATCCATGCACTACAATTAGAATTGATGGCCACTACTATTGGAATTTATTTCTCCATTTATTTAGATGAAATTTTTCATTTACAATTTGTAGCCTATAAATAGAGGCTTTGTAATATTGTATTGTACACACATGAGAAATGTATGAATAAAGAGATTGCCATCTTTTCAAAAAAAAAAAAAAAAAAAAAATAACACGTTATCAGCACGAGAGCTCTACTAGCTGAATATTTTTTTTAATTTAATCTTCCCCCATCTTTTCATCTCTATTTTGCTTATTCTTCTTTATGCTTGTTTACATTTATTTTATAACACGTTATCAGCACGAGAGCTCTACTAGCTGAAGATTCGAGGTAATTCTAATAATTTCTATTTCAATTTCATTTATATAAATAATACTTCCTAGTAATTGTTAAATAAAATAAGTTATCAATTTATTTATATTTATTTTGAGATGTTTAGTATGATTCATAGAATTTTATATGAAGTGCATTTTTTTTTAATTTAATCTTCCCAAAGAAGATTTAAAAGAAAAAACTTCTTGAAGAAGATTTATATGATGTACAAATATTGCATAGTGGTTCATATATTTTTTTCTTCTTCAATAATTGAATCTTCTTGAAGAGGATTTCAAGAGATATTACAAAAATTCTCAATTTTATAAAATGCACCGAGAAATTGGCCCGAAGCCATTGTAGCCATTTTTATCAACTTGAAGAAGATTTCAAAGATGATGCGCAAATTTATCATGATGTTTATATATATATTTTTTCAATAATTTAATCTTCTTGAAGAAGTTAAAATATATTCTAAGTTGATTTATTATCTCTTTATGATTGAAGAGATTATAATGAGTTGTTGGACAAAATAATTCAATTTGTTATGCTTCATTTCTTGAAGTAAATGTAGCAATATATAATAATAAATTTGAAAAAAAAAAAACTTGTGGACGTGGACGTATAAGAATGAGTTTATTATCATGATGATTATTACAAAAACACATCTTTCCACCTGAAGTGGAAAGATAATGAAAATTTTTTTTAATAATGTGCAAAAATTAATGTGATGTTCATATTTTTTTTAATAATTTAATCTTCTTGAAGAAGATTTATGTGGCTCACAAAAATTAATATGATAATATTTCAATATATCTTCTTGAAGAAGATTTCAATAAGATTTATATGATGTGAAATTTTTTTGATGTACTCTTCCCGGAGAAGATTCAAGAAATATTTCAAGTTTATACATTATCTTTTACATTATATTATGTTAATGAAATGGTTCGAAGTCGTATGAATATAAATTATATTAATGAAATTGGCCTGAAGCTATTTCATCAATTTTATCAATTGACCTGAAGTTCAATTATAATAAATTATTGAAGCCACATGTCTTGTTCTGGTTGAACAAATAATAGTTACACATAAAGTGGAAAATAATATGATGTACAAACTATTAGATATGGACGTGATAATGAAGAAAAAGTGCATCATTCCACTAGAAGTGGAAAAATAAATGAACAAAAAGAATTACCACTAGAAGTGGAGAAATAATTAGAAAGTGAAGAGAATAACAAATAAGAAAATTTATGCTATTATTAGTCATGTACCTGTCGTACGCCAATGTACCTGTAGTACGTCAAAACATTATATTGAACTATTATGGACAAACTCAATTTAGTCAAATGATTTGACATTATTTGAATGATGAAAAAGAGATATATAAAATAGGTGACATTTATGAAAAATTGAGCCCTCACTGTTTGAAAAAAAAAACAGTATATCAAACTTATACAATATTATTTGAAAAGAGATGATTTACTTTTATAAATAATTTAATTTTCTATTAATACAATGCCCTAAAAGAAGCTTGTTCGTTTCTATTAATACAATGCCTTAAAGAAGCTTATCTATTTCATTAGAGGTATTACATTATAAGGTGGAATTTTAATTTTTATCTTTTATGTTGTTACGGAAAATTGTAAGATAAAAAAAAAATGAATAGTTGTTCATTCTTTATTTTGAAAAATGAATTAATACTTATTTATTATTTATATTAATTGTAGTGCATAAAAAAATGTAAATGTAAGATAAAATTTGCTTATTTATGTTTAATTTTTTTAAATACTAGTTATTTATTCTTTTTATTATTGATTATTGTTGAAATGATATTTATTTATTTTGATAAAAAAAAAACAAAAAAAAAATTGATTGAAAACTCCAGAAGAGCTATTTTGTGGTTACATGGAGGAATACAGATTTATATTGATGATGATGTATTATATTCTTGTAAGTCTCAAATAAATTTGTTAAGTTTTAAGAATATCCGCTGAAATGGATATCATATTGAGACAACTAATGAAAAAATATTAAATATATGAAAAACAATGCATATTGAAAATAAATTGTATATGTTTTTTCTCTGACTTGTACTACACATATATTAGTGCAATTGAAACACATGTTATTGTAAACCAGAAGTTTACATACAAGAATATATTTATAGTTTGGCATGACCGGTTGGACCATTCCGGATTAATAGTGATGCGAAAAATAATAGATAATTATTATGAACATTCATCAAAGAACTAGAAGATTATTTAATCTGATGAATTTTTTGTGTGTTGGTTTTATTTCTAGAACGTATACAATATGATATTTGTGGAACAATATATCCAACATGTGAACCATTTGAATATTTTATGATTTTAATTGATGCATCAATAAGATGGTCACATGTATGTTTATTATCAAATCGCAACCTGGCGTTTGCGAAATTACTTGCTCAATAGAATTGATCAAAGAGCATAATCCAATTATGAAAATACGTCTAGACAATATCGAAATTAATGTTAAACATCCTGTAGATGTTCGTATATAAACAAAAAAAAAGATATGATATTTTACATACAACAAAACTAATTCGCATCATGCCAACTAGCTATTATAAAATTTCCCCTTATAATTTGTTTTTGGTCACATACCTAATATTTTCCATATAATAATTTTTGAGTGTGCGGTATATGTTATAATTGCTCCACCACAACGCACTAAAATGGGATATCAAAGAAAGTTGAGAATTTATATTGAATTTGAATCTCCATATATAATATAGTATCTAAAACCATCGATGGGAGATTTATTAATGGCTAATTTTGCCGGTTGTGATTTAGATGAATAAAAAATTCCCAACCTTAGGGGGAGAAAACTATCAGCTGAAAAAAAAAATATATTAGTATGAATTATTATTGTCTTATTTTGATCCTCGTACTAAAGAATGTGAACTAAATGTTCAAAAGATAATTCATTTGAAAAGGTTAGTGAATCAATTGCCAGACACATTCACAGACTCAAAAAAAGTTACCAAATCACATGTACCAGCTGCTAATGCTCCAATTAAAGTCCGTGTCCCTGTTGGACAGACTAATTATAACACGCATGAAGCGTGGAAAAGCAATCGGTTCCAAAGATTACAAATATAAAAATCCTCGAAAAAGAAAAGGAGCAAAGAATGAAAATGGTCAAGTCGAGGATATGATAATTTCAAATAAAACTCCAGAAGAAAATAAAATTATAAATAATATTGGAGTTCCAGTAGAAACTCAGGTATCTGAAATTTCATGAAAATAATGAGATCTCAATAAATTATATCATGAATGAAATAAGATGGAACCGAGATAAAATTGATATCAATAATATTTTTGTATATAATATAGCGCTAAACATAATAAATATTGAGGATCATGACTAGAAGTCTATTAAATAATGTCGACAAAGAAATTATTGGTCAAAATAGAAAGGTGCAATTGAGGTAGATGTAAACTCTCTTGAAAAATGAGAAGTTTTTGGACCTGTAGTCCTTGTACCTCAAGGTATAAAACCAGTATGATATAAATGAATATTTATGAGAAAATAAAAATGAGAAAGGTGAAATTTTGAGATATACTCATATGTGGTAGATGCAACAACTTTTTGATATATAATTAGTCTGGCAGTCTATGAAGGACTTTTTGCACCTAATGGATATTGTTACAGCCTATGGCTTGCTTGATAATGATATTTATATGAAAATTTCTAAAAGATTTAAGATGCCTGAAGCATGTAATTTAGGTTATCGAGAACATTATTTAGTTAAATTGAATAAATTTTTATATCGATTAAAGCAATATGGACGCATATGCTATAATCGTTTAAGTGAATATTTATTGAAACATGGATATAATAATGATATGACCTGTCCATGTATTTTCATGAAAAGATATAGAAATGATTTTATTATAATTACAGTTTATGTTGACGATCTTTGGAATTCCTGAAGAGCTTCCAAAAGAATAAATTATTTAAAGGAAGAATTTGAGATGAAAGATCTTGGAAGAACAAAGTTTTGCATTGGATTGCAAATTGAACATTTAAAAATGATATTTTTATGCATCAAGAAAATTATATTGCAATTATGGATAAATAACATTCATTAAGCAATCCGATGGTTGTAAGATCATTAGATGTGAATAAAGATCATTTAGACCTCGAGAAAATGATGAAGAACTATTTGGTCCTGAAGTACCATATCTTAGTGCAATATGAGCACTTATCTTGATGAGCATACAATACACGATATATCATTTATAGTAAATTTATTAGCAAAATATAGTTCTTCTCTCACGCGAAGATATTGACATATATTTCGCTACCTATGAGAAAATTTAGCAATACACAAAAGCAAGTCAAGTATGTGTTTGGTTAAGATCTGTGATTTAACACATTTGTCAAACATGTAGATTGTCTTTTAGAGAAATGATTCTGAAGATCATATATGAATATAATATTATATGTATTGCTCAATGAAAGAAATGATACATTAAAGGAGATAGAACAAAACATATTTCACCAAAATTCTTTTTCACATATGATATCTAAAAGAATAATGTTATTAATGTTCAGCAAATCCGTTCAAGTGAAAAATCCAGCAGATTTATTCACTAATGCACTCCCTACTGTAATATTCAAAAAGCTAGTTCGTAATATTGGAGTTCGCTGATTTAAAGGTCTTGATTGATGCTGTCATGAGGGGGAGTTAATATGCACTATATTTTCCTTAACCATGGTTTTTCCCATTGGGTTTTCCTGGTAAGGCTGTAGTTGTGTATTTAGAAGAATATTGTACTCTTTTTCCTTCACTAGATTTTTATCCCATAGGGTTTTTTCTAGTAAGGTTTTAATGAGGCATATTCTTATGTAATGGACATCTAAGGGGGAGTGTTATGAATAAAATATTAATGTGGATGTCCATAACTCCCAACATTCATTTCCCACTATCCCCACTACTCCATGCACTACAATTAGAATTGATGGCCACTACTATTGGAATTTATTTCTCCATTTATTTAGATGAAATTTTTCATTTACAATTTGTAGCCTATAAATAGAGGCTTTGTAATATTGTATTGTACACACATGAGAAATGTATGAATAAAGAGATTGCCATCTTTTCATCTCTATTTTGCTTATTCTTCTTTATGCTTGTTTACATTTATTTCATAACAATATATATATAGTACCGCCTTGCATGACATTTTCCTTGCAATACAATTGGGCCTTAGAAAAGTTGTGAGCATTACAACTGGCCTTAGAAAAGTTGCGAGCAATTCAATTGGGCCTTTGAATATCCCAAGTTGGTACAGATATATATGTACCAATGTTTCATGAGATATATATGTACCAATGTTTCATGAGAGTGAAGAACTTTCTATTCTCTAGAATCGGTATCAAACAATGTGTTGGTACAGGTATAAAGAAGAAAATATTGTACTAATTTATTGGTGGGATCAAAGTATATTGACATTCCAGGTCGTAATAAATCAATACAACAAAAACATATCGAGTTTCACAATGTGATGGTATTTTACCCAATAATACAACTGTCTATTTCTTGCTTTCCTTCACAGTCAACTATTTTTGTTACAATATTTCTATCATTATGTAAGGGCTAAAGCAAAAGTTCTAAAGCTAAATCCATTAAAGCTAAAGTTCAATCTTCTATGGCATTTATCATTCTCTCACCACTACTTGAATCACTCCAATCAAGCTTGTTTAGTGCTTGAAGCAGGCCTGCACTGGTACCCTCTTCTTTAGATATATCCAAGATGCTTACCAAATCCACAACACTAATGTCAGCCAGATCTAAGTTCAGACAAAGCAAATGAGAAATATTCATTGTAAAAATATGACGTTAATCAATAAAACAAAAATTCAAATCAAGTTCAATTCAATTAATAACTATGCTCATGTGTAAATAATGACCATTCTAGAATGAAAACCCACAACATGCATCAAATAAAAACAAATAAAAGATTACATACACAGTTTGATTTAAATGAAAACACCAAATCCATTAAAAATATTTAATTAACTTAATGTAATCCCAACATACATTACACACTGATACAATGAACAACCATACATCAAACAGGAACATAAAGACACAAATGCACCCCCAAAAAAACAAAAAAAAAAGACACTCTGAATGGAAGGAAGAGACTGAAAGAAGCATTTTAATTATATATACACTTTATCTTTAACGTGCTCAAGATCAGGAAGGTTCTTGAATTTATGGCATTGAAGAACACGTAGTTTGGTAAGTTGTTGCATAGCCGTCGGGTCAACCTCCCAAAATTCCAAGTTCTTCAATTTGGAAAGTTGTAAGAACTCTAATTGTGGAAACCCATTTGCGGAACAAACCATTTTATCCCCTATGTATGCTCCATCTTCTAACCTTAGCAATTTCAAGGCCCGTAGTCTCCCTAAACATGGCATTGGGTCTTCCCTTAAATGAGATTTAGATAGGATGAGCTTCACAAGGTTTGGTGGAAATCCAACATTGTCAATGGAAAGTTTCCAGAATTTCCATTTTCCCACAAATTTAATTGACTTCAATGTATGGAGGTTTGGGAAGGCCCTTGTATCACCCAACTCTGCATGTACAATGGGGCCCATAATTGTAAGCGAGAGAAGATCAACCATGCGACTCAATGGGTTAGAAATAGTTTCAAATTCAAGATGGCCCACATATGAAAGTGCTAACTTTCTAAGATTGATTGATAAGTTCAGAACATTTTCTAACCAGGACTCAGGTACCCCAACTGTTTTCAGGATTTCTAGGTTGGGAATATTTGCGGTAGGGGGTGGGCCTTTAATTCGGGGTCCAGGAGGCACATAAACATGACAAAGTGTTGTGATATCCCATAGAGATTCAGGAAGGATTTCTATTTTTGTATCTCTAACATCCAATGTTTGGAGATCTTTCATGTTTGCTATATTTTCAGGAAGCTTAGATATGTTAGTACCCCTTAAGCCCAGATATAACAGGTGTGGCATTTTTTCTAGAACTGTTTCTTGGACTACTGAGTTTCTCATTTCCAACACTCTTAGGAACCTGGCCCTTCTAAGCACATTTCTATCTATATCAAAAGCTAGAAAGGAATGTATAGCACAATCACTTTTGACCTCCGTGTATAGATTCACGCCATCATTATGAATTGCTAAACGTTTACGGAAACCAATATGTTTCGCTTCTGGATGCTTCCCGGAATATTTATTATATATGGAATATTTTACTACAAATTCATGAATAGAAGGAGCTACTCGTACATATTTGATAGTGCCTGATAATGATCTCATTGAAACCCAAATCTATGACCTGCAAGCAAACAAGGGAAAAAAAATAAACATTTATTACATATTATAAAAGAACAAAAATTTGTAGATGAACAAGAGGGCATTTTTATGTATAAGAAAAGAAAGTTAATTAAATTTGCAGAAATGAAAAGAAAACTACTGTTCAATTTGTTGATATGTTGTCGCCCAAAGCCCAATTCTATACTATTTTTTAAAATCAATTACTAGATTACTCTACGATATACTTGTTAGTATATTTAAAGCAATTCTAGATCACTAAAACATAACAGTTTTATAAAATACTTATTAAATAGTAAAAAAATATAAAAAATGTAAAATTTTATCTCCAACCACATTTTAATATAAATATCATATTGAACGGTTTGGATCTTCTGTTTGGACTTTTAAAATTATAAAACCAAATTGTTGTAAGATGTTGTAACTTATAAATACTGTAAGTATATCTCTCCACATATATATATATATAGAGGAGGGATCGGATGACACCCTTTTTTGGTGATATCGAATAACATCGTGCATTTTCAAAGTTTTCAAAGTTTAAACAGTCGATCCAAACCGTTCAACTTGATGGATATGTTAAAATGTGCTTGCAAATCAAATTTTACATTTTTCTAAATTTTTTTACTATTTATTAAGTATTTAACAAAATCGCTATATTCAGACCGTTGAATTTTTGTACCCACCTTAATAAATAGTAAAAAAATTTAGAAAAATGTAAAATTTGATCTGCAAGCACATTTTAACATATCCATCAAGTTATATGGTTTGGATTGACTGTTTGGACTTTGAAAATGCACGGTGTCAATCGATGTCACCAAAAAAGGGTGTCATCCGATCCCTCCTCAAAAATATGTGTGTGTGTGTGTGTGTGTGTGTGTGTGAGGAGCGATCCACTTACACTAATTTTTTAGTGACATTGGATTACACCTTATATTCTCAAAGACCAAACAGTCGATCTAAATCGTTCAACATGATGGATATATTAAAATATGCATGCCGATCAAATTTTACATTTTTTTTTGAATTGTTTTACTATTTATTAAGTATTTTACAAAATCATTATTTTTAGACCATTGAATTTTTGTACTCGTCTTAATAAATTGTAAAAATAAAATAAATAAATATAAAATTTGATCTGCAAGCGCATTTTAATATATCCAACATGTTGAATGGTTTGAATCGACTGTTTAAACTTTGAGAATGTAGGATGTAATCCAGTGTCACTAAAATATCAGTGTAAGTGTATCCCTCCTCGAAAGCTTATGTATAAATATTATAGATATTAAATAAGAGTTAATGGCTATTGTTATAAGATACATAAGAGAAGATGAGATAAATAAAATTTATTATAAAATTCATCTCTTCTATTCTCAAACACACCTTAATTCACAATTTACTTAACAAACAAAAACAAGGTACTTTAATCGATCACTAAAAAAAAAGTTTAGTTAAGTTTTTTATTTTTTTTTTGTCATTTTCTAGCGCTACTAAATTCTCTGTCATTTATGCCACAACGGGAAAAAGTTTGGACCTAATAATGACCTATAAATTATTGAACCGAATGTCAAGTTTCCGTAATTTTAAAAATACCTTTGAGCAAGTTCCTCCAGGTGCTTATTTACGGTCTTCTCTCTAGTCTCTCCTTCTTTCGGTGTAATAAATCCTTCAGCAATCCATATCTTAGTTAGAGACGCTGTAGGAATTTCATATCCTATCGGGTAATATTCCAGATAGAGAAAGCACTGTTGAAGAGAGTCAGATAAATCTCGAAGACAGTAGGAAAAATATTCCCATATCAAATTCTCAGGATCAGTGTTGCTCTTTAAAATTCGATGAGTGTTAGGCCTCCGGTAGGCCATGTAGATCTTTTGAAGTTGATCCCATACAGTCCCCCAGGTGAATTTATCTGGTGGTTTGAACGAAAGGAGACTCCCTATAAGCAGAACAATCATAGTGTTGTCGCTACATGCCAAAACAATACTTTCAGCGTATTCTATCACTTGGGGAAATACCTCTAATAAGAGGTTCACCATGTCAGAGGATTCTTTGAGCCCCAATAAAGCTGGAAAAGCTTTCATCACGAGGATTATGATTCTATCCGTAACGTATTGTCCAATTTCATATTGTAAACTATCCTCTATGCCAAAAATCACACTTTCATAATCTTTAAAAACAATGGGAGGGACGGTTCTTACTGTATGTATCAATTCATGCACGGTGCGCATTGTGCTTTCATTTTGAGTCCTCCAAATTTCAAAGCGTTTCATGTTTTGACTGAGAACTTTTACGAATGAGTTCCAGTCATCCCTCAAAGCATCCCTCTCGGAGTTGGTGAACTGGTTTCCAGAATCATGTGGAACAATTTTCCCCATTAAATTTCCAAATTTATGGACTAGGGATAGCAGATAATCCATTGTTTTGAAACCACAATCCACATCTTGCATCGGGAAGGTTTGAGCCATCAAGCATATCTCAACTCTGTTTAGATATTCTTTCGTCAGACCCAGAGGATACGTAACCAGAGGATGTGTACCACCCTCCTGCTCCTCCTCCTCCTCCTCCTCCTCCTCCTCCTCATCCTCATCTGACTCATCTGACCAATCCTCCTCATCCTCCTCATCTGACACATCTGAGGGCGGGATAGTACTGTAAAGGTTGTTGTCATCAAGATAGGATGATAAGAAGGATATGAGGGCAGGATGTGATAATTTTTCTTTTATGAAACGTATGATATCCTGCGCTGTTTCAAAATCATCAAAATCAAACACAAAATCATCCCCCATCTTCATATACCTCTTCGCCTCCTCCATCCTATGATCAGCTACTCCTTCCCTTGCTAACTCAAAAAGGTCCTTTCTCTTCTTCATATACCTCGTCGCCTCCTTCATCCTATAATTACATCTCTTCTTCTCCTGCACCACCACCTCCTCCTCTGCCTCATCTTCCTGCACCACCTCCTTCTCCTCTGCCTCATCCTCCAAAATCACCTCCTCCTTCTCGTCCTCATCCTCCTGCACCACCTCCTCCTCCTCTGCCTCTACCTCCTGCACCACCTCCTCCTCATCCTCGTGCACCACCCTCTCCTCCTTCTCCTCCTCCTCCTCCTCCTCCTCCTCCATCGCCTCCTCCACCTCTTCCCACTCACTCATTTCTCCCTCCATCCGTCTTATCTCTCGGGCAATCCTTGTTAAATAAAACCAGTTTAATTTCTTCCTTCCCACCCTCATGCTCAACCAATTGAGTGTAAGCTCCACAAAGTAACTGCAACACAATTAAAATAAACATTTAGAAAGCAGATAAATCGTGCATGACTGAAATCTGACATTATAATGTTGCTAAAATTTATCAAATGCTTCTAACTTGAAACTCTGGACCTCAGAGCCCTGTCAATATACCGTACTCCACATTGGAGGCTGGAACAGGACAGAATACATAGAA
Organism: Carex pumila; assembly: GCA_033356055.1. Taxonomy (NCBI): domain Eukaryota; kingdom Viridiplantae; phylum Streptophyta; class Magnoliopsida; order Poales; family Cyperaceae; genus Carex; species Carex pumila. Next base: position 48,062 of record JARJHM010000321.1, on the reverse strand, counting down.
GGGGTTTTTTTTTTTTTTGGCTTACATAGAAGTGAGACCCAGAGAAAGGAGAGAGGAGACACTCACCCGGTATCATTGCTGTTTCAGGTCCAGAACAGGAGTAGATTCAATCAGGGGGAATGCTAAACCAAAAAGGTTAATTGCTTCCTTCCCTCCATCCCTCTCATCCAATTCGATTGCAAGCTCCACCAAGTAGCTGCAATATAATTAAAAAAGAATGATTAGAAAGTTTGATAAATCATGCATGACTGAAATATGACATTATGCAGTTCATAAATTTTATCAAATGCTTCCAACAATCCAACTTGAAGTCTATATATTGAAACATGCAAATGCAACTACGTAAGATAGACCATGCCTCACCATGGAGCCTGGAACATGATAAGATGGCTTCGAAAGTTGAAAGGAAGGAAGAGATACTCACCCGGTACCGGTACCGTTACTGTTTCAGGTTCAGGACTGGAGCTGGTTTGATCCGGTGAAGAGAGAGGAAGGAGATGTGTGGAAATTTGAGGGAAAAAACAGAATGATGAATAATTAGTTTTTATTACTAATTTTTCTGATCTTTACAAGCTCTTTGTACATGATTATTTATAGGCTAATTCTACTAGCCGTTGGAGCAGTTTCCTAAATTACAATTACATGATTCTTTGCCTAATTACATCCTAATTATAAGTTAGGTACCAAATATAGCTGTCACAGCTGTATCATGGATGCTAGCCCTTATTTGTTCCTATTTACAGTCTATGATGAATATTCTGAGGCTATCATTTCTATTTTTCTATTTCTCAACACTCCCCCTCAAGTGGGGTTCGAATAAATTTATTGAACCCAACTTGTCGAGTATGTTTAGATGGCTGGTCTTGTCGAGTGCCTTTGTGAAAATATCTGCCAGTTGCTCTTTGCTTCTGACAAATGGAGTTTCTATTTCCCCTGACTGCACTTTTTCTCTGACAAAGTGACAGTCTACCTCTATATGCTTTGTCCTCTCGTGGAAGACTGGATTGGATGCAATATGTCGTGCAGCTTGATTATCACAGTACATTTGCATGGTTCTTGTATGCTCTATTTTCATGTCGCTGAGTAATTGCTTGATCCAGATAAGCTCACTTGCTGTGGATGCCATGGCTCGATATTCTGCTTCTGCACTTGATCTAGCCACAACATTCTGCTTCTTGCTTTTCCAAGTGACCAAGTTGCCACCTACAAATGTACAAAATCCTGTGGTTGATTTTCTGTCACAACTTCCGGCCCAATCTGCATCAGAAAAACCAACCACATTGTTAGAATTATTTTTCTTCATCCATATTCCTTGACCTGGAGTGCCTTTAAGATACCTCAATATCCTATCAATTGCACTCAAGTGGCTGGTACGTGGAGCATGCATAAATTGGCTTATAACACTAACTGCAAAGGCAATATCAGGTCTGGTTACTGTAAGGTAAATTAATTTTCCTACCATCCTTTGATATTGGCCTATGTCAGATAATGTCTCACCATCTTCAATTCCTAATTTAATATTTGTCTCCATAGGAGTACTAGCTGGTTTGGCTCCTAATTTACCAGTCTCTTTTAACAGGTCAAGAACATATTTTCTTTGGGATAGAAATAATCCTTTACTCGAGTGGGCTATTTCTATTCCAAGAAAGTATGAAAGTTTTCCAAGGTCCTTAATGTCAAATTCTCTTTTTAAATATTGCTTAACTCTTTTAATTTCCTCATTATTATTTCCAGTGATGATAATGTCATCTACATAAACAAGAATAATAATAATGGTGTTTTGTAAATGCTTGATAAACATAGAGGAATCAGCGGTACTTTTAAAAAAATTAATCTTTAAAAGAGAAAAGCTTAGCTTGGCATACCATGCTCTTGGAGATTGCTTCAGACCATATATTGCCTTTTTTAATTTACACACATGTGATGGGTTAGACTCATTTTTGTGGCCAGGAGGAAGAGTCATATAGACTTCCTCTTCTAAATTCCCTTGAAGGAATGCATTTGTTACATCCATTTGAAACAAATCCCATCCTAAGTTGGTGGCTACTGATAGCAAAATTCTAACAGTATTCATCTTTGCTACAGGTGCAAAAGTCTCTTGGTAGTCAATACCATAAGTTTGAGTAAATCCCTTGGCCACTAACCTAGCTTTGTACCTTTCAATTGTACCATCACAATTATATTTAATTTTGTATACCCATTTGCAACCTACAGGTTTTTTGTTTTTTGGTAAATTAACAATATCCCATGTGTCATTTTTTTCTAAGGCTTGAAGTTCTTCTTTCATAGCCTTACGCCAAGTTGGGTTTTGGTTGGCTTCACTAAAGTTGGTTGGTTCCATTTGGTTGGTAATATTACTCAAGTAGGCTCGGTATTCAGGAGATACCCTATTATATGAAATGAAATCTTGAATTGGATACATCACCTGTTGGGATACATAATCCCTTAATTTGACGGGAGGACGAATTTGTCGAGTGGATTTTCTTCTCAAGTTATTTTCTTCTTGAGTTGGTTCTTCACTTGACTCATTTCTTTCTTCTTCTCCCCCTGAAGAAATTGCACTTGTTTCGCCAACTTGTTCTTCATCTATATGCTCAACCTGTTCTTGATTTGTTTCTTCAGGAAACATGAAATTATTTGGGGAGAATATGACAGGTTGACCTTGTGCATTTCCTTGTTCACTTGTTTGGTAGTATGGTTCATTTTCAAAAAATGATACATCTCGTGAGATATAAAGTTTATGATTTTTTGGATCATAACATTTATATCCCTTTTTTTGGGATGAGTATCCTAAAAATATGGTCTTAACAGCATTTTTATCAAGCTTGTCATGTCTTTTTATGTGTACGAAACATGTACACCCAAAAACTCTTATGTGATCAAGATCTATTTTTCTATTCTTAAGAATTTCTAAGGGACTCATGTTTTTAAGCATGACACTAGGCAATCTGTTTATGAGATAAGTTGCAGTTAATACAGCATCTGACCAATAAGATTTTGGAACGTTAGTTTGAAAAAGAAGAGATCTGGTGACTTCAAGTAAATGTCGATTTTTTCTTTCTGAAACTCCGTTTTGCTCAGGGGTATTAATACAAGTAGTTTGGTGTAAAATTCCTTTTTGTTTAAAAAATTCTATGAAATTTTTGTTTACGTATTCTGTTCCATTATCTGATCTAAAAATTTTAAGTTTTGCATTATATTGATTTTCAATAAAATTATAAAATTCTTGAAATTTTGAAAAAACTTCATTTTTTCCTTTTAAAAGAAAAACCCAAGTAGTACGAGAAAAGTCATCAATAAACGTGACAAAATATTTAAAATGGTTATAAGAATCAACAGGGGCTGGACCCCAAACATCAGAATGAATTAAATCAAAACACTTTTCTGATTTATTGGTAGATAAAGGAAATGGTAATCTAGATTGTTTTGAAAATTTACAAACATCACAATTTTTTGAATCTAATTTATAACAAAAAAGTTTATTCAAAATTTGATCAGATGGATGACCAAATCTCCAATGCAACAATTTGTCACGATCTACTAAATTTAATGACACATGACATTTATTTGTGTTTTCATCAAGGTAATAGAGACCATTTTCCAAACATCCCTCACCAATCTTCTTCCCTGATTCTCGATCCTGAAAGGTCACTTTCTTTGGTGAAAATATAACATTGCAATTCAATTCTTGGGTTATTTTACTAATTGACAATAAATTTGAATTAAATTCTGGCAAATATAAAATATTTTTCACATCTTTTGTAAGAAACTTTGTTGTACCATAACCATGAATTTGGACTTTATCTCCATTAGCAACAATTACATGTTGAGGTTCTTTATTTTGTGTAATATTGGTCAATTTATTTTTGTTCCATGTCATGTGATCGGTTGCACCTGAGTCAATTATCCATCTATTTGTATTTTGGCACATATTTGCAATTTTAAAACTGCTGCTAATTTTGGGTGAATTAAAAATGTTGTTAGAATATACAAAACCTGGGGTCTGTTGCTGCAACAGATTGTTCAGTTGAGTTAGCAAGTGATTCAGTTGCATCGTCTGGGCCACAGAAGATCCAGAGGAGTCGCCTAGGCTATTTGATTGAGCGGATTCATCTCTGGTCCCTTCACCCGTCTCTGCACCCTTGCTAAAACCACCGAATTTCTTCTCCTTTTTTCCGCCGCCCCATTTGCCTCCTCTGTCGCCCTTCTCTCTGACCGGTCGGAGGTGAGGATGGAGGAACCAGCATCCGTCACGGTTGTGCCCTGCTTTCTTGCAGTGGTCACACTGCTCGGTGCTCGAAGCTCCCTTCCCTTTGGCCGTGTCCTGAAAACTAGGGTTGGAGTTAGGGTGTTGTACCTTAAATGCCTGGTTGTCTTGATTTTCGGACTGCCGAGGGTTCATGAGAGCCCGCCTCGATTGCTCTTGCTCAATTCTTGCTACTACATCATCAAAACTTGGCATCTCGGCTGATGCTAAGATTTGAGACCTGATTGATTCATAACTTGGATCGAGCGCTCCCAAGTACGTAAAGATTAAATCTTGTTCGGATCTCTTTTGGATTTCAATTGGGTCTGTTGTTGGTGGGAGATAGACATTGAGTTCTTCCCACTTTGACATGATTTCGGTCACCAATTCATTATTGTTTTGGGTACTCTGTTTAATTTGGGCAAGCTCTTGTTTAAGGCTAAAGATATGAGCAAAGTTTTTTTGTTGACCATACCTTCTTTTGGCTTTGTCCCAAACCTCCTTTGATGTGCTGGAGTACATGAGTACGTTGGAAATCTGAGGTTCCATTGTGCTGAGTAGCCATGTCATGATCATTTGATCGGTGGTCTCCCATTCTTCAATCTTTGCTGTCTCTTCGGCAGTTGCAACAGTTTTTTCTGATTTGGGTTTTTCTTTGGTTCCAGTGACAAAGCCAAGTTTTCCTTTGCCACCGAGACCAATCGTTACTGATCTGGACCAGGGAATGTAATTTCTGTTGCCATTGAGTGTTATGGTTGTAAGTTTAGTGTTGTCGGATTGAGACATGTTGATTTCTTGGTTACTGGTATGCTTTGGGATGAATTTCTGGTTGCTGGTAGATCAATAAAACTTGGAGATTTTGAGTGGATTTTTGGTTTCTGGTTGCTGGTAAGAATTGATAAGAGTGGATGCTGGCGATGTGAATTTTTCTGAAAATTGGTTGCAGTTCTTTGTTATCTGCAACTTTTTTATGTTGTTGCGGAATTTTTGAGTCAGAATTTATCCTGCTCTGATACCATGTGGAAATTTGAGGGAAAAAACAGAATGATGAATAATTAGTTTTTATTACTAATTTTTCTGATCTTTACAAGCTCTTTGTACATGATTATTTATAGGCTAATTCTACTAGCCGTTGAAGCAGTTTCCTAAATTACAATTACATGATTCTTTGCCTAATTACATCCTAATTATAAGTTAGGTACCAAATATAGCTGTCACAGCTGTATCATGGATGCTAGCCCTTATTTGTTCCTATTTACAGTCTATGATGAATATTCTGAGGCTATCATTTCTATTTTTCTATTTCTCAACAAGATGGCAAGCGAAGGAAGGGGGATAAATTAAAATTAGGAGTAGATGGGATGAGGGGGGCTGCTGGAGAGGAAATGGTAGTTGATGGAAGATTATGAGCTTGTGTTAAAGTGAAGTCCTGGTTTAGACCTTAATTTAATTCTAATTACCTCCAATTTAGAATACTAACAGATGCCATTGCACATGGGACTTTTCCTTTTAAAAGAGGAAATCCGGCTATCACGTGGCTTTTCCTTTTAGAAGGAGATCCTCCAGGCTTTATATAAAGGCCTGATTTTGAACCATTGTGGGACTAAATGAAACGTAGAATCACAGCAAGTTATTTTCTTTTCTTTTTTCTTGCTTTACTTTTTTTATGTTACTAAAAAAGTAAACTTTATTTTAATTATAATATTTGTATTATATTATATATGTAGATTATTTGATCAGTGGATTATTCTTATGTCTCAATTATCTGATAATTATTTATTTTGTATTCGTATTTGAATCCGTATCCGTAGATTATTCGCTCTGTATCCGTATTCGTATCCGTTCAAGACGGATTTAGTATTAAATTTTGACATCCGTTTATTATCCATATCAGTATTCATATCCGTTCATTGACTAGCAGATACGAATTTGATATCAGCATTATCTGCTCTGAATCGGCTCTGTTTAAACCCCTATGTGGCACCATGTTCTCATTTGTCGATATGCCTGCAAACTCATCTAGATCGTGTATGTTTTCAAATTAATAAAAAGATGACTCTTGCAAACGCGTAAATTTGTCGGTCGGGCCGGATCAAGCACGAGACCACAGCTATATATGATTTCTCTCTCTCTCTATAGTGTCGTTCATGTATCCTGCGATGATTTGCATTATAATTAGTGTTAATCTCCTTATCATTCGATCCTCTTGATGACCAAAATAATTAGGAAAAACAAAAACAAAAACAAAACATTAAAACAATGAAGCCCAATACAAATGGTCCAATAGAGTCAAAGACCGATACATTTTAGCAGTTTATCCGATTTATATTGTATTTGATAAGGTAGGTGGAAATAAGATTTTTTTTTTTCATTAGTTTATTAGATATAAGTAAAGATTTATTTTTTGATCTTCAGAATATAAATAATGACAATTTTGTATCTGTTACTCACTTACCCAACAAAATAATTATAAAAATATCACCCGGTTTTTCCAAAACCAGTGAACCTATTCAAACTAGTTAAATCATTTCTTTTGATCGTGGAGTCTGAATGTCTGAAGTAAAAGCACCTAAGATGTGTTATTCCGTGAGCATATTTATATTATCTTTTGTGTTGCTACAACGTTTTCTTTTAAATAATTTTAAACAATTATGTGCATCAAATTATCAATCGTTAAAATATTATATTTTATTAAAAAAATTAATATAGATTGTTGACGATTCTTTTTATAAAAAAAAAGAAGAATTTCTATGTTGTTAATTATTCAATTCTAAAATAAAACTATAAAACTATAAAATTTCTTTGATGGAAAAAAAATCCGCTCGTATGATGTTTTATTTAATAATCTTAAAAATAAGTTCAACAGATTTTGAGCTTCAAAAAAAAATATTTTTTACATTTTGATACTAGTTTCATCATTAAATTCAGACTTAGTGTTCATTTCATGTTTTTTAAATCTTCAACTATTAATAATTAAAAAAAAACTAGAATGTTGTGTATGAGAATGTATATTTATTTGATATCAAGTACTTACCGACTTGATTGGACGGATTTAGGTTCTATAAAAAAAACTAAGGATAATAGATTTAAAAGCTTCACATTTTGTTTATCGAGTGCCAATTTGTTTAATCTTAGAATAGAACTTTTTAGTCTTTCAGCTTTGTTGTTGAATTTTTCATCAAGCATTTGACGAAGTAAACTTTTATCTAATACATTAGTTCGACAATATCCATTTTTATACCCTTGCACTTAGCTAAAATTAATTAATGACTAGTGCTTTCATTTTATTTAATTTGAAGAATAAACTTTTTATTCTTGTTTGAAGAACCTTATACTTTGTGTGTAAAACAAGTTAATAAGTTGTAAAGCTAGGAAGCAAATTAAATCAGTCAAGAAAGAGAACAGACCGACTTAGATTTGAGATTAATTCAAGTATCTTAATTAGTTTAATTTCCTTGTTCATTATAGCTGATGTATCAACCTGAAGTTTTATCAAATTTCATTGCTATTTTCCAATTTCCTTGTTAAATCGAGATTATACTCTTCAATAATCCAAATATATTGTACCTGTTAATTTGTTCATCCGGTTAAAGATCTCTGAGGTGTATATATGAAAGTTACTTGTTTAGTTTATTTATTATTTCTTGAAAAGAACATGGGTCAGTTTATTAATTAATAAATTAATGCACATGCTTGAAGACATAGTAGTAATTAATTAAAGAATTGACTTTAATCACGTGGACCCTAATCATGTATTTGTCTCTAAAGAAGGGGGAGACAACAAGAATGTTGCTGCTGTTAAGCAAGGGATAAAGAATGGAGCTCCTATGAAGCAAGGAATTGGTGTCAATTGTGAAAAAAAAAACAAATAAAAAATGATAAAAGATAAAAGAAAGCTCAATGAATATTATACTTGTCTATGAAAAAAGTAAAGAAATTGTAAAGGAGACTCTAAAAAACTTACATAATTTTTTCCGATATTGTAGCTAGCTATGATTGAACTAGTAAAAGAAATATATATCTTAGTCAAATTGATAAAGAAATTCATTCCTCTACACTGGTTTAACTTTATAATTTCTAAATAAGCTACACTTATATATATATATATATATATATATATATATATATATATAAAGAGAGAGAGAGAGAGAGAGAGACTGACTAATACGCTTTCGGCAGCACTTTGGCTGAAGTGCTGCCACCCATTTTTCGATTTTTCAAAATCCAAACAGTCGATCCGAACCGTTCATCTTGTTCTCCATATTAATATCTGCTTGGAGACGAAATTTTACATTTTTTGAAATTTTTTTGCTATTTATTAAGCCACTTTGAAAATCGCTGATCCAACGGTGAACCCCTGATTTTACTGTTTGGCAAGCCACCGTTGGATCAGCGATTTTCAAAGTGGCTTAATAAATAGCAAAAAAATTCCAAAAAATGTAAAATTTTGTCTCCAAGCATATATTAATATGGAGAACAAGATGAACGGTTCGGATCGACTGTTTGGATTTTGAAAAATCAAAAAACGGGTGGCAGCACTTCGGCCGAAGTGCTGCCGAAAGCGTATTAGTCAGTCTCTCTCTATATGTATTTTGGATAATAACAAAATATATGTATACGTAGCATAATTAATTAATCAGATAATTTAAATTAAAATGATGGCTATATATATTTTATTTTATTTTGTTTTGTTTATACAACTTCACTCAAAATTAATAAACTATTTCATCAAATTTTTAATGTGAAGCATGCAGTATATAAAATGAATATGTCATTATTAACCAATAAAAAGAGACTTAAAGGTGTGTAATATAGCTAAAGAGTCAGCTTCGGACAGAAGCGCGTGGAAGCTAGTAATCTATGTACCAGAACCATGACCTAGTGCTGATTAGAGATTATTTAAAGATAGTATTATAGGTCTTAGGTTATAGGAGTAGAAAATTGGAGTCTAGGATGTAAGCTTAGGACTTTGACCTCTACGAATAGATAGAATATAGTTAATATTAGTATTAGTATTATTACTATCACTTTTACTTTCACTTTTATTTTGGGGAGTGCTATACTGAGGGCAGCAATTCAAGTTTTGAGAGCTGAGAGAATAATTTGTTTCTAAATGTCAAATTTACCCTTTGCTCTTTTAACGGATGCTTGAATTAATGAATCGCTAAATCAAACTCTAATTAAACCCGCTATCGTTACTTTCTCGTCTCTCTCTCTGTCTTCGTCGATTTCTCTCCTACTCGCTACAGATCCACTCTCTCTCACCCGATTAGTCATAGAATATCATTTCCGTTGTATATCTTTCCTTCCTCTCTCTCTCACCTGATAAATAATACCCAATTTCTTTCCTTCATACTAACTCAGAGAATTCAATAACGAGCCAGTGGGAAATCTTTTCAAAAATTCTATTTGATTCTTGTTTCCTTTTCTCCTCCAATTTCTTATAATTTGAAATCATTTTGTACCCAAGAATGAAAATAAATCAAACCGTAGAATCAATTGATGGAATACTTAGTATGACATCAAATTGTGTGATTCTCATATACGCTGAAATTCTAGACACAAGCAAGCTTAAAAGCTTGTACTTCGAGCTAGAGAGGCTGATTAAAAACAAGCTTCGTTATCACCCACAAATTCTCAAGCAAAAGTTAAAAGGTAATCTATATTATTTATTTATTTTTTATTCTACATAATTTAGTTATGAAAAGGCAGAATTTGGTCTTAGGCAATTCTAGCTATGCACTTGTTGTTCATTCTTAACAAGAATTCACTAACAGTACTGGTAATGAGCATAACAATTTCTGTTATTTAATAACAGTACTGGTAATAACCTTACTAGGGATTAAATGGATTAAATTAAGAAGCCATTCTAGAATTAATTAGCACTACTGTAAGGTCTAGTATGGATATATATTAGCACAATTGGTACAACTTCTAAAAACTGACCAATATGTTGGATATTGTGCAATAATTTATTTATAATTCTAAAACGCTTTGTACTTTGTTGACAGATGAATCTTAATGAGCCGATCAATAATGATGACATGGAGAATGAAAAGCTCGAGTTAACCATGTTAAGCTTCGAGACATCTGATGACTTAATCAAGGGAGCACGTGTTTTTTTCTCACAAAAAGGTTATGGTTTATCAATTCGTAGCTCGAGAAAAGATAAGTATGTGGTTTTGGGATGTGACAGAGGTGGTTGTTATCGAGACCAACGTAATATTTCGATAGAACAAAGAAAAAGAACAACCACAAGCCGTTTAACAGATTGTCAATTTAAGATTCAGGGAAAATGACAAGATAATGGGTTATGGATGATTGAAATAAAGAACTACTTACACAATCATGAAGCTTCAGTTGATGTAACCGGACATCCGATATGTCGTAGGCTATCGCAAGAAGAAATAAGAAGTGTTGAACATATGAGCAAATCTGGAATACCACCAAGGCATGTTATTTCTTCTCTTCGGCAAGCTAACCCCAAGCTTTCTACAATCTCAAAAACCATTTACAATGCGAAAGCAAAAATTCGCAAAGATAATCTTGCGGGTCGTTCAGCCATTCAAGCTCTCTTGGAAGAGCTTTTCCAAGGTGGTTTCACATACGACATTTTAAGTGAAGGAGACCATCTCACTCATCTATTTTTTGCTCATCCAATGTCGGTAAAGTTAACCCAAAACTTTCCTAATATCTTTATTATGGATTGTACCTACAAAACCAATATGTACAAAATGCCATTACTGGATATTATAGGAATTTTAAGTTTTAACACTTCTTTTTATTCGGGGTTTGCTTTTCTAAAAGGAGAGAGGGAGGAGGATTATGTATGGGCATTAAAAAGGTTTAGTAGCATTATGGGTGAGAAACAATCTTGTGTCATCATAACTGACAGAGAGTTTGCATTAATAAATGCAATTAAAATTGTTTTTCCATATTGCAAACATTTACTGTGTGTGTGGCATATAGAGAAAAACATACTGACAAAGTGTAAAAAATATTTTGAAACTGAAGAGATTTGGGTAGGTTTTCTGAGTTCTTGGAAAAAGGTAGTGTATTCTTCTACTCAGCTTGAATATAATGAACAATGAAAAGAATTTGAGTCAAGCTACGTGGAGAAAAAGAAAGCATTGGAATATATTGTAGATGTGTGGCTACCATTGAAAGAGAAGTTTATCAGTGCATGGACTGATGAATACTTGCACTTTGGCAACCGTGCATCTTCACGAGCAGAATCAGGACATGCCAAACTCAAGATGTATTTACAAGTTTCAACCGGCGATCTTTATGAAGTGCGGAGCAAAATATGTCTTGCAATTGAAAATGAATTCAATGAAATTAAGGTACTATAAGAACATATTTTTGGTTCTAATCTCAAATTTTTATTTGTGTAACTTTAGAATTACTTAGTTTGTTATTGTCTAAAATTTTCTTGTAGGGACAGCTTTCAAGTGAAAAGATTCACCTTCTTCACACTTGCAATACTTCCTTTTTTAAAAATGTTGTTTACCGTGTGTCTCTTTATGCTCTAAAAGAGCTACATAAGCAATATATGAAAGCAAAGTTTGGTACTTTGAGTGCGGTTTGCAGTGGGCAATTTACAAAAACTATGGGTCTTCCGTGTGCTCACAAAATGGGTAATTGGAGAAATGAACCGTTAATTCTTGACTCGATACACTCACAGTGGCAGATTGTTGGAAGGACCTTGAGTGATTATGCGACTACACACAATGATGACAACGATGATGGTTTTAGTGTCATGCTCGAAGAACTTCGCACTAAGTATCAAGAATGGCCGGCTTCTAAAAAGAAAATTGTTCGTGAAAGGATAAAAGAACTCATAAATCATTACGATGTTCTATTTGAACCCATTACTCGACCTCCTAAAGGCCGTCCACCAAAGTCAAATAATAAGAGAAAGGCAATAAGTTCTACACGACGAGATCCTTCTGGTTTTGAACTTGTTGAAGCATCTAGTCAATGCGGTTCGAGCAAAAGGACTTGATATGAATATGTAATAGTTGAATTTTCTTGGTTTTAATTTTATATGAATATGTTTTATTTAGTTTGCAGATCATGGATTTTGTCACTTGGCTTTAATTTGTAAATGATGTTGTCACTTCTGAAATATTGTTGGTTTCTTGCTCATAAGGTTTCTGTCTTTCGTTGGAAATTTCAGGTTAATTTCATATTTTATTTTCATGTCAGGTGTAAGCACACCTGGAGTACTTTTTGGACTGCACCGTAGTACTTTATTTGGGATTGAAAATTGTGTATTGGAATGTTAAATTTAGTTTGGACTGGTAGTTAGAACATCAATCATTTTGTGATCCTGGTACGATATTGGTATTTTCATGATCACTTTGCTGATTCTGGTACAATTCAGGCTTTTGACTGGTATTTTTGCTAGTTTGGCATTTAAACGAGCCTTTAATATAATTATGGTATTGCTTCTTGCTGGTTCCAGTTTAGAGTAAGTTTTGGCTTTGATTGGTTTTAGTTAAAGAGTAGGTTGTCTGCATGCTGGTACGAGCCTATTTTGTCTGCTATCATAGCACTGATGCGCCAGTGCTATGGGTTTGTGTTTGTTGTCTTGTGCTTTAGCTTTGTGCTCTATCATATACCCATGTATAAACTATATTAATTTCATTGATTAGAAAGATTTTTTTTTCATAAAGATAAGAACAACTTTGTAAGATATATCTGAATTTTGGAGTGGCATATAGTTTCATTGATGATAAAAAATTTACATTCTAATCATGTATAACCTTTCGCTACTTACAACACACATCAATAATTATTATCCCATTCCTCAAATGATACAAAAGCCACATAAAACAAAGAAAAAAAAATCTTGTTTAGCTCCCGATCTTCTCATCGAACTAAACCCCATATTTTCAGTAGTCAAAAGCAAAAATCATTCACAGATGTCAGCCATCCAGTATTTTAGAAGTAGATGTAAATAATCTATGCGATGAAATTGCAAAATAACCGTGATCAAAAGATTAAAAAAAAAATCAACATCAGTATGTACCAAGGAAGAACAACATTATTAAGGGAAAATGGTTTTCCACTTTTCCTCACCACTGTGTATTGCTGAATACACTGAAGAATTTAGAAACAGAGATGAAATTTAATGTCATAGTTTGACAACCAAACGACAAGAGAAGGAGAAATACTTTCACTTGACAACCACAAAAAACTGCTTAAATATGAAAGTACCAGATTTTGAAGAAAGAGGAGACGAAGCAAGTTACAGACAATCAGAGCAGAAATAGAGTTAGCATGCCACTACTGAACAACCAAATTATATAATTCATAAGTAAAAATTAAAACATTTTTTTTTATTTCAAAGTCTTTGGGCAATTATATAAAGTAATCTTACATCATCAAATCCATAATAGATACGTTACAACATCTTCACATAGCTACTGGTACTACAAACCAATAAGGTCCTAATAACTGGAAAAGTAAAACCTTTACAATCCCAACCCTGCATTTTAGCTAATTTAGCAAGCTGGTCGGCCAAATCATTTTGGTCTCTAGGGATATAATTGCAGGTTAGACCTTGATTTAATCTAAAATGCTTCCAGATCTCAAAACATTCACTATGCGCTCTCCAATCAATATCGAGGCCCTGGTGGTTGTGCATCAGTTGTAACCTCTACCAATTGGGAGGAGAAAAGGATACAAGAATCAAATAGAATTTTTGAAAAGATTTCCCACTGGCTCGTTATTGAATTCTCTGAGTTAGTATGAAGGAAAGAAATTGGGTATTATTTATCAGGCGAGAGAGAGAGGAAGGAAAGATATACAACGGAAAGGATATTCTATAATTAATCGGGTGAGAGAGAGTGGATCTGTAGCGAGTGAGAGAGAAATCGACGAAGACGGAGAGAGAGACGAGAAAGTAACGATAGCGGGTTTAATTGGAGTTTGATTTAGCAATTCATTAATTTAGGCATCCGTTAAAAGAGCGAAGGGTAAATTTGACATTTAGAAACAAATTATTCCCTCAGCTCTCAAATCTTGAATTGCTGCCCTCAGTATAGCACTCCCCTTTTATTTTTAATGCTTTTATTTTATGACTACTTTATTATTACTTATCTTTATTGTTTGATTGTGATTGAGTTTCATTTCTAGCCTACACCAACTCATTTGGGACTAAAGGCTTGATTGTTATTGTTGTTACTAATTTCAAATATCTATAATATATATTTCTAACTACTTGATATTAACATTTTCTTTGAGGAAATAATATTAACTTATTAATTTGGAAAAATATTTTACTCTGTGAAATTTAACATAATGATAATATTCTATCCAAAATATGCAACTTTTGACACACTTAAGACACGGGTTGACACAACTTGATTAAAAAAATACTAATAATTCAATTCACCTATGAGCCACGTGCAAGTGATAATTATTTATACCAATAAATAGGAGACAAGAAGTAACCCTTTAATGTGATAAAGAATAAAGGTCATAAAGAATATTGCAGGTGCTAGCTAGTTGTAGAGAAAAAATGTATAGAAATGTGTTGTACCCTAAAATGATGCAAATAATTAATAACTAGACAAAAATGCCAGTTGATTAAAATCAAATTTGACCAATTAATATGTCAAATCCACAAAATGGGAAATAAAATTCTCAAAATAAAGTTCATGATTAAATTCTATACAAATAATCATGAATTTTGATGCATTATGCATTTTCTTACTCAAAATGGTTGAAGAGTTATGAAATTTTGAAAATCTGATGATATGGCAGCCTCTGATTGGTGCCACATGGCTAGTGATCCTGGGTGCAATTTGGGCATAACAAAGCAAAACCTGGCCATTGGGCCCACCTGTCAGTGAAAAAAGTACTATTTCGCTGGAAATTAGAGATGGATCAACATGGTTCATGAAGTTTGAACACTATGAACCAAGCTGTCAATGCAATGATCTACGAAGGACGAAGTCTACCTAAATCCTAAACTCAAATTAAATCCGGGCGCTGAAGCGCTTTGATCCCTTCCATGTGCATGACCTTGGTGCACCAACCCAAGGCACCGTGAGCCGAACTGTCAATGACCTTTGTTTGCTGTAATTAAAAAAAAAGAAAAAAGCACCCTATATATATATTGTCATTAGAAATGCAAAAAAATATTCTACTTGTATATATAGAAGTAATAGAGAAGATAAAAAAAGTAGAACTACAACCTGAAGGACTAGGGCTGTACAGTACTAGCTAGGAAAAGTTGTTTCCTCTCGGGCTTGGGCAGCACATCCTGCATCATATTGACTTATAGCATGCCATGAATTCCATGCTGCAACTTATATATATCATGTTCGGTTGTACTAGCTAGGAAGAGCTGCTTGAGACCAAATGTCATGTGCAGTAGTAGAAAGTGAGAAATGCAACAAAACAAAACAAAAATCCAATATTTTGTAGGATTAATTATGTATAGACTATATTTTTCATCTTACTGTGACAAACATGGCATTTTAACTTATATATATTGCGTGCAATGTTGTTTTACTAACTTTCTGTTAGCAACTAATATATTAATAGGAAATTTTTTTCTAGGATTAGTATTCTTTCAAGTTCCTTATGTATTTTTCATCTTCATTTAGGTTAGCCATGTGTGACGACTCATTATTTTTATTATAGATATACAATAAATTTTGTTTTTTTGAGGAAAAATAAGGATCTAAGTCTTTATTTGTTTTATTGATATCAAGGCTGCAAAGTGAAACTTGTCATACAAGACTTCCAAGGTTAATTCAATCAACATTTAATTTCCTATTCTTTTTTCTAACTTAAGATTGATGGTGAAGAACCTTAAAATGGTCCTTAATTTGAAATATTAAACAAAGTTTTTGGGTAAATTTGAAAAATAAAATAAAATTGTACTTACTAAAAATCTTGGAATTGGGATAATCGGGTTTGGGCAACTTAGAAAGTTTGAAGTTTCAAACTTATTAGACCTCAAATGGTATATTCCTAATGTCGAATACATAACATCACTTGATTGTCTCATTCTAATAATTAATATACTTTGGCCATTACGTTGGAGGAAAATTAAATAGAAAGTTTTGCTGAAAAGCGAAATTTAGTTCATATGAAACATTAGTAGGAGCATTAGTAGGATCTGCAACACCTAACCTTTTATGGCATTATATCGATCAAAGAGGAACTATATGATGTATTCTTATATCAAAAACAACAACAAGAATGAGACACTTTTTGCGAGAATAAAATAGTGACTTTTTGCAACAAAGTACCGTCATTGTTCTGCTTTTTATATTCGCAGTACTTTTCGCGACAAAATACTGTCATAGATGTGCTTTTTCCCTTGTGAAAAGTGTCTACTAACTCTTTTCTGCCCTTGACGAGTCTCACTGAGGAATTCACAAGTTGTGCGAGTTGCAACTAACTAAATTATCATAAGATGACACAGAATTACTAAACCAATCTTGTAAATCGGGCGTAGGCATGAACTTCGCACGATTGGATCAAGTTGGGTTATATGATGCACAAACGCTGCAACAATATGCTAATCACTTCGTCTCGACATTACTAAAGTGCGGGTTTCGAGTTATTCTCAGATTCCTATAACTTATCATTTTATTATTGTTGTTTGCTTGTCAATTAGCACTTGGGACTATTATCTGCTTACTTGAGCTGTGGCAAAGACTATTAAGAGGAAATTTTTTCAAAGATGTGATAATAACTCCCACGTACACACAATTAAGGAATCCAAATTTAGAGCTGCACACTGTGCTTCTGCTTCCTCTGTTCTGTTAATTCAAAGGAAAAATAAACATAAAGAATGGAAGTTTATAAAGAGTATATCTTCCTCCTCGTACTTATAATAAGGTTTTTTGGCAATTGCATTTAATATTTCTTTGTTGGAAGTAGTAAAACTGTCATATAACAGCAAAAAAATTGAAAGTTTTAATTAGCCAAGTCAAGAATGACTAAATTGCTTGGTTGGTTCAAAACAAAATTGTTACAAATTTGATGGAGGCCATCTCTATCTTGGGTTGGATTTTTTTGTAAATCACGGAATCAGACAAAGAAGAAATGGTACATGTAGGTTTCACTTGGATAAATGCCACTGCCATAGGAAGCTGAGTGCTAAACCCTAGATTGATTATATAGATTCGAAATCCTAAACCCTAAATCCTTAAATAATAAACTTGCAGGTTCAAAACCAGAATGAGGAAACCCTTCTAGATACTAATTAAATGGTTGAATTTCTTGAACTTCAAACTTTATTACAAAAAAAATCTCGATTGATAGGTTAATATTTTTTATTTTTAAATGATAGGTTAATATATATTGATGATATGATCTGAAAAAAGTGGGTCAATTTATTTTAAAATCTATTTATTTTGTGAATTATCTTATTCCAAAATTCAAAGATTCACTGGGCAGGTAGAAGAAAAAATATTCTCTCCCTTCTAAGTTTTTTTTTTTTTAAGTTTTATCATTTATAACTTATAAACAGGAAAATAGGTAATTGACCAATTGATATTGTTCCATTAGTAAAAAAAATACTCTACATAAAATAATTTCATTATTTTGTAGATTATTTGTTTTTTTGTCTTTAGATTGATCGGGCGATCTATCTGAAAATAATAAAACATGTACTTAATAATATTAAGATCCTCGTAATCTAAAATTTGAAAGAAGTTACCAATTTTACATTTTGAGTAGAAAAACATGTTGCTTTTGACCGTGTAATGATTGCATGTCCATTTTATTATGATGCTCGTTTAATGTTGTCACTGGACCTGTCCATTTTATAGATTCTGTAATTGTTTGTAATTATTTGTTGGATGTCTGTCTATTATCATGAAAAAGGAAAGAGGGCATGTCTAGTTGAAACCATTCAACAGGTAAACTATACAAATTCTCCACATTTTGAATGATATAAACCTAACAATATAACTTTAAAAAAGAAACCATACTTGCTCCTGCTGTAAGGCTTGCATGTCCAAGTGCTTGCACAACTTCTTATGTACATACATTGGAAAGTTTCAACATTACGTTTTTTTAAAATAAAAATAAAATGATAAAAGTTCCTTCAAACAATAAAAAATTATCCATTCCCCATCAATATTTAATTTTGACAATGCCCTAACTACCCTTAATGTTTCATCTTCGGGATAGTGTATCAAGAGATAAGAAATAAATCGTCTTAGTGTTGAATCTTGTATCAACTGCTGGGATATTCAATTTCTCCTTCTCCTTCCAAATCTTGGCTTTAAATGGCAGCACTATGAAACATTAATAAAAAAAGTATATCATTTGTTCATCCTCTTCTTACCTTGAAACCATTGTATTGTAATGGCACATGCCATGTTATTGGAGCAAAAACATTACTTTCTACTGAAATGATATAATCTAGAGCTACCATTTGAGACACATCTTTGCTGGAAGGTCTCAAACAAAACCAAATTTAGTCAAGCCAACTTAACATTAGATAAACAAGATCAAGATGAGAAAAAAAAAAAAATCATTTGGACATTCCATATCAACTATCCATTAATAAAATAAATCCATTAACACAAATCAAACAGCTTTTACTTACTGAGTTAAACACAATAGAGCAATAAATTTCAATTTTAGGCACAAGATCCGAATAAATACAAAATAGAAAGACTATAAACCTTGAAATACCCTACACATTGACATTAATAGGAATAATGAAAATAGAGGGGGAAAACGTACCCAAAAGTCAAATGCAGGGTGCGTCCACAAAATTACTTATTATCATTATCTACTGCAGTAGTTGAGTCAGATATTTAGGTGTTTTACTTGAAGTCTTAAATAGCACTCGGTTTACAGTAAACAATAAGGCTTTTGTTAAGATTAACTCTCAATTGAACGAACAACATCATGCTTAAGCATAAACCCTAGATAATGAGGACGAAAGGGTGGTAACGAAAAGAGAAAAGAAAAACTAAATTAATTAGAAAAATAAATAAAAAAAAAACCAGTCGAAGCACGAAAAATAAACCTAACAATCTAACATTTAAACAAATGATAAATTTAACAATGTACATTTCTAACCAACATATACAATCGAGACCTAGGGGTGAGACAAAAGAGATATCTGGCGATCAACTCCAGAAAACAATAGTGCTCCTTTTAACAACCAAACGCCATAATTTGTCAGTAGATTGATTGCTTGCAGATTGAAATCGTAGTTGCTCCAAGTTGTACAACGGCAGCCACCACTCTTAATAAACTCTCTTAATAAATTTTTAGGGTTTCTCTTTCTACTGATGTATTCTAGATTTCTCATGGTAGTATCTACAGAAACAAAAAAAATAGAAATAAGAAAGTGAAGAAAATTGTGATTTCTCTTGCCATCGGAAGGTGTTTAGATTGGAGAGAGAGAAATAGAGAAAAAAAATAAATGAAAACAAAGAGACAAAAATTCTATAGATGGAATCGTAAAATTAGAGAGTGAAATAGAGAAAGAAATAAATAAGGAAACAGTGCATTGAAATAAATTAGCGATATAATTTTTTGTGTGGTGGCATGTGTTGCGAGTATGGTTTTAGTTAAATTTAGACTTTTATACATTATTTAGATGCATTTAATAAAAAAAGACAAATTATGTGATTGGAGGGCTGATATTAAATCCGAAATTTTAACTTTCAATAGTAGCCGTTGATGGATCGGACACCCAACGTGCTTAATAATGGAATGGAGATACTTGTACCCAAAAATGAATGATTTAGTATCTCAAAATATTTTCAATATATGCTCTTAGAAGACATTTTCTTTGCATGACAAAATTCAATGAATATATAGTACTGCCTAGCATGACATTTTCCTAGCAATACAATTGGGCCTTAGAAAAACCAAAATTTTTATTAATAGAAAATATATTAATTAAATATCGAGATTAGAGAACGTTTTTGTATTTTATCGAGAAATAGGAAAAACGTAATAGTTAATCACGTCTTCTGGCCGTTATAGACTACCACAGCCGGGATTAGTGTAAATCTCCGCACTTACACTTATTAATTAACTAAAAAAAAAAAATCTTGGCCGTTATAGACTATCACAGCCAGCAATTTCATTCAAATTAATTCAAATGCAGCCACTTCATTCAAAAAAAAAAAATCCTAACCGTTATAGTCGATAACGGCCAATATATATATATATATATATATATATATATATATATATATATATTTAGTTAATTAATAAGTATAGTGATTAGTATCGCTAATTCTGGCCATGATGAACCATAACGGCCAGAGGCCGTGATTAATCATCACATTTTCTCTATTTCTCGATAAAATGCAAAAGCGTTTTCTTATCTCGGTATTTAATTAATATATTTCCTATTAATAAAAAGATATTTAATTAATATATTTCCTATTAATAAAAATTTCGGTTAGAAAAGTTGTGAGCCGTACAATTGGGCCTTAGAAAAGTTGTGAGCCGTACAATTGGGCCTTAGAAAAGTTGCAAGCCGTACAATTGGGCCTTAGAAAAGTTGCGAGCCGTACAATGGGGCCTTAGAAAAGTTGCGAGCCGTACAATTGGGCCTTAGAAAAGTTGCGAGCAGTACAATGGGGCCTTAGAAAAGTTGCAAGCCGTACAATTGGGCCTTAGAAAAGTTGCGAGCAGTCCAATTGGGCCTTCGAAAAGTTGCGAGCTGTACAATTGGACTTTTTAATATCCCAAGTTGGCACAGATATTGACAAGAAGAAGAAACCAGAAGATCAAAACATAGGATATAGTACCAATGTTTCATGAGAGTGAAGAACTTTCTAGTCTCTAGAACCGGTATCAAACAATGTGTTGGTACCGGTATAAAGAAGAAAGTATAGTACTAATTTATTGATGGGATCAAATTATGGACTAATCAGTAAATTAGAGCAGAGATGTTCAAGTACTAATTTATTTTTATAATTATGTATCCATTGAACTTCGCTGTTAAAGATTTCAAACATGCTAATTGTTAAGATATGAAAATTTATTGATTGAGATGGTCATTGAAATTGAGGATAAGAGCTAAGCTAAAGTCCCAAAGCCATACAGAAACCATCAAAGGACTGGTACAACAATAATCAGTACCATGCAAGTAAATTAAGGACTGGTACCGGATCAAAAGACCCTTCAAAGCCTCACAAACTATCAGTTATTTCTGTGTAGTCCAAACGGTCCAACCACCATTGCCAACCCCAGAACAAAAACAATAACAGAGATCTAATCCAATCAAATTCATATTTAATTATCAAGAAATGCTGCGCCAAATCAATTCACTCTATTAGACGGCCAAAGTATATTAACATGCCAGGTCGTAACAAATCCACATAACAGAAACAGAGTTTCACAATGCGAGGTATTTTACCCAATAATACAACTGTCTATTTCTTGCTTTCCTTCACAGTCAATTATTTTTGTTACAATATTTCTATCATTATATAAGGTCCAAGGTTTAGGAGATCTCATAAAAATAATAGGACTTAATCCCCTTCTCTCAATAATTACGTTGACCCAATCTATCAAATTATATTTAGTATTTGATAAGGAATTTACTGGTTACCACTATAAAAAGGAGAAAAAAAAAAGAATGCAGCCATTCATGTATGCATTATGTAAGGCATACAAATATTCCAAATAAGGCACTTTTTTATGCAACAGATGAACCCTATATAGATTGGCGCATACAGTGATTTTTTTCTATCCTATCAAATCCATCTTATTGGCATCAGCCTGCCTTTGTTTGATCATATATCAGTACATTTATATCTGACTCAATTTAGAGATAATGTTTGAGTTCAGAGATTAAAAACTAAAATTTCCCAGAATAGTATAAGATGTGCTATTTCGATTCATCAAGTGTTCCAAATACAAAAAGAGGATCAGTTTCAACATTGTTCAATGAGTGAGTCTATGGTACTATGCATATCACGGGTTGGTCCGTGCTACGGCTCAATATTCGAGTTTTCAAAATCCTAATAATCAATCCGAACCGTTCATCTTATTCTCCATATTAATATGCGTTTGGAGACCAAATTTTACATTTTTTTTAATTTGTTTACTACTTTTTTAGATATTTAGAAAATCACTTGATCTGAAAATTCTAGAACATCCAAAAACAGTGATTTACAATAAATCTTAAAAAATAGTAAAATAATTTCAAAAAATGTAAAATTTGGTCTGCAAACACATATTAATATGGAGAACAAGATGAACTGTTCGGATCCACCATCAGGATTTTGAAAAGTCGAACATTGAGCCGTATTACGGGCCAAATCGTAATATGCATAGTACCATAGACTCACTCTTGTTCAATTATCTATGGCATTTATCATTCTCTCATCCTTACTTGAATCACTCCAATCAAGCTTGTTTAGTGCTTGAAACAGGCTTGCACTGGTACCCTCTTCTTTAGATATATCCAAGATGCTTACCAAATCGACAACACTAATGTTAGCCTGATCTAAGTTCAGACAAAGCACATGAGATATATTCATTGTAAAAATATGTTGTTAATCAATAAAACAATAATTCAAATCAAGTTCAATTCAATTAATAAATATGCTCATGTGTAAATCATGACCATTCTTGAATGAAAACACCACATGCATCAAATAAAAATAGATAAAAGATTACATACACAATTTGATTTAAATGAAAACACCAAATCCATTAAAAATATTTAATTAACTTAAGGTAATCCCAACATACATTACACACTGATACAATGAACAACCATACATTAAACAGGAACATAAAGACACAAATGCACCCCCCCCCCCCCCCCCCCCCCCCCCCCCCCCAAAAAAAAAAAGAAAGACACTCTGAATGGAAGGAAGAGACTCACTACAACAGATTTGATTTTCTGCAGCCGGTATCAGCGGCCGGTGATACGCCGGTCGCAGAAAGTATATTTTTTCCAAAAAAAAATTTAATCGTAAAATCAAATGCGACGAGGATTATCTGCAGCCGGTTCCGTCGCCGGTCGCTGAAATTTTTTTTTTTTGTTTTAGCGCGGAAAAATTTCGCCCCAAATCCCCAGGTTACGGCTTACGCGCGCAGAACCCATCTCGCCCCCCCAAAACCCTTCTTCTCCGACAGATCCCCGTCTCTCTCGCCGTACCCATCTCTGTCGCCGTAGCCGACCATCTGTCTCGCCGTACCCATCTCTCTCGCCGCACCCTTCCTCTCTCCGTCTCTCCCATCTCTAAATCCGTGGCTCCCTACCGGCGTGACTGAGCTCCGAACAGCGGACTGCACCGTCGCCGCTGCCTACGCGAAACTGATATCCTCAGGATAGCCATGCCCTTCCCCTCCCCATCTCGACTACTAGACTGAGGTTAGTGCATTTTCTGTTTTATTTTTAATATTGTCGAATCTGTAAAATTTGTGAAATTTGGTGGTTAAAGGGTATAAATTTGGTGCCAATTTTGCAAATTTCTGTGAAACTTTGTGAAATTCTGTGAATGTACGTTATTCGGTATAAATTCGGTACCACTGGATTCATAGTACTGATTCATAGGCACTTTTGCAAATTTCTTTAATTAAGGGGTTGATCTGTTAAAAATCTTCACCAAGGTAATAACTTAATATATCTCACATATACCAGATTTTTCATAATATATATAAAGGTAGGTAACATTTCCAATTATAAAATTGCTGTGAAAAACTTAGAATACCAAAGTTATATACTGGTACTGATATAAAATTGAGTAATTACATGAATAAAATACCATGCATGCAAGGAAACCAAAATACCATGCATCAAACCAATTAAGAACTCTAAATATATATATATAATTGAGTAGCAAATTAAGATGGAATTAGATTAATCTTCTCTAGCTTTATGAAACAAATAAAAAAAATAAAAATAGAAACATACTGTTGCAGTTGGTAGAACTAGGTGTGGTTACCCCACAAGCAGATGGCATAGACACAGCCCTGGACATATTCAATTTGATCCCATAATCTTGACTAATACCATGTGCATCACACAAACACCCCTCGTTTTCTCTTACAACCTTTTTCAAACCAGTACAACAGCTTGCAGTTGGCTTTGTCGAATTGCTGCCTTGTTCAACAAAGTCAATGCAATCGGCCATATCAGCTAAGTATGTGCTACAGTCTTGTACCGGTGTTGGTGCAGGTGCAGGTGCACTAGTAGTAGTGCATTTTTAATAAATGAATATCATACATCTTCACCTGTGTATATCAAATTTCAAACTTTTTTTTTAGTATATATTACACTGTTAATATATTGCGCCTACATCACGTGCTGATTTTAACTTTATATAAATGCCATTCCTATAATTTGTAAATGCCATTTCTATAATTTGTCTAAGTTAAACAAGATTGAATCTTAAGTTAAAAAAGAAAAGAATCCAATTCACCATTTTATTCTAATTTTAGTCTGGCTTGTTTTCAAACTAGTCAAAAATGAGATTTTGGTCCTAAAATTTCACTATAACATTAGCTTTATACCAAACATCATGCCCAACAAAGTATAGATCTCATATTCAAATTAATTATAGACATAAGCATACAAATAGAGATTAGCATACAATTAAGAAATAATTCTGATTTTAGATGTCTAGTTTCTGATTTTTTATCAATATGATAGCTGAAAAAACCACCATATAGTCAAGTACATAGTAGATTTTTTTCATACTTATAATATCATGAGAAAAAACCACCATATTGCCCCTTTCTTTTGGAAGAAGGAAAATTATAGTACTTGGTTCATGCATCATGGTTTAATAGATTAAACCATTGTAATACTACTTGGCAAAAGCCCATGGTATTTCAAAATGATTCATTCGTGTTATTTTTTTTTTTTTTATGTGTGGATTTAGCCAAGGAGGTATATATTCTTATTCTATGCCCGTTTCTATGATACCAGTATATCTACTTTGTTACTGCAGATGAACTGAATGACCCAAGTCTATTCGTTGATGGGGCTGTTCCTGAGATTGTAACAGAAGAAGAATTACAAGGAAATAATAGCAAAAAAAGAAAAAGGAAGAAACAACGTAAATTGAAACATTAGGTTAATATCTTTCGTATCTTTTAATTATTAGGTTAATATCTATATATTTACTTTGTTTTTTTTCAATTCTCTTGAGTGAAACGGATTGATTTTTATCATCTCAACTCTAGATATGGCACCAAGTAGAAAGGCAAAGGGAAAGACACCGGTGAGCGACGAAGCAGAGCCTAGTGAGAGAAATGTTCGCGGTCCAAATGCATATGTTGCGCCGCCTTCAGATTCGAGTAGGCGACCAGTGCTCACCATCGGGGGTTTTCAGGTAATATTCCTTTTTTTGTGTATGTTGTAATTATGCTTTAATTGTAGTGATTGTAATAATTATTTCGATTTGCAGGTTGTTTGATGCAGGAGACTCTGAAAAAACCAAGCAGGTTGCAAAAATAATTTCCCAGGAAGTGCGTACTAATTATCCTGGCCCGTACTATAGATATACCGATTTCCCCAAGACTAGTCAAGAGGTTATCGAGGCAGAGTTTCTGGTAAAAAAAAATTGCTTCAAACAAAACATCTAATAATTACTTGTTTTCTTTTTTTAAGCTAACCAATGATATTAATTTTTAACTATGCATTGCAGAGGCATTACCAATTTGCACCAGGTGTTTCCGAAAAAGAAGCATGGGATACATTCAGAAAGATAGCTAACAAACGGCTAGCCGATATGCTTAATAAGGCCAAGTTGCAAGCAACCAGGAAATACGGAGATGAAATGCTTAGTTGGAAAGAGCGCGGGGCTGCTCCTCACCCCTTCCACTGGATCAAGTCGGATTACTGGCCCGGACTTGTCGATTATTGGTGCAGCGATGCATTTGCCACACGGAGCCAGCGAAATGCAACAAATAGAGCCAATGCTGAAAGTTCAGGGGCCACGACGGGCTCTGTGAACATGCTTGTTCACAAAAGGCGTTTTGTAAGTTGTTTTTCATTAAATTACTCAATTTTATTTTAATTGAATCTAATCGAACTAACCTTGATAACCTTCATAATCTTTTTTTATTTCAATTGAATCTAGATGCAAGAACACGAGCGCGAACCTAGATGGTCTGATGAGCTCTTCCAGCCTACCCATACTAAGAAGACGGGAGAATATATTTCTGGCAAGGCTAAAAGGGCACAGGTAATAATACTTTGGAATCGTTTTATACAATATCATGGTTCCTGTTGTACAAAACATTATTGCTATATTCTACAAAATTTGCAGGACAAATATGAGAGAGCTATGGTTCAGAAGTATGGAGAGGACAGAGGCACATGGCCTGCATATGACGACGACCTCTGGTACTCTACGGGCATTAATGATCAAAATGCTCACGGCGATAACTATGGTCTAGGTGCTCTAGGTAAAATAAACATTCCTTGAAATTTTAAATTTATTTTAAGTTTTGTAAGATAATATTAATTGTCTTATGTTAAATGTTGTAGGCAAGACGAGAGCCATGTATCGCTCTGGTGGGTCTAGCGATGCTCCGCGCGGCTCCCCGGCTACGCATTCTTCACAGTCGTATACTTCTATGCCGGCGGCTCCGCATTTCACAGACGAGTACATCGATATGATGTGTTCTCGGATACTTGATAGGATGACCGATAGGATGACTGATAGGCTGACCGATCAGCTGACCGATCGAATATCCGAGCGGTTGTTAGCCAGAGCTACTCAGGTACAAAATTAGATATTTCAATATGTTTAATTGTGAACCCTAAATTCTAAATCTCTAAATGTTTAATTAACTATTTCTTACAACCTCACAGGGAGGTTCGAGCTCACATCAGGCCTCGATGCCCGCTCCTCAGGATGACGAGGATCATGACGACGATGATGACAGCGATGATGACGAGGGGTATTACTCGGATGTTGGCGGCGATGGCACTGCTTAGATGGTACTTTTGAGATGTTTATGTATTCATGTCTTGTTTGGATGGTACTCGACATTTAGATGATACTGTTTATGTCGTTATTCGGTATTTATGTTTATGTTATTCGACATTTAGATGATACTGTTTATGTTATTCAGTATTTATGTTTATGTTATTCGACATTTAGATGATACTGTTTATGATATCGATGTTTTATATGCATGTATGTGTATGTATCGATGTTATGTTTATATTTGTTTGTATGTTGTATGCATGTGTATGTATTGATATTTATGTTTATATTTAGTTGTATGCATGTGTATGTATTGATATTTATGTTTATATTTAGTTGTATGTTGTATATTGGTACGGGTGGTACCAATTAATAAATGGTGCAAATATAAATAAATAAATAGATCTCCAAAAACATAACAGAAGGGTATCAGCGGCCGGTTCTAATTATCAGCGACCAATTATTTTCGTCTCTGATGGAAACATTATCAGCGACTAGATGTTTTTGGTCTCTGATAATTTGGATATCAGCGGCCGGTCTACACTATCAGCGGCCATTAATTTGGTCGCTGATATCCTATTATGACGTCAGCACAAAATAACAGCGACCAAAAAAATACAGTCTCTGAAAGATTATCAGCGACCGGTGGATGTCATTCAGCGGCCGGTGACGTCATCAGATGAGTATCTGCGACAGTATTTTCAGCGACCGTGATATCAGCGGCCAATTTAGACTTTCAGCGGCCGGTAATACTTTCAGCGACCGGCGATAATGTTATCAGCGACGGTATCACCGGTCGCTGAAAGGTTGATTTGTTGTAGTGACTGAAAGAAGCATTTTAATTATATATACACTTTATCTTTAACGTGCTCAAGATCAGGAAGGTTCTTGAATTTATGGCATTGAAGAACATGTAGTTTGGTAAGCTGTTGCATAGCCGTCGGGTCAACCTCCCAAAATTCCAAGTTCTCCGATTTGGAAAGTTGTAAGAACTCTAATTGTGGAAACCCATTTGCGGAGCAAACCATTTTATCCCCTATGTATGCTCCATCTTCTAACCTTAGCAATTTCAAGGCCCCTAGTCTCCCTAAACATGGCATTGGGTCTTCCCTTAAATGAGATTTAGATAGGACGAGCTTCACAAGGTTTTGAAACCATAATCATGTGGAACAATTTTCCCCATTAAATTTCCAAATTTATGGACCAGGGATAGCAGATAATCCATTGTTTTGAAACCATAATCCACATCTTGGATCGGGAAGGTTTGAGCCATCAAGCATACCTCAACTCTGTTTAGATATTCTTTAGTCAGACCCAGAGGATACGTAACCAGAGGATGTGTACCATCCTCCGAGGGCGGGATAGTACTGTGAAGGTTGTTGTCGCCAAGATAGGATGATAAGAAGGATATGAGAGCAGGATGTGATAATTTTTCTTTTATGAAACATATGACATCCTGCGCTGTTTCAAAATCATCAAAATCAAACATAAAATCATCCCCCATCTTCATATACCTCGTCGCCTCCTTCATCCTATAATCAGCTACTCCTATCCTTGCTAACTCAAAAGGGTCATTTCCCTCCTCCTCGTCCTGCACCGTCTCCTCCTCCTCTGCCTCCTCCTCTCCCACCTCCTCCTCCTCCTCGTCCTTGTCCTCCTCCTCCTCCTCCTCGTCCTCGTCCTCGTCCTCGTCCTCCTCCTCATCCTCCTCCTCCTCGTCCTCGTCCTCGTCCTCCTCCTCCTCCTCCTCCTCCTCCTCCTCCTCATCCTCCAAAATCACCTTCTCCTCCTCCTCCACCTCCTCCACCTCCTTCTGCTCCATCATTCCTCCCTCCTTCCCTCTTATCTCTCGTGCAATCTTTGTTAAATAAAAGCAGTTTAATTCCTTCCTTCCCACCCTCCTGCTCAACCAATCGAGTGTAAGTTCCACAAAGTAACTGCAACACAATTAAAATAAACATTTAGAAAGCAGATAAATCGTGCATGACTGAAATCTGACATTATAATGTTGCTAACATTTATCAAATGCTTCTAACTTGAAATTCTTAACCTCAGAGCCCTGCCAATATACCATACTCCACATTGGAGGCTGGAAAAGGACAGAATACATAGATTTTTTTTTTTTTTTTTTTGGCTTACGTAGAAGTGAAACTCAGAGAAAGGAGAGAGGAGACACTCACCCAGTATCGTTGCTGTTTCAGGTCCAGAACAGGAGCAGATTCGATCAGGGGGGGTGCTAAACCAAAAAAGTTAATTGCTTCCTTCCCTCCATCCCTCTCATCCAATTCGATTGAAAGCTCCACTAAGTAACTGCAACGTAATTAAAAAAGAAACAGTTAGAAAGTACAATAAATCATGCATGACTGAAATATGACATTATGCAGTTCATAAACTTAATCAAATGCTTCCAACAATCCAACTTGAAGTCTATATATTGAAACATGCAAATGCAACTACGTAAGATATACCAGGCATCACCATGGAGCCTGGAACATGATAAGATGGCTTGGAAAGTAGAAAGGAAGGAAGGGATACTCACCCGGTACTGTTACCGTTACTGTTTCAGGTTCAGGACGGTAGCTGGTTTGATCCGGTGAAGAGAGAGGAAAGAGATGGCAAGCGAAGGAAGGGGGATAAATTAAAAGTAGGGGTAGATGGGATGAGGGGGGCTGCTGGAGAGGAAGTGGTAGTTGATGGAAGATTATGAGCTTGTGTTATGAGGAGGGACAGGTAAAGTGAAGTCCTGGTTTAATCCTAATTACCTCCAATTTAGAATACTAAAAGATGCCATTGCTTTACCACAAAAAAAAAAAAAAAAAAAAGAGAGAGAGATGCCATTGCACATGGGACTTTTCCTTTTAGAAGAGGAAATCCAGCTATCACGTGGCTTTTCCTTTTAGAAGGAGGTCCTCCAGGCTTTATATAAAGGCCTGATTTTGAACCATTGTGGGACTAAATGAAACATAGAATCACAAGAAGTTATTTTCTTTTCTTTTTTCTTGCTTTACTTTTTTTTCGTTACTAAAAGGGTAAACTTTATTTTGATTATAATATTTGCATTATATTATATATGTAGATTATTTGAGTGGATTATTCTTATGTCTCAATTATCCGATAATTATTCTTTTCGTATTTGTATTGATCCGTATTCGTAGATTATATGTTCTGTATCCGTATTCATTTTAGACGAATTTGATATTAAATTTTGACATCCGTTACTATCCGTATCCGTTCATTGACTGGTAGATACGAATTTGGTATGAGCATTATCCACTCCGAATCCGCTCCGTTTACACCCCTATGTGGCACCATGTTCTCATTTGTCGATATCTAAACTCATCTCGTGTATGTTTTCAAATTAATAAAAAGCTAACTGACTCTTCCAAACACGTAAATTTATCGATCGGGCCGGATCAAGCATGAGACCACAGCTATATATGATTTCTCTCTCTCTCTCTATATATATAGTGTCGTTCATGTATCCTGCGATGATTTGCATTATAATTAGTGCTAATCCTTATCATTCGATCCTCTTCACCAAAATAATTAGGAAAAACAAAAACAAATTAAAACAAAACATTAAAAGAATGAAGCCCAATACAAACGGTCCAATAGAGTCAAAGACCGATACATTTTAGCAGTTTATCCGATTTATATTGTATTTTGATAAAGTAGGTGGAAATAAGATTCTTTTCCTTTTTTCATTAACACTTGATGTATTTTACTTTTTATTTTTTCATGCTTAGAGTTGTATAGTTCTCTTATGAACTCGTTGTAATAATCACATCTATATTAATGCAACTTGGTAGTCATTGCCAAGGATTTCAAAACAAATAAAAATAAAGAGTATGAGTAAAGATTTTATTTTTTGATCATCGGAATATAAATAATGACAATTTCGTATCTGTTACCCACTTACCCTAAAAAATAATTAAAAAAATTACTATTATATATATTCAATTTAACTATTTTTTTTATGAAAATATCATCGCGTCCTTTTATTGTCCTTGGCATTGCATTCAACTTTAATTATATAATAATTTAATTGTTCTTGTTATATATGTTAGTTTGTCAAATAATTTTTACAGGATACTTAATTTTCTAATAAAATTAACACATTTATACGAAGCAGAATTTCGTTAATTAACATAATTATATTCAATAATGTAATTACTTTTTTAGTATTATAGTAAATAATTATTTTAACAGAGTTGATAAATTTTAGTTTGTAGTAATACGTCACTCTTATATTTCTCATATTAAATTCTTACTTCCATGTCACTCAAGTTTTTCAATTTTTCTTGCTTTATAAAAAATTATTTAGCTAGAACTGATGGAATATGCTAGCATGCTATGCATAGCATAGAGGGCTTCCATACAACGGCTCAAAATTCGACTTTTTAAAATCCTAATGGTCGATCCGAACCATTCATCTTGTTCTCCATATTAATATGTGTTTGGAGGCCAAATTTTACATTTTTTGGAATTTTTTTACTATTTTTTTAGATTTATTGAAAATCACTGTTTTTGTTATGGTCCAGATTTGTTAAAAACAGCGATTTTCAATAAATCTAAAAAAATAATAAAAAAATTTCAAAAAATGTAAAATTTGGTCTCCAAACACATATTAATATGGAAAACAGGATGAATGGTTCGGATCGACCGTTAGGATTTTTAAAAATCAAATATTGAGCTATTGCATGGAGATCCTCTATGCTATGCATAGCATGCTAGCATATTCCAGAACTGATTGTACATTTGTTTTCCTATTTATTTGTAATGTAATTGTATATGTATCAAGTGAATGAGTTTTAATGTTTCATTTGTAAAATATAATATTATTCATTATTTACCTACTTATCATTTTGTTACCTGATAGTTTTGTAATTACTTTTTTTGTATAATAGTAAATATCTTACAAATAAGTGCTCTAACATAGTTGATAAATTTTAGTTTGTTGTAATACGTACGTCTATGGATAGCATAAGATCTTTCGTGTTATGGTTCCAAAAATCTATCGTATAAAATTTTAAACTTTGAATTAAGTAGTTCAGTAAATTGTTTATATAATGAACTTGTAGAATACCAATATTTATTATTTTTGAAGTTCTTTTACTATTTTTTAAAGTGTAAAAATGGCAGCCAGGGGCTTATATGTAAATTTTTTAAAAGTGCAAAAATGGTAGTCAGGAGCTTATTTGAGTACATTTTATGGCGCAAGGGACTTATATGTAAAAGGTCAAGAATGGCATTGATATATAGCTTATCAGCAGGGGCTTCTGGGTAAAAGGGTCTTTATTTAATAATTTTTGGGATTTGAAATTGGTGTTGGGCGGGAGAGGGGAGGTAGCACAATTGGCTAGGAAAATGTCCTAGAGTTGTTATACCCAAAGATCGAGAGTTCGATTCCCCCTCACGAACCTTGGTAGCTACTACCAAGTTTTCAAAAAAGAAATTGGTGTTGGGCTTTGAGATATGTTCTGGGCCATCAAAATCTGCACTGGACTCCTTAAGATTAGAGCCAGACCTTTAAGATTTGAGATTAAGCTTCATGATTAGAATATTGGGCTTTAAGATTGGTGCATTGTTGATTTAGTTCATTTAAATTTGTTTTGGGTCACTGACAGCTGGGCCACGACCTGTCAGTGGTTGCTGGGCATTATTTTTTTTTTATCGTCGGACCTGTGCTTTCTATTGATGAATCACATTAAAAATATATTAATTTTCTTTTCTTTTTTTGAAAGTGAAACAAATCGATTTTTATTGTTACGCTGCAGTTTGTTGACAATATCTGATCACAACCGATCAATTAGAAGAACAAGAATAAATAAATCAACAACAATACCAAAGATTGCATGACATCAAAAAATTCAATTCCATTGTTCTGCAAAAATACCAACATCTAGATCAATTAACAAACATTTAACTTTAGTATTAGCAAAAAAAAAAAAAAAAAACTTTTTTGACACCTCAAAACAATTCTAGTACACTTAATATTTGCAGAGACGGATCTATAATTTTCATAAGAGGTGAGGGGGACAAAAAAATATCAAAGTGAGTTTAAATAGTTAATCGAGTTTAAATCCATTAAATAATTAGATACTCGATAAAAAATAATGCTTTAATATATACTTTCCAATACTTATAATTTATGATTCTCTAACCTATAATTATAATTACTAATCATAATTCAAAACTTGTATTTTAATTTTAATTCTAAATTTAATTCAAATTATAAATTAAACATCCAAAGGGAGCAAAAAAATTTCAGAAAAGAGCAAAGTCGATCAAAATATTCTGATCTCTATCAAAACTCAAAATTCAGAGGAGCAGCTCCTTCCACTGGGACCATGTGGATCCGTCCTTGAATCTTTGCTTCTCGGAAATTAGGTTTTGGTAAGCATAAGAGTCAGTCACTCTCTTACTAAGCTTCAATAACACATGTGGATAGTTTGTCATGGTGTCCAAGTACTCTTGTGTCAATGTCAGCTGCACCAAAATTTCTGGGGTAGCAGCAAAATCAAGACAAGCATCTAGTAATTCATTGCAATTGAGCTGATCAGCAAGAGCCATAGTACTCAGAACTGTGTCTAGAGATTTTTGCACAACTTCTCTTCACAAATTATCCTCAATGCATCTAGTGCGTACCGATCTGCAGCTTTAAGTGGTTGTTGAGTTAAAATGGTGTCAGCAACTTCAACGAAGTCGGTATATATATAACAGAGTAGAATTCTGAAAACTTGAGAAGTCATATCTTGAATTTTAATACACTCCTTGTTTGCTTCAACCATTGGTTCGATAAGTTGAACCTTGAAAACCGGTGATCTGGCTGCAAGTACTGACCTGTGAGCGTGAAAAATTTGGCCATCCACTTCAAAGGTTACATCTGAGATATCTTGGCTTTTAGAATTAGATAATGCCATCACCTGGTTATCAACCTTTCAGTTTCAGATAGAGAAACAAACAAAAATAATTGTAAATTAATAGGACTTTTAATAAGCATTGATAAAGCAAGCATGACTTAATATATATATATTAGAAGACATCAATTATATATGTAAAGAACGGAGGAGTCTATTAATATATTAGTATATTACCTTGGCAGAGATGTTGAGCATGAGATTCTTTGACTGCTTCTTCTCCGATGCCTACAAATCCAAGAGAAAAAAACGATAAGAACCTGGAGCTAGGGAGACTAGCGTTCGTGGCCACAAAGATGGAAAGAAATTAGGGAAAGAGGTACCATTGTACTGTAGAGATCTTGTAATAGAGCAGCGGTGGCAGAACGAGGGGATAATACATATATATAGAGAGAGAGAGAGAGAAAATAAATATATTTCTGGATCGGTCTTAAAATGGACTCCGCTTTAATTAACTCTGTGAGGTGTTGTATGGCCCATTCTAAAATGAAAATCTATTTATGTTTGAATACTAATATTTGGGGGGATTCTAAATCCAACCTTCCATTTTTTTTTAGTTGCACGAATGTCTGTAGAAGTTGTTTTTGCACGAATCTCAAAACAAATGAAAGGTTAGATTTAGAATCGTAGGACCCCGCAATCCCCATTAGGATCGTAGCCGATTTATTTCCGTCAATGTATTATACTCGGCGAAGTTTGCAGTGTTGATATCTAATTAAAATATGAAGATCCAAATGTAAATTTGTATCCATCAATCCATCATCTTAGTGGATATTGGTTAGATCCGAATCATATTTCGGTATTTGTATTCAATGTTCAAAATAACAAAATGTATGCTTGACATGAATAAATGTATCGCTTTTTCATAATAGAATTACAAATTGAGAATGGAACTAAAAAATAAACCAACCTGCATGTACAAAAAATGTACTTCATTACCATAATAAAAGCATTCTATTATAGCATTCAACCATAAAAAATATATATATATATTAGAAAAATAAATAGAATAAGGTAACAAAATGGTGATCAAATGTGAACCCAATAAAATTAAATTATCTTTCAACATCTCCATACATATTTGGAATTAAAGAGTTCCTCCAAAGTAAAAAATTAGCTTGCCCATCCTAAGCTTTAAATAAACTATAAACACTAATTAAGCAAGTAGCTTCATTATACAAATCTCCTCTATTACTATACCGAGATGTACAGTCAACTCGATCCTTAGCATGCTCCTGGCGAAACATCACTCTCGGAATCAATTATTTCTATTAAATGCACACTCTGGGCAATAGGCTTGCGACTCTTGGCAACCTTAGATGCACGGGGAGGGGGAGAAGGGGTGCACAGATCAAAAAAATCTGGTTCCAAAATATCTCTAACATAGTTTTCTCGAGAATTGTTAGAGATGTCGGTTAGAGGATTTCTCGCTCCGTCTTTGATAGTTACAAGCAATTCCTTGAGTTGCTTGTCTACTTCATTAATAGCAGCTTTATTGGTTTGTCTTTCAGGTTTAGGTTTTCTCTTTTGTTTGTTGTGCTTTTCCTCATCCTTCTTAGAAAGAAATTCATCAATCTTTTCTGGGCACGCACTGTATTACACCAAATACTTGATAAATTAACACAAAACCTAGAATTTAATGAGATTCTGTTTGTGCTAATTGGCTGTCAGACACTTTAAGTTGGCCAAAAAAAACAGTTAGCATACCAATGCTTATCAAGTTTCTCAGCATGCTAAAATTGATTAAAAATAGGGGCAATTTCAATTATACCCCTTAAAAACCTAAAAATTATGTATTTTCTTAGTTTCTAATTGCTTGGTTGTAATAGCAAATGGTTCATTTTCTTACGTGTGATGCACACAAGCATATGTATAAATATGACTTGACCACAGAAACTAACCACTTAGATGACAAAACATTTTTCTTACAGATACTACATTTTTTTTTATATAATTAAGGGTGAAATGAGTACATTATAAATGTATGAATTTAAATAGAAAAGTCAATAAATTGGGTAAATTTGTGATTTTTTTAAATTTAGAAGGGTAAATTTGTGAATTTTTAAAATTTAGAGGGGAGATACGTAATTTTGAAGTTTTTGAGGGGCAGACAGAAATTCGACATCAAAAATAAGTTTGCTGAAGTGCTGGTTATTGGGATGACACAGGTACCAACATTTTAGTTTAAAGTGGCAATACCAAACAATTAGCATATTAACATAAACAGGTTTTAGCAATTGACAAATCATAGAAACTTCAGAGAATATAAAAAGAACCTTTGAATCAAATCAGCCGGCACCGATGAAACTTTCAGCCCTTCCATGTTTCTCCATGACACCTCATAGTACTCTTCCCCGAGAACTTTTCTAGGTTTCACAATAGCAGATACAGGACATGTCACCGGAATCTTCAGTTAATTTATACAAGAATGATAGTTAGCAAGGCATCCTGTTTTGCTTTTATATGATTTGTGGAGTGTATGCTTTTGTTGGACTTGATTATATTTTTGTAGTCTTCACATGGCAGCTTCTGCCAGGTTCTCAATAAAAAAAGATAATATTTTTTGTAGTGAGAGAATGTAGGACATGTTCGATAATTGGAAATAGATGGTATATTGTGTCACTTAGCAAAATTTCTACAAGAATGAGAATAAAGATATCAAAGAAATATTCCAACTTCATAAAAATTGCCCAAAAAAAAAAAAACCCTGCATAGTCAACAAAAATTCGAAGCGGTCCTCATTTTTTTGAAAAAAGTCCAACTTTATTAATATTATCTTTGCTGATTCCTTCATTAAATGTCATAAATAATTGACAAAAATTGTAGCATTTAATACAATATAATTTGATTTTCTCAGCTTTTTGCAATTGTATAACACTTTAGGTGTTATTTAAAAGGTGGAGCAATTATGTCAATACTAAAGCAAACTCCTCAAAATGCAGAAGAATGCCTATTGGAAGAGCTTAGCTTCAAATTTTCCAACAAAAACATAGTGTTTCTTTTGCCAATAATGAAATGGCAATTTTTATGTAAGTAGCTTAAAATTTTCCAGCAACGTATAGGGTTTCCTTCGCAAATTATGACAAGGGATCATTTTTTTTTGCAAGATTTTATGTTCATTTTTTCTGCAAAATGTTACCTTTGAGATTTTTTCCTACAACATTTATATAGGGTCTGATTTGCAAAATTTCTACCCCAAGCTGACTACATAAAAGTAAAATTACCGTGTCAACTCCCAAAGCTGATGATGTATGTGTGAGGTTGCAAAATCGTCTGAGATTTCTCTCTGCTAACTTTGGCAAGATATATTCATCTAAATAAAATTTCAAGTCAAATACAATAGTAAAATTGTTGTTGTTAACAATTATAAGAACATAAGCAGGTATAGAGGCTGAATTTACTAAATGCAAGTATATTTCTGGAACTCACAACTCAGGATCAGATCACATTACAATGTTAACCAACTGAAACTGAAAGAAATTAATTAGATAAGTAAATTTTCAGTTTAACCATCAAATGTTCAAAAAATACTAATGGTAATAAAATTTGAAGTTTCCAAGATTTAAGTTTCAACACATTTGCACAAATAGCTTGAACTGATAGAAAGGGATGATTTTGAATCGTGAAGTCTTTAAGAGGACCATGCAGCTACCTGTTTTTTCGGGGCTCCAACCAAAAAACATTTCACACAGCTGTTGAAGCTCTGATCTCAAAAAAGGTAGATCAACACATACCCTAGTAAATGAAGCAAGCAAATTATTAAATTGGTCAGCATGTAATATTGTTCTATTATATATCAACGCCTCCAAAATCTTGAGTATTTACAAAATCAATTGGAATGGAGTACAAGGAGGAACCATGAAATAAATTCGAGCTACATCATCCATGAAAAAGGAAAAATGGTTGCTGATCAAAAGATTGCAATAAAACAAGGTTGTATACTTGTATGCTAACAAGTAATACGATTGCTAATGTTCATCTCAAATTTTCATGGTCATTTTGTTCATCTCAAATTTTCATGGTCATTTAATCATTGTTGCAACATTATATTTTCCTTATATAGTAGCCCTTTACCTTTGCACTGCCTCAGAATCAGGTGAGTGACATTTTGGGTTCAGAAATGCATCTATAACTTCAGTAAACTGACTTTCAGATCCTAAAAGCCCATGTTCTACACGCAAAAGACAAGAATAACAGCATTAGGATCTAATCCCAGAAAACAAAATCACTCATTCCTTATCTTCTACAGATTAAAATATGGAACAAAAAGCAAATTCTACAGATCTACAGTGGAGATTTCATTGTCTGTGGTACTCATTAATATAACACTACTGATTTTTGAGGGTCTGATACATAAATGTAGTGAAAATATATGAAAAGAAGATGTAATGTTCCATGGACTTTTAATTACACATCGTAGTGCAAGACATGACGTTCTTGTAGAGAAGTCTTAACCATAGGCAAGTCACTTATTGCTATTTAAAACCATACCTTCATTAGCTGAATTTTTTACACAGATATCATTTTCAGTGTGCTCAGTGAATCGATCTTTCTCTGGTTTGTCTTTATCTCTCTTCTTTCGTATAGCTGCCACTCCCTCAAGTGCCATCTGATTAAGGACTGAATCATCACCTACTGATTTAACAAACTGACATGCTGTCTCCTACAATGTCAAAAGGGTACAATCCATGCAACATTTAAAAGTAACATCACAGAGATTAACACAAACAATGAAAAAGAACAAGAAACAAAAATAAAAAAATAAAACAAACATGTAATATTATAAGTCTACTTACTGTTCCGAAACCATGAACGCCGCTGGAATAGTCGCTACCAAGAAGAAGAGACAGAGATATCTGAATAATCACAGCAAATTTCGGTAATCAGACATTAAACAAATAGTTTGCTGCAAAAATAAACTCAACAACTTTTCACAATTGCAAAAAGCTCAGCACATTTAGGGTTATGACGAAGACCAATTATGTTTACCTTCAGCCCGAATGAGAATCATTTGAGAATCATTTCATTTCCAAAACGCAAATGTAAGAAAATAAAGCAACTTGCTCAGCAAAATATAATATAAGGTGAGACAGTAAGGTTATTTTTATGTAATGTTAAGTGTTGTTTGCAACCAAAGCAAAGGAGCTAGTTTGTCACAAGTAGTAGGTTTGTTGGTGTTATTCACAATTGTCATAAAATTTTAGAGAATACTGCTAAAGAAAAAACAAAATAAAACTGATCTTTGATTGGACTGCAAATAATTAATTCCAACATAACATAATAACCACATCTGCTGGTAATTTACTGTACAAGTCTGACACAAGCACAACATCAAATTTTTGGGTCAAAGAAAAACTAACCAAGGAATTTCTTCCAAATCCAAGTTTTCTCTCTATATCGGCCATCTCATAGCACACTACATAGCCACTGTCTGCTAGTCCAAGAGAAAAGAACAACTCAAAACCAAAGTGAAAGAAATAACCACAAAAATTCGAAAAAAAATGGTTAAAAGCTTGAATTGATACCTAAGATGATATCTCTGTAAACAGTTCTAGCTCCAAAGAGGAAGATGTCTGAGTCCGAAGTGAAACATCCATCCTGAATGAAATAATATTACAATATTGAGCTATGGCAAAGACTATTAAGAGGAAATTTTTTCAAAGATGTGATAATAACTCCCACTAACACACAAGGAAGCCGAATTTAGAACTGCACACTGTGCTTCCGCTTCCTCTATTCTGTTTAAAGGAAAAATAACCATAAATAATGGGAATTCATAAAAGAGAATATCTTCCTCCTCATACTTATAATAAGGTTTTTTTGACAATTGCATTTAATACTTCTTTGTTGGAATTAGGGATACTGTTATTTACAACAAAAAATTTAAATCCGTAGCCAAGTCAAGACTAAATTGCTTGGTTGGTTCACAACAAAATTATTACAAACTCAGTGGTGGCCATCTCTATCCTGGCTTGGTTTTTTGGAAATCATGGAATCGGATAAGTTTGAAAAGGCACATGTAGGTTTCACTTGCATAAATGCCTCTACCATGAATTAATCCAACAGATCAGTCTCACTTGCAGATAGCTCATACAAAGCTGAGTGTTAAATGCAAATATTTGAAATATTGGGTGCTGGTTGCAAACAGTAGAAATTGTACATGTACTTTGAAAAACAATTTATGACAATATTTACCCATCTAAAGAGGGAATGCCCAAAGCCATCCCAAGCATTTTTGCCTCTTTCATCATGCATGAAAACTCTGAACCCTTATTTCTACGAAGAGATGGTACAGGTGGCAGTGGCTTGGTGCTTTCATTTACCCGCTCAACCTGAAATAGTCAAGTGCAATGATTTGTCAGTCCTTTTCTAGGTCATTTCATTAAAGACATTTGTTAGTTAATAATTTGTAAGATATGCTAGCTAGTTTTAGTTTACCTAGAAGAGGATTCGCATTTAGCAGGTACTTCATTCAAAAAAATATGGTGTGTGTCAAATTTATTGGTTAAAGCTATGTATTTTCTAATGCAGATTAAGAATAAGCCTCTCTGTTTCAAATAATTTGATGTTTTAGCAACTAAATACTTTGGGTTATCAATCACTAAGACTGAAAGAAGAAGAGGAAAAAAAGGTGGCAAAGCTAACCGGGGCCTGTAAGCCAAGTCGCCGTCTATAAGTAGCCAACTTAATTGAAGGAATTGACCCATCTACAGTTGTAAAGACAAGTAAAAAAATATTAAATAATGCATGTTGATGATATATTGCCTAAATTTCAGCATATAATTCATGTACATATGCAATGAAGAATCACTGCAAATTTGAACTGATGGAATCTCTTTCTAAAAGAACTGCCTTTTCTTCCCAAATTTGTTCAGGAGGTTTATGCAACAACCAAAAATGCAATCGATGATAGAGTCAAAATATTAATCCTTCTTTTAAATTGAATGCCCTTTTTTCCTCAAAGGTGAACACTAGAAGTGGCAATTTGGGCAGTCAGATTTCAGGTTGTCCGAATCAACACAAATTCTAATCTTGTCAGGTTCAGGTTAATTTTGACTTACTAAAATTATCAGGTCAGGTCAGATTCACATTTAGGTCAGGTCCAGAAGGTTCTTGTCAGTTTGTCACCTCTCAGGTCAAGTAATTCGGCCTGGGATCAAAGTTCAGGTCGGGTTTTGGGTTGTTTTGAATTCATATCGAATTGTAAGTCACCCAATTTCAAGCCATTAATGAATTCAGGTCAGATTGGTTTGAATTTTCAAAAATAATTTGGTGGGGTTTGGTCAGATTTTGCATGTTTCATACAATTCTTCTCCATTTTTGTGCATTTATTCTATTTTCTATTTCATCCTATACAGAAAAGATAATTAAACTAAAAATTGCAGAGGAACTAAAATTGAGCACCTGTGACGAAAATAACATTGCAATTCAAGGCAATAAGCGCC
This sequence comes from Carex pumila, assembly GCA_033356055.1. Lineage (NCBI taxonomy): Eukaryota > Viridiplantae > Streptophyta > Magnoliopsida > Poales > Cyperaceae > Carex > Carex pumila. Next base: position 6,535 of record JARJHM010000321.1, on the reverse strand, counting down.
CTGAGTCTATGAAACAAGTTCCTTAAATAAACCTTCTCTTTCACACAAGCTGGCGAACGGCACGCTGTAGCGAATTGCACAAGCCAGCATGATAGATCCACACACAGCTTCTTGTTCCTCCACGGAAAAGAAAGAAACAAGAAAGGATAGAGTAAGAACAGTAGGAAAAAATGGTGAATACAAGAAGAACTGGAGAGTGCGGTTGTCGGAACTTACTGGAGGTGATGGAGGGGGAGGGTTTTCTTGCATGACTCCAAGATATCCCATAGATTTTTCACTCCCATTGCGAAACTGAGAGCGAAGGGGCGTAGCCGTACTCCCTCCCGTATGTATCAGATCGGAATCCTAGGAATTAATTTGGGAAATGAGGGAAAATGAGGAGGGAAAATAGTTGCAGGAGGATTTTGAAATTCGAGAATTTCAGGTGACAGAGTGAGTATCCTCTGAGATATCTCAACTTTTGCGTGACCAACGTGTACGGTGCCTATTCGGGGATAGAGAGGGGGCAAGTATTATTTTTGCTTTGAGATTCGTGTGGAACGTATTTGAACGGACAGTGACAGGGAGTGGAATTTACTAGAAGGACCCTGGATTTTATCAAATTTTCGCTCACCCCGCCTCGTTATTGACGCTCGACCGCGGCAAATAATCGCTTTGGTTGTTGGTTCTAATGGAAACTCGGGTAAAGATTAACAGAGTAGATTTAACTTCATGCAGCGCCCGGAGCCCCGCACTATAGAATCGAAACAACAGTACATATGATTAGTGCGCTACATGAAGCAAAACCTACTCTGTTAAAATATATATATTTTTCCACTACTGTGGACACGTGCCTTTAGCTAAAGTATTTCGTTCACTTAGAATTAAAAGATGTTTAACTTGAAAATTTTAATAATACCTTTTCAAATTATGTCAAAAAAAATTAAGTAGAAAAATGTTTATAGATTTATTGGCTGTATATCATGCTGTCTTTGATTCCCTTAAATAATAAAAATATGAATCATTGTAATTTTTTAGATCAATACCATTTAATTGTCGTCTTTGATTCCATCAAATGCTAAAAAAGTATGAATCGTTATAATTATTTAGATCATTTTGATGAACGGTAACATTTTCATTAAATTTTATATATTTTACACATATAAAATACAAGAGTCCAGCTATAATCCTTATATAAGCATATTATGACATATGCTTACAAGTTATATATATATTTTTAACTTTTAAATAGTTCATTCAACCTGTTTAATTTGATCTTCATATTAAAATGTGATTGGAAACAAAATTTTACATTTTTTTTGAAATTTTTTTATAATTTTTGAAAAAAAAAGATTTTTAATAAAAATAATGCATCAAGATATGGACAAAAATCTTCAATTTTCTACTACTTGACTGGATACTAAATTAATTCAAAAAAATTTAGAATTTTATATGTAAACGAAAATCTCGAAAGAGTAATCAATTTGAATGATTTGAATTTGTTATTTGAAAATAAATAAATGACTTATAAACATATATCATAATATGCTTATATAAGTAGCATAGTCAGATTTAAAATATACCAATTTTTTTATTAATAGAAAAAGAAAAAACAACGAAAAATGGATTCATTCCTATAAAATATAATTTCATAGAAATGACGAGAATGAACCGCCAGACGGAATAGACATCGCCGTTTACTTATCACACTAATTAAATGATCAAACAAATCACGATCAACAATGAAAATGAAAAAAAAAAATTAAAAAAAAACTTAGAAGGGAAATATCTATCTCGATCAAGAGTGTTCAAAACTACACGCCAGTTATACTAAACTAATTAATTCATTTGGCTTGCTACGCTTATTTTCCGATTTTTTTTATTTATATCCATAAAATAAAACGACTTTCAAAAAATAATCAAACGGGTTGTAAAAATCGAAAAGTACCCAAACCGGTTAACAGTTAACCGGACCCAAATCAAATTTCCGGTTAACCGTTAACCGGACTTTCTTTTTTCTTTTTTTCTTTTTTTGGGTCCGGTTAACCGTTAACCGGACTTTTTTTTAATTTTTTTAAGGTGGGGTGTGGGCACGTGAAAAAAAGTCCGGTTAGCAGTGAACTGGTTTTTTTTTTTTTTTGGAGGTGGGGGTCATGCATTGGGGTGTACGGACCTCTAAAAATTATTCCAAATCCATTTTGTAATTTTCTAAATTATTCTACACCATTTGAGAATTTTTTAAATTAATAGGGCAATATTCAAAACTATTTTCAAATTTTATAAATTATTCTAAAGTATTTTTAAATGTTCTAAATAATTCTACATTATTTGGACAGCTAAAAAAAACTATTCTGGAATGAATCTAATTAATTATAATATAAATTAAAATAAAATAAATTAAGAGGACAATATTCTAAACACTATTTTTGAATTTTCTAAATTAATAAGACAATATCTAAACCATTTTCTAAATTATTATAAACTATTTTTCAATTTTCTAAATTAATAAAGCAATATTCAAAACCATTTTGGAAATTTATAAATCATTCTAGATTTATTTCTTGGATGTAAATAAAAAAATCAGACTTTGTTTTACTGATTTATTTTTGTATGGATGATTATGATTAAGGTAATTTACACATACATAATTTGCATAATACTGAAGGAAAAATCTCCATTATAATATTTTTTTCAAAAATCGATAGTTAAAAATTATAGTTAAAAAAAATAAGAACTTATAGAGCATTGTCAAATCTTTGTGCTTCGTGTTCCGAAAATAATAAAGTAACAGCACAAAATTTCTTTTTCTAACAAAGAATTAAGTTAAATTAATTATAAAAAAAAACTTACTTTCTTTTCTTCCGTTCGTCTCTCTCAGTTTGAGGGCGCTTCTCTATTTTTTATTTTCCTTTTATTTCTTCGTCAGAGTGATCGAGTTATATAGCAGATTCCTAAAATAACTTTCCAGTACTCCAAAAACTGGACTTCTATTTCATTTCCAGTTAACCAATAACCCCACCTTAAAAAAAAAAATTAAAAAGAAGTCCGGTTAACGGTTAACTGGACCAAAAAAAAAATTAAAAAAAGTCCGGTTAACGGTTAACCAGAAATTTGATTTGAATCCGGTTAACCGTTAACCGATTTTGGTACTTTTTGATTTTTACAACCCGTTTAGTTATTTTTTGAAATTCGTTTTATTTATGGATATAAATAAAAAAATCGGCTTATTTTCTTGCATAGTATTTACTTCTTTATAGAAGGAGGCGCTATTCAAAGAGTTGTGGCATGGCAGTTTTGTCCGGATTTTTTTATTAATCGAAAATAAAAATAATAAATATCATGAAAGGGGATTGTTTTGGTGAAAAACCGAAATTTAGAAAAAAACGGGATGGTTTATCATGTCCAACTCTGGACGGGATAAACCATTCCGTCCCATTAATCTTGACTTTAATTAGCGATTTAACTTACTTCGACGTAATAGATTATCCCATCTAGTACTATAGCATTTTTTTAAACAAAAAATTTATTCTCTTAAATGAAATCAAGCCAAAAAAAAAAAAATGCTACATTGCTGGACATTATAATCTATCCCATCAAAGATATTTTTTTTCTGCTTAGCGAGATTAGCGGAGCACTAATCTGGACGGGGTAGTTTATCTCATTCAAAGACTGTAGCTAACGGGATAAACCATCCAATTTTTCCTATATTTCGATTTTTTAGCAAAACAATACCCTTTTTTCCAATATTATTTTATTTTATTTCAATTAATAAAAAAAAATCGGAGTTTTGTCGAAATACGAAGGCAAGATATGCGCCAGCTTTAAGTGCTTACGCTGAAAAGTAAGAAACTTCAGTGAAAAAAAATTAAAAAACCAAGACGGTATGAACTAGCCCGTCGCTTTTCAATTTTTTTTTTTTATAAAGATTTCCGGTCTCAAACTTTTTTTTTTCTGCTTATTTTCAACAATCTAATTATAATTTAGATTAAGTTGATATGTGGACAGAAATGTCTATTTCTAATATATTATTTTTTATTTTTTTATTTCAAGAATAGGTAAAAAAAAAAAAAAAGGTGCCAAGATGCCAGAATTTTTTAATAAGTCTGTCTGTGTCTCTGGGATTCTCTGTGGCAATCAAGGTAAAAAATTTAAGGTAACTTCCTTTCTGAAAGCTCGAAGTTTGATCGATTCACAGTGGATCCCACGCAACTGGGCAAAAAACAAATCTTTTGAATCGAGAGTATTTTTTCCGATCCAAAGTTAAAAAAACATTTACCCGTCCTCCTATAGTTTGACGCATCAAAAATCAAAGTTACTATTTCACCTTAACTTAATTATTATAGAAAATATCGAGTAAAATTAGAGCAAAAATAATACTAATATGAAAATAACACTATTTCTTTGAGCTATTCGATATTTGAATAGAGTAAGAATAGCACTAACTCACTGTTTTTTGTTTATTTTATATGAATTAGTTCACTATTTTATTGACCAACCAAAAGTTAGATTAACTATTGTTTTTAAACTTAAATTTAGCTCTATTCTTGCTCTGTTTCTTGTTTCATCGAAATGTACTTTTAAGTCATTAAGCTTTTTAGTAAACTCATTCTAAAATATATTAAATTGATTTCAAATGACAAATTCGAACCGTTGAAACTCTTTTACCTCATGAATAATGCGTCTACATATAGAAAATTCAATTTTAAAATTAATTTTATATAGAATCAAATAGCTAAATTTTTTTTAAAAAAATACATTAAATTTAATTTATAAACCTTTTAATTAACCGTTTGACGTTATAATTAATTCAAAAGTTTAAAATTTCTGCATGTAGACGAATCATTTATAAGATAGATGAATTTTAATGGTTCAATCCAATAGTTTTTAGAGTTAGAATTTTTTTTGTCAACTTGTATTATTTATAATATTTTTTATGAATACAAAATTCTGAAGATGCCAAAATGCCATCCGACCTAACTCGGCAGTTGGATCCCAATCCAATATAAGATAGGCGGGTTCTTACCAGTTCTTCTCTCTCGTTACTCGTTAGGACTCAACGTGGACACCTCAGCGCTCCACGCTCTCATCTCCTCTTTGACTATTTCCTTCCTTCACTGGAAAAAGAAAACAGTAAAACCTCGAGATCCGCGCCAAAATTGCTGACTTCCTTTTCCTCTTCCTCTTCTTACTCCACCCTTTCTTCTCTCTTTCCTACTTATAGATCTGAAATCTCTAAGTCACATTACCTCCTCACACTAGAATCCAAGGGCTTTGCAGCTATGGCGACTCGGAAGCCTTGTGTGATTGCTCTGTTCGATGTCGATGGCACCCTCACTGCGCCTCGCAAGGTTTTTGATCCATTCTTAATTTGGTTCAATCGCCACAATTTCAATTGAAGTACTTGTTTAGTTTACCAGATGTGACAGTTGTTGTCAGTTTAAGAGACAGCATTTCAATGAAATTCAATTGACGTACTTTTGATTTGAGCATTTCAATGAAATTCAATTGAAATACAATTTAACCCTCTGGAGTTTATCTTTTTCCTATTGTCAGGTGGTGACTAAGGAAATGCTTGAATTCTTAAAAGAGCTTAGAGAGGTTCAACATGTTTTATTTTTATTTTGTTTAAATTGAATGCGATCAAGTTATAAAATCTGAAATCTAAAGATGCTGATTGATTGTAGGTTGTTACTGTTGGGGTTGTTGGGGGCTCAGATCTTGTGAAGATCTCAGAGCAACTCGGCAAGTCAGGTTTGTGTTTTTAGTTTTTCTTTTATAACCAAGCTGTAGTTTAATTGAGTTGATTAAATGAATACCTAACTCTTGTAGATGCATGGTGTTGATGTTGATTACTCTCTCTCTCTCACTTTCAGTTATTTATGATTATGATTATACTTTCTCGGAAAACGGGCTTGTTGCTCACAAGAATGGTGAACTAATTGGTACCGAGGTATGATTTCATGAGATTCACAATACTCCAGGTCGAATAAAAAATATTGATGCCATTCAAAATATAATCACTAGAATACATATTCTGAATTGGTATAACTTGCTTTGTCTACTGTACCCTTTTGCTTTATTTTTTCATGTTTTGATATAGACCTTATCCAATCCAATATACAGATAAACCTCTTTTGGACCTGTTACATTTTTCTGACATGCTCAGATTTATACCAGACTCTAAAATATGGATTATTGCCTCTCCCAGCTGGAAAAGTTCCAGTGTGCTGGGTGCCGTGGAACTATAGAAAAGGTGTGTGGGGATTAGGATTAGCACGGATCTTGACAAAAGTCAACGGCTTACAGTGCACTGTTACTTGTATACTGCTGGAGAGGATAAGAATTCTTAAAATGCTGCCTTGACCTTGAAGTGTTTCCTTGTTTTGTTGTGAAGCTTGAATGATAATTTTTTTAAAATGTTTTACAGAGCTTGAAAACATTTGTAGGAGATGAAAAACTGAAGGTACACTTTGTGCTTAAAGCCTTCTTCATTTATTTCTTGTTACGAGGTTCTCTTCAGACAATTTGAAGTCTAAATAAATGGTTTTTAACAGTT